>OX457082.1:0-335000 GCA_949752815.1 Conops quadrifasciatus | reverse complement strand
TATTTAAATATATAATAATAAAAATAATAATAATAATTATAGTAATAATGAGTGGGCGGGGGACGCCCACTTTCATATCACTTACAAATAGTACATTTTTATCTATTAACTCATCCACAAAGTGTTGTTGTTCTCAACAAACCCTTCATTATATATTATGGTATACCAGTGGGCGTGTCACGCCCATTTTTGATGCGATGACTCTTACTAACTCGGTACACGCGGCTCTGAAATTTCGGCCTCAGATCCGGACTACAAATTGAGAAATTCAGCTCTTAAATTGGATGCATTAATATTTACCTAAAAAGTGGACGTGTCAGAAGACCGATTAGACCTCATTAGAGTAGACCTTAGAGAGGATTAAATGGAACAGAATATTCCTGCTGAATTTCATGATGATGCTTTCACTCGTTTTCGTGTAATCGTGGCTTATGTGCACTATGTACTGGGAGACCCAAAAGGTGGCCAAGAGTCCGATTTAAGAGAATTTTAATTTGAACAGCACAACTACGTGGTAATATAAAGTTTTGGGGTAGCTGATTACAATTATGGCATTAATTATTCTTTTGGTTCAAGTCATTCGTCTCATACTATGTCTTCTCATTTGTTAAATTTTAAAAGAGGTCTTTGCAGAGTCATTTGTCATTTGTCATTTGTAGCGTTAAAAAACCACTTTTCCTTACAAGCTACACAAAATATTTCACAATCACCAAAAAAGCGAATATCTCAGAAGTTAATATTGCCTCAGGCATTTTGAGGTATAGTATCAAAATATTTTGTAATTTAATAAAATGCAAACCTTTAAAAGCGAAAAGTGTGACTTAGACCATTTTCATAATTATTGGCACAGATCTGAAAATCGGCAAGTTTGGGCAGGTTAGGATTGTATTATAGTTTTTTTGTAAATAGTTTTTTAAGTGGAGTTTTCTGGAGTAATCAAACGGTACCAACCAACATTACTAAAAATTACGCAATTTATTTATTAAATTAGTGTTTGTCTCTTTAAACTTTTTATAACTTTTTTTAATCACTTTGTTCTTCCGTTTGTAACGCATTAAAGGAGGTGTGGCAGATATAGGATATACTTTCCAATATTCTGGCTCAAAATCACCTCCTGAATCGATTAAGCCCTGTCCGTCCGTCTGTCTGTCTGTGGAAATCGCGATTACAGGAGAACGAATGGGGGTACCGTCATGAAAATTGGTACGAATATTCTTTGTTATCCTACGCTGTTTAATATTGAAAATGGGAAAAATCGAACTAGTGCCACGCCTACTTTTTATAGCAATTATGCACTCATCCGGGCTTATAGCAAAATTTCTTAGCTTGTGGAGCGAATTTTAAGCAAACATTTTTTTTCCGAGTCCCCATCTTAGACTAAAATATACTCTCAAAAATGGGAGTGACACGCCCACTTATACTATACTATATAATGAGGTATTTGGTAGGAAAAGCGGTGTTGTAGATGAGTTAATAGATCAAAATTGACTCCCTGTAAGTAAAAAGAATGTAGGTGTCACCCGCCCACTTTTTATCACTTCAACAGATGCGGGTTTAGGGTATATGAGCTTCCGCCAGGCCGAACATAACGCTCCTACTTGTTTCAGCTTCTGATGGAGCTCCTATACCAATGTGTAAAACATAATAAAAAATGCTTACTAAAATAACTTATAAAACTGAAAACTAATTGCAACAATGTAAGCTTTCTAATAAATAATTAATTCTCGTATTCTCTTATTCGGATAGATACCAACGGAGCAATAATTAATTACTATGCGTAAAAGTTATTTCATATGTTTATTAATATGTCTAGATAATGATAACATATAATTGTTTGTCCTATTTCGTATGTGACTTTTGGCCACTTTTCCAGGTCTCCCAACCCATAGTGCGGTGGGCGGACCACGCCCATTTTTTGCATATTTATACCTGAGACGGTGAGCTCTGGAGTAAGATTTTAGTTTCAGATTCGCTCTACAAGCTGAGGAATTGAGCTATAAGCACGAGAAAATTCATATTTCTATTTTTTTCATTTTCAATACCAAACAGCCTATGACGACAAAGAATATTCGTGCCAAATTTCATGACGATAGCTCTATTTGTTCTTCCGTAATCGTGATTTCCACAGACAGACAGACTGACGGACGGACAGGGCTAAATGGACTCAGGAGGTGATTCTGAGCCAGAATATCCCATATATACTTTGAGAGTACTGGAGGACTACATAGGAAGCGACCACCAATACGTATGGTACACGAGCAAGCACTAGACGACTCTCCGCAGAAGCTAAACGACGAGGTCTCGCAAGTGGAACGTATCCAGGCTAGACACCACAGTACTACTCGACACTATAGACAAAGCTACCCGGCGGAGCAGCGTTGGAGAAAACGCCAGACGCCTAACGGAACGTACAATGCATAATATTGAATTGGCATGCATCGCAGCAATGCCAAAACTAAGCCAATACCCAGAAATTAAAGCTGCCTATTGGTAAACCCAGGAAATAGCAGATCTAAGAGTAGTCTGCTACAAAAGAGACGGAAATTCAACAGGGCTAGAAGCAGAGAACCAGCTACTTACGAAGCAGATGAATATAAAGCGTCAGAGAAAGAGCTCAAGGCTGCAATTTTATACAGTAAAAGGAGGAAATGGGAAGCACTTCGAAGCGACCTAAAGAACAACCCATGGGGTATGGGTTACAAGATCGTAATGAAGAATGAAGATCGTAATGAAGATCGTCTGTCCTCGACAGTGAAAAAAATTGATGATATCAATTTTCAGCACGCTCTTCCCGAAGCATGCGACGTCCCCGCTGAATCAAGAACTGCACACGGACGAAACTCCACAGGTATTCACCGAATCAGAGCTCAAACTAGCCGCTAGCGCACTGAGGAGCAAAAAAAGGTCCAGGACCAGACGGTATCCCAGCCGAAGTAATCAAGATCATCGCGCATGGACGACCCCAAGTCTTGCTAAACATGTACAATGCTTGTCTTCTAAAAGATACGTTCCCAAAAACATGGAAACAACAACAACGGCTCTTATTAATCAATATAGGGAAAGGCAGTTCACAACGCGCGGAGGCATACCGTCCTCTGTGCCTACTAGACACTGCGGGAAAGCTGCTAAAAAGGCTTATTAAACCAAGACTAGTCGCCGCATTGACGAGGTTGGCGGACTCTCAGACAGACAACATGGTTTTAGGCCAGGCAAATCGACACTAGGAGCTATAGAAGATGTTATAAATACTGCCGCAGTCGCACGCACGGGAAACCATTACTTCAGGCGCCTGGTTCTACTGGCGACATTAGATGTGCGAAATGCATTCAATAGCGTCAACTAGAGGGACATCATACACGCCCTAGAGAACAGACGCTTCTCAACTACCAAATACTCATGTCACAGACATTCCATAAATGGCAACAAAGATGGAGCACGGAAATGCGCGGCAGATGGACCGCAAAGCTGATTCCAAACGTTGCAACATACGCGAGCAGACGCCATGGTGAAGTCAATTTATACCTTACACAAGTGTTGTAGTTCCGCAAGTATCTTCACAGAATGGGCAAATCGACAGAACCAGGCTGTATCTACGGCGATGCTGACGTGGATGACGCAGAGCATACCATACTCAGATGCGAAAGATAGCTTACAGAACGCAGCGTAATCGAGCTTATCACCGGATACTTATCCCCCGAAAACATCGTAAATAAAATGCTACTAAACGAGACAATTTGGAACCTCATAGCTAAATATGTCACAGACATCCTCAGAAAGAAGAAAAAAGATCTGAATGTATTAACAAGGACCACAGCAACCGAGGGGCACAGAGCAATATAACACGAAGCAGAAACGAAAGAACGTCTAATACGCTAACATGATGGTCCTGGACGCAGGAGAGTAGAGTTATTGTCCTGCAAGGGACCTCTTGGATCTCCATTTCGAAGTAATGCGAGACCGCTTCCAGGGTAGAGAAATTCCAAGTCAAGTGGGGGGTTTTTTAGAGGCACACATACGTAACACACACACACACATACGTAATGGCAATGGCCGTTATATGATACGAAGGTACATATATTTGCCGCCCTCACCCGTCAAAAAAAAAATTATTATTATTTATCATTATTATTATTGTCATTATTATTATTACTGTCAACGCATGCACTGCCCAACGCGCCATTACGGCTCCGGCTTCCGACCAAAATTTGTTGCGTGGGATGGGGCAGGGCACACTGCTAATGAGAATAAAATGAAAAGATTCAGTTCTTCCTAGAAAATTATATCTATTCTTATTAAACGAGCTAAAATTGTATATATAATTGTAATTTTGTTCAAGCTCGAAAACGGCTTTAAGGATTTCATTGATATTCACATATTAGGGAGATTGAGAGATTGCCATCGATCTGTCAAGGTGTTATCTTCGATAAAATTCAATTTGGTAGGTAGAGATGAGATGAGTATATTCGAGTATATTCACTTCTTTTTCTTCCGTTTGTAACGCATGGATGGAGGCGTGGCAGGTAGAGAAATATATATATATATATATATATATATATATACACGTATATTGTGGCTATGAAGCATCTAGATGTGTCGATTAGCCATGTCCGTCTGTCTTTCTGTTTGTCTGTCCGTCTGTAGAAATCACGATTACAGGAGTGATGTGCCACGCCTACTTTTTATAGCGAATATGAACTTATCCGTGCTTTTAGCTTATTTTCTCAGCTTGTAGAGTGAATTTGAAGCTAAGATTTTATTTCCAAGTCCACCGTTTTAGACTAAACTATACTCCCAAAAATAGTGGGCGTGAGCCGCCCACTGGCGACAAAAACTACAATTACAGAAGATTGATTCGGCATGAATATTCTCTCATATGTGGGGCTCTTTGACGTCAAAACTGGAGAGATCGGACAATTGCCGCGTCTACTTTTTAAGTGAATATTAATGTATCTGATTTGGGGGCTGAATTTATTTGTAAATGAAATGAAAGTTGACGTCACCCGCCCACTTTTTATCAGCACTTTGACAAATGCGGGTGTACGGTATATGAGCTTCGGCCAGGCCGAAGTTACGCTCTTAATTGTTGTTTTTAAATTTTGTTCTGTTCAGAAATAAAATGTCAACATACGATTATATTCAAATATTTTTGTTTTGTTTTGTAAAACTTTAAGAAATATAAGAAGAACTTTAAGAAATCAACAGGTGTGCCAATGTTTCCAAACCAAAAAATTTCAATAAAAATTAAAAAAAAAAAATTTAAGTATACAGAGCAAAGTGTTTTCCCTCCGCTTAGAAAAGATAGAACGGAGATTTCTGTAGATTTTCGCGAAAGATTTCTCACGAAATCTCCACCATATTTAAAATCTTCACGGTAAAAAAATCTCCAAATACACGTCACGCAGGAAGGGCCTGAATGCATAACCACGTTACATTACCGAGAGGATTCTGTTGATTAATGGTTATAATCCCTGCCTCGGCCGAAAGCCGTCACTCAGGTAAGCCCTGAATGCAAAAAGACTTCACATTTCCGAGAGGATTCTGTTGAATAATCCTTGCCTAAGGGTTATAAGGCCCTGAATGCAAAAAGACTTCACATTTCCGAGAGGATTCTGTTGAATAAGGGTTATAATCCTTGCCTAAGGGTTATAAGGCCCTGAATGCAAAAATACTTCACATTACCGAGAGGATTCTGTGGATTAAGGATTATAATCTCTGCCGCGGCTGAAGGAAAAGTATATTACAGCAAAGGCGGGGTATTTTTGACAAGAGTTTTAATTCATTTAATTTTAATGACCCTGAAAAAAGACCGTGATCAAAAGCGCGGAGATAAGACCATAAAAGAAACTTTGCAAAAAAATTAACTTTTTTTGCACTTCTTCATATTTCATTTCAATTTTAGGTACATATTGTATTTTTTATTGTATTTGCAAAACACGTATAGAATCGGCAAATGACAGCAGCAATTGATGCCAAAACTACTACTACTATTTTGAAAAGATAGAAATTAAAAACAATATATGGAATGATTTCTCGGAGTTTTTGAAACCGTTCGAATTTGAGTATTTTAAAATGTTTTATTACGACTTTCGCTTTTGTTCATGTTCGGTACAAATATTAAGTCTGATTATTAACTATTTTTTTTCCCGGTGAACTAGAAGCTTGAAATTTTAACCATAGCGCAGAACTAGATGACAATGCAATATTTAGCATAAACTAGCCACCCGCGCCCACATTAAAGCAGGAAAATTGGGTATTTTCAAAATGTCGGTACAAATTTGGAAATTGATTTTGAACTAACTTTCCGAGAAAGGAAATAGATGACAATGCAAGAAATGTTAAAAAATTTTGGTGTTTTTTTAAATTTTGAATAATTTTTTGAAATTTTTTAGTTCGTTGTAAAAACGTTTTACGCAAAAAAATTTTTTATTCGATACCATGTTTGATTGATTCGCATTTTTCAATAGTTTCACCAATTTCTCAGAGGCTCCCATTTTTTAGGGGAACATTTTTTGAATGTTCTGAATTTCGGTAACTGCCCCGGAAAAAATTCTTCGTCATCTTAATCTTAAGACTTTGAAATCACTTGACTGAAATCATAAAGTTATAAGAAAAGTTAGAAGAATGCAGTCATAGCTTAAATTCTTAAAAGACTTCGTTCACTCTTTTAAATAATCATTTCAAATAAGATTATCGCTGATTGCTAAAAATTACAAGGGTAACATTAAAACAAACCCGCTCCGCTCATCACCGTGCGTTTATATCCAGCACTCAGCTTAAGTATTTATTGAAGTCGAAATAAATGATTTTTTCAAATATTCAAGTTCCTAATTTTTTCACCGAACGCCAGCAGAACACCAAACTCACCCTCCGTCCCCTGTCCTTCGCGCAACAACCCTATACAGCCTAAACATCCACTGCTGATGCCACGATTTAAGTCAAAGTCTGTCGCTGCTCAACGCAAGCTGGAGCCAAGGGTATCGGCAACCCAATGGCGGGGGGTTGGGGTGGCTGCAGTGCGGGTCGCAGGCTCGCAGCCAACTAAGGGACCATGAGAGACCACCACCACCAACTATGAGACCACGAACATGGTTTCGAATGTTCGCTCCGCTGCGGAATGTGGAGCACGTGGCGCCGCCAGGGGTAGGAAACGAAGCAGACATTAAGGCAGACAGTCTGTAGACAGAATTATCGGGAAAGTTGGCTGGCTGTTGGTTAGGCCGTCCGTCTGCCTGACTCTATGACTGAGGAGTTGAGCACTGGCTGGGGGTGGTGGTGGTGTTGGCAGTGTTGGGTATCGACCAGGCTCAATGAAGCCATGTTGGGGCAGTTCTTTGTCGCTGGCATGACCAACATTAGTCGAGCAGCTGCAAAGTGGTGAGTGGGTTCGACCTCCCGACGATAAACAGACACCGAATTAACGGTCTGACACATAGATGGCACAAGCCGTCGCCACTGCGGCAATCGTTGCCGGACGAATGCCAAAAATTACAATATTTATTACAAACTGTTTTTTGGATAAAGAGATTGAGTGAGAGCAAATAAGAGAGTGTGAGCGAGAGATTGAGCCTAAAAGACAAAGACAGTACGTTGTTTGAAAGAGGTGGTTCCCTGCGGTCGGTAAGTAGGAATGCGATCGAAAGAAAAATGTTAGATCCGTAAGAACGTTAGAATTCTCTCTCTCTCCCTCTCTCTCTCTCTAAATGAAATTTCTGTAGTAATAGTGTTCGTTATACAAACCACAATATTGCTTCATGAGAAAATTCTCTTTTTGCCAGGATGCTATTATTTGTCGGGCACAAAGCTCTATAGTAAAGGGAGGAATATTCTGTACAAGAAAGAAAAATACAAATATACTCGTATAGCACGCGTGTGCATTTAATGCTTTTCCAGAAAAAGGTTTCGGAAAATCTGACTTGATCTTCTTCTTTATTCAATTGCTTATTCTTCCTCTAAATAAAAATTGACATAATTATGGTAATCTTATATGAAGAGTCAGTGTTATGTCTGTTACTCCCTATGGGCATTAACAAAATAGTGCCCACGAGGAAACTCTTTAAAGGTAAGAACTAAGAAGCATGTTAGAAGAAGGAAATTCTTCTACCCGGAGAGAGGAACGTCAAATGCGCAGACTCTTCGATAACTAAACGCTCACAATGTGAGTGAGTTGTCACAGAGAAATAATTCGTGCTATTGTCTTGAGAACATGAAACCTCGAATTTGTGTTTACGCTATTATGTCGTTAATGCAGTAAAATGAAGTGAAGTCCATCCAAGAACCAAAAACAAACAACCACCAAAGACCATCGAACACAAAGATGTACCACGTAGAACATCAACACGGCACAAAAATTCGTGGCCACAACAAGAGCTTTTGTGCTTTTACGCTGAGTGGTACAGCTCTGAGTAAATGAAGAGTAAACGGCTGCTTGCTCTCACAAACCGGTTTTGTGGTTCTATTTTTAGATTCCTATTGGCAGTGACGTAGCTATAATCGGTGACACCCAGGACGGAAGTGGCGCTCCTCCTCCTCTATATATACAATTTTTATTTTTTTTCTAACGTTACATTTCTTTCGCTCGATAAATAACTCGATTCGCGCAACTTATAATCAGCATCCGCCGAACGTTGTACATATATGAAAGTGTGGAAGAAGATCCGACTGCTTTTGAATGTCTGACTCGTTGTCTTATCGCAAAATGGTGTTAAGCGATAAACAATCCACAAGAGACCCTACAGACTCCATTAAATCCAGAAAAATGCACCTTTTGGTGCGGTTTTCACCGCAAGGGATTATTGGACCCTATTTTTTTTATCGTTACCGCACCATGATCAATGATTTTTGAGATGCATTAATACACATACCGAAACAATTATTTTGTAAATCCCGAAATGAAAAAATTCCAACACGACAAAACTCTGCTAACACTTAGCAATTACGATTTAGAGTCTCTCTAGAGCAATAGAGAGTTTAGGCTTAGTCTTCCTCGCAGAGGTACTCTAGATGCAGAGAAACCTTAAATACTGAGTAAGTTTTGGACTTATTGACGGTTTTACTGTAATCATTTTCTGCGGCCGTAGGCCGCTACTCAGAGAGCTTTAAACGCAGAAATTTGGCACCTCTCGATTATTTGCTGTGGAGTCACGTGAGGTCACTAGTTTATGCTGATAAACCAGCAACAATTGATGCCTTGGAGGTCAACATTATCCATGTTATTTGTGACAAAATGCGATTCATCAAAAACAAACATTGTGGCCAAATTCCTGAGATCAATTCCAAATGTTAATACCATGTTTCAGTCTTTCCAGTAAATAATAGAATTTAAATGAAATGAAATTTTATGTGCTATTTTTTACAATATGAAGTTCTATCGGTCTTAAAAACACACCCAATGTTCCCAATTCTAGTTGATATATACTCAATAAATGTTTTGAACCGTTAATTTTTCTGTTCGGGTGTCACCCCTATGGACTAAAATTAGTTTCTATTGCTACTTTATACATAATAATTGATTTTGTGCTTATTTATTCTCTCACTTTTTCGGCGTTTATTTGCTCGGGTCGTTTGCTCGGGTGTCACCCCTAAAATTGTGTCACCCGAGACGGACCGCCCCCTAGCCCCCTCGTTACGTCGCTGCCAAAAGCACCAGGTGTTGCTCAAATGTTAAAGGAAGGCGCTAGGGTAAGTGTAATGTATAATACGAAAAAGAAGTTAACTAAAAAAACTCCAAATAAAACTAAAAAGCATGCGTTGAATGCTGGTACCAGCGGAGACTTACTTTTCTAGTCTGTAATGCAGATTAGTTGTTATGAAAATCGATATTTAACACTGTAATCTCTTTTTCTATTTGCCAGTTGCGATTTTATTATATCTCCGACTGCCTCTCACAGATGTTCGGTGGTTTAGAAGAGACGACCTATCGGAGCATCGATGCCTGTAAAGTAATTTGAAAAGTCAATGTCTAACTGCTGCAATTAGGCCTACGCAATATACTAAAAGAAGAATTCCTTACGAAACGATGTTTTGGCTGACCGCTTGACGTCCAAATCGACTTCCATCGTTTGACTCGCGCTGTCATATATATTACCCCGAATTACTGGGTTATAGCTATACAGTGTGCATTGAGGAATTAGGTGAGACAACAGTTGTTGTTTTCAGGTAGTCAATAAAAAAAAATTATAACATTACTAGTTTAAAATAAATATACTCAATATTACTTTGCAGAAACGAAGGCGTCGACTCACGTATTGCTACAATCGTCGTATGCGGCGCTACCGCTAATTTCATCGATGACGAGCCATCGCTAACGAGCCATTGATGATGACGTTAATAATTTTAAAGGACATTCTCGAGATGGCCGCTATGTGCCCGGTGCTGGTGCCACTGAAATTAAACTTGCCATCCAGCTGGTTGCATACGCTGACACACTCCCCGGATTGGAACAATATGCTGTGCGAAAATTCGGTGTTGATTTGGAAGCATTTCCCAAGGCATTAGCAGAGAACACTGGTGTTATTTTTGGGCCTATACAAAAGATTTATGAATGAATGAAAGTAATGTTCCTATACTATACCTGCCAGTAGAAAATTCCGATAAGATTAAAGTGTAAAATTTTACAAATAAAATCGATTTATAGTGAGAAAAATGGGCTTTTTTACACCCTCCACCCGAAGGGATGAGGGTATATTCACTTTGTTCTTCCGTTTATAACGCATTAAAGGAGGCGTGGCAGGTATAGAAAAGTATATATATATTATGGCTCAGAATCACTTCCTAATTCGATTTAGCCATGTCTGTCCGAATAGCGATGTTGTAGATGAATTAATCGATCAAAATTTACTATACATATGTACATAAAATGAAAGTATGTGTCACCCTACTTACCTATATATATTTATATTCTTTACTTTAGATTTACGAGTACATATAAATTATATATAGTTCAAACTGTAAAAAATCGCTTGTTTTCGAACGGAAAATATAATGTGTAAAAAGGAAATAAAATCCGGCATAATAAGATTTGACGATTATATCAATATTTAATAAACTAATTTCTGGCTGCAGAAATTTCGCGCCAAATCCAATTGGGCTGCAGACGCGCTAGTTAGTCCCTCACGAACTGCGTTAAAATTTTTAGCACCTCTACAACGAACTCAACCTCTGCCTTTCAGATAACTCTCAGCCAACTGCATAGATGTCAGCAAGCGCATATCTTCATGTTGTGCTCAAGATTGAGGCCCTGGGACTTCTTGTGATCCTCGTATAATTGTATAGACGATGGCAATTTATCCGACACAAACATCGAGTAGATCCTATATTAAGTTCCCGTTCTAGGAAACGCACTGGCTTAGGTGCCAGCAATGGATCCAACAAAACTATATTTGCATCGGCCAAGGCAGTGACAACACATTTCATACCATTTTCACGAGGAAAACAAGCGTTTTCTGCAGTACATGTTCCTAGTAATTCAATCAGTACTTTGGCGGAAAGGCCAAAATATGTATCCTTATTAACATCACGCAGATTTGTATTCTTATTATCATCAGCGCCGTGGGTGACACAATCTTAATGGTGACACCTGAACAAACTAAGCAAATAAACATCGAAAAAAATACGAAATAAATAAGCACAAAAGTAATTATTATTAATTATTATTACTAATTATTATTAATTATTATGTATGTAAGTAGCAATGAAAACTAATTTTAAACCAAGCGTATAGTCCATTGGGGTCACACCTGAGCAGAAGAATAAATAAACAGTACAAAACATTTATAAATTCATTTTCAAGTAGAAATGGAAATATTGTGTGTGTTTTTAAGACTGATAGACTTCATATTATAAAAAATAGCGCACAGAAAATTTAATTTTAATTAAATTCTGTTATTAAAGCTAGTGACCTAAAAGCTCGTGGCTTTGGCTTGTTGTTTGTTTAGTCCTATGTCTTGGCTAATCGGCACTCGTATAAGGTAAATGTCTTGAATACATCCAGGCTTCACCATGGTAGTTGATAATGGTGGAGCCTGAAAGTATGCAATCATTATTCCGCTTTCGGACATTGTTACCGAGAGTAGTCAAATATCCACCACCGCTAGTTTGTAGTGGTGGCTCGACTTTCCGACAGCGAGCCAAAAACCATACTATAACAACGATAGGCGTTATTACAGGCAGGGCGATTCCGACCTCCAACACGTGTGACGTCACGTAAATAGCTTTGCGAAAATCTCTACGCTATCTGAACTGAAGGTTTGTAGAATAAACTGTAGAACATCGCAGTTTTCGCCTCGTTTGTCGTTGCACAAAAGGTTCCGAATCCACAGACTTCTTGTCTGGGCGAAAATCGGCATTACATAGTTCACCGCTCAGACATGACGTCACACGTAATAATATGCGCAGATAAAGTGAAGGTATGTAGCTCACTTTAGGCTCCTAGCGCAGCCTTCAGCATCACTATCAGGACCTTCATAAAATTAAATAAGAAAAGAAAATTTCTTTTTGTTATACACAAAAATTTGAAAAATTTATACTCAGTACTAGATACTTTAGTAGTTCGTTTACACAGTGGTCTGCCATCAGAAATATCGCGAACACTCGATTGGCTGAGTATAGAACAAATTTTATTTAAGATGGTTATACTATTGCAAAATTGTGAATAAATATTGCCTCTTTGAAAAAATTGACAATGTTTGCTGTTGAAGACAACAAAAAATAACAAAATCAATTTTTTTTAATACGATAAATTTTATAATAATTATATATAATAATTAGATATAATAATTTATAATACAATAACGAGTATTATTAGTTTTTACTTTTATTAGTAAAAGAAATTGTTCTTTGAATCAATGAATTTAAGTCAATAAACGCTGTGGTATTCTTAAAGATTTTTGGTTCAGTGTACAATAGGAATAATATATGGAATGCTAATCAAAGTCTCATGCAGGACATTTAACCACCTTATGAAGGACTAACCCTTCTAAAAGGGTGATCACAGAACATTTCTTCTTAATTTATCCTGAACACGATTCTCATGCAATTTACTGCTTTTAAGTCTTTGACTGTCAAAATTCTTGCTAATTCAAAAAGAGTTTTGATAGTTACGAGTAATTAATTTATATAGCGGGGATTGGAAACAAACAAGAACCAACGAAATAACGCTGCTGAAGAACTGTGGCTGGTTCTAAAATAGCTATACGATCTGCCAAAGTTTGTTTGAATAAATAATTTCTTGATTGAAAATACGCTGAGTGGGAAAAATATGGGTGGTTATTTTTTTATAACGACGCATATTTTAATAGTATAAAAATACGATTCTCAATACATTATTTGCTTTAAAATAAATTTAATTTTTAATTCTAATTCAACAAAATTTTTAATTCAAAAAAATTGGGGAATTTTTAGTGAACGTTTGGGGAACTCTCAAATATGACTTGGCAACCCTGCACGGCAATCAACGCCTGAAAGTTTTTCTGTTTTAATACTGCTTTCAAGTCGACTTGTGCAACCCTCTATGCTGAACACAGCCATTGTCTCACAGCCAAAAATGGCTTTTTCTCTTCAAAAGCTTTTTTTACCACGCTGAACTGAGCGGCGTCAGTGAGGGTTGCAGTGCTTCCTGCGACTAAAAGCGATTTGATTTGAATTCACAGCCAGTCCTTCAACATTACACTGTCTAAAAATAAATCAATAATAATGGGTCTAAGCTGCGGATTTATTAAAAGCAGACCTGTGAATTGTAAACTCAAATGAGGACAATAATATTACTCAGCAATAATAATAGGTATACTGGTAATAATAATAAAAGTAATACGACAGCTACTGATAAAGAATTAATAACAATAACAACAATCGTTACCGAAAACTCGAAACAGAATTTCCAATAAATTTATTTCTTAATACATTCAATTAACAGTCATATAAAATCTTCAATAAATATGCATTATGAAAATATGAAAATTATTGGAACAGTTAAAAATTATAGCAGATAAATGTTTTCGTAAATTTAAAAGTTCTTCGTAAAATCGTGGTTGTTTGCAAAATGCAAAAAACGAAGATAACGATGCTGGATATTTTGTATTCGTTGCCGTCTGCCCAGCCAGATGCGGCCAGTGGTAAATAGTTCAGTGCAGTGAAAGGACAAGCAGTGTACGCGTCATTCATAGATACGCGAAGCATCATAATAAGCACACACTCGCACACGCTGCAAGTAAGGAATCGATTGGGCGGTGTGCTGTTGGAATTAGCGCCGAAGAGTACGCTCTGCTAAGATAGCTAATCCGTCCTGTTCTAAAAACGAAAACAATACAAGATTGTCTGGTTTAGTTAAGTAAGTGTTTAAGAGTTAATGTTAAATAGGGTTAATGTAGCAGATTAAAACCACTTCGCAATAATTGACATTTGTACGTACATCCATACATGGTTGAACCATAAAGCCCGACTAAAGCAAGGGAGAAAGAAAAACTGATAATGCAAAGCATTACTCTAAAATCAGCAAATAGGCGTTTTTTCTTTAGGCGTTCAATGCTTCGTTGCCGAAGTATTCATGGTTTGTTTTTCAGCCATTGACCACTCTGTGTTTTAACTACTGCCAGCAAATAAAGGTCAGATGTTACAGCATACTCGTAAAATGCAACCGAGCAATCGCCGTAACTCGGAAAGCAAATTAAACATGTTTGTATGTATCGAAAGTAAATCAAATGTACAGTTTATTTTTTATGAATCGCAACGAAAAACTACTCGCTGGAAATCTTTACAGTTACTTTCACAGCCGGCTTGAAACATAGAGTACAGGTTCAATTAGTTTAGACGTAACATAACGGGACGGGACGGCCGCTGCAACCTGGCTTACGGCGGCCAATATAAGCGTAGAAACCTATTGAAATTTGGTCCGTCGAATTACGCAGCGGGTATACATACATGTGTTGGTAAATGTAAGTAAATGTATTCTTTGCTCTACTTTAAATAGAGTTGTTGTTGGTTGTTGCGACGTTTTCACTAATCGCCACCACGTGCAGTCACGTACGTCTCGTCACGTTACGTCAAACTAAATGAACCCTAAGGCTTAGTTAGTCTAGACGTTAGTCTAGTCTAGACCTAGCGCAACACCGGAATCGAATTTCGCAAAACACATGTTCAAGAATAAATTAGAAAGACAATGCACATTAGAAAGACAGTGAAACTACTACATGTAGAGCACGAAGGACGACGTCTGAATGTACTAGAAAACATGGAAATAAACAAACAAACATTTGGCGGACGCATGGACTATACGCTGGGTTTAAAATTAGTTGCCATTGCTACTTTATGCATAAGAATTGACTTTGTGCTTATTTATTCTCTAATTTTTTCGATGTTTATTTTCTTAGTCTGCTCGAGTGTCACCCCTAAGATGGTGTTACCCGGGGCGGACGGCCCTCCTGCCCTCCCGTCGCTGATTAATCTATACTAAGTCGCCAATATACGAGCATTTGTTTGACAAATAACAATTTGGACTCACACAAAGGAATCCATTGTTAATTACTCCGGCAATTTAATCAAGGAAGGAATTTCTCAAGGTAATTTTTTTGTCAACGCTGTCAAACTGTAGAATTCTCTACCAAGGCATATGAAGCTTGTAACTGCTGAAGACAGATTTTAGCATATGGACATAAAGCATTTTTCATGTGTGAATCACAACTCGTTTTTCCTTCTTCATTTCCTATTAATATTCTTTACTTATACTTTATTCTTGTCTCTTTATACGAAACTTCTGTTTTGAATTCCTCTACACTATAAGTTCTATTTGCTTAGAGTTAAAATATGATGTAATATAATTTAATTACTAAAATTTCTAATTTAAGAGTATATTTATTAATTTAATTTGAATTGTATTTTTTGTTGTACTAAAAAAGAATTTATTTTTTACTGTACCGTAATCCTTAAATAAACTTTTCAACCGATATATGACTCTTCGTTTTCAGGGATGCAACCAACATTCATATGCAACCAACCAACAACCATTCAGCACCAACCAGCACCAACCAGCACCAACCAGCACCAACATTCATTCAACCGCTGTTTCCTTTTACCTGCACTTACTACTACATTACAGATTACAGACATTGCTGTTGAAAATAATATTCATTAATAAGAAAATGAAATTAAATTAAATTAAGTCCATGAAACGAGGACGTTTTGCATAAAAGCGACAACTAAATGCTGAACTTAATTGGAGGCTGCCGTGGCCGCAGCAGGGAAAGGGAAAGTTGTGCCCAAGTATCGCCATACTCGGCCTAAGCGAAGATATACGAGTATATACCTTAAACATTTAAATATTTGTGAACAACACAACTAACAAAAACGAAATACATGCATACAAGTCTGGAGCAAGTGGCTAGCTGCAAAAGCGTGTACATGCCACATCGTCAAAGAATTCCATACTGATTGATTGAAGCACCAACAATATGAATAGTGCGTCGGCTGCCAAACTACGGCCCATAATTTATCTACTGCTGCAGTTAAGCGCCTACTTTCCACATATCAGCCATTCGTCAGCTTTAGCCAGCGCATATGGCGGTAAGTGTGGCTACGCAATCTACCTGCAAAAATTTTAATATTTTGTATAATTCTAAAATTAGACAAAGAACTTAACAATCTCTCTAAGTAATAGATTTACGAAAGTTAGTAAATAAATTAAAATACAAAGAAATATCATTGGTTACAATTGAATTAATTATAGTTTATTTAGTAAATTATCTCGTGCTAATTATAAACTACTAATGAAACTACTACCGACTAATGAAAGACAAGAGCCTACATATTTACTGGGTCCCTGGACACACGGGGATTATAGGGAATGAAAAGGCTGACGAATTAGCAAAGATAGGAGCCACGCTACAAACGGAGCATATGGTGACGACTCCTTTACCTCTACAAAATCTTAAATTCAATTGTGACTCTGGAATGATAAAAGAAGCGGAAAACCGGTGGAGGTCTATCACTACCTGCAAAGCTTCCAAATTCATGTGGAGCCACTACGACGGTAGACGGACGAATTACCTACTGTCACTCACTAGGGCCAATTGTAGACTACTTGTGGGCATGGTTACCGGGCACTTTTATACCGCAGCTTACGCCTATAGGATTGGACAGGCTGCCAGCGACTCCTGCAGGAAGTGTGAACAACCTGGGGAAAGAGAGTCTGTGGAACATTTGCTCTGCCAATGTCCAGCCTTAGCTGACAGTCGAGCCAAATGCCTGGGCCGTTACTGGTGCCACGACCTTGGCCAAGCAGCGGAAGCACCACTTGATGACCTTCTGCGCTTCTCCAAGGTCGTGCGCAGCAGTCTGACCTAGGCGAAGCTAGCGGCTAACAAACGACTGAACGACTTAACGACTTCGTAAAGACTTATTGAACCTAACATAGGCTAGCGACACAAAGGACCGTAAGGTCAATGTGAGGCATTGTTTGTGCCAGCTAGCGTTTAACCTAACCTAACCTTAATTATAAACTAAAACAATACAATAAAAGTTATGCAACATTTTATTAATTGGCGCTATGGTTAATTTACAGTTTTGATGACTACTACTTTTGTAGTAAATCTACTATTTTTTATCTTTTTTTTATTTTTTTAGTTTTTTATTTTTTATCGGTTGATGACATCGAATTGTTTAAGTGTGAAAAAAAAATATCTTCATAGATGCATGTTTATAAAAGAACAACTTTACCTACGTGGATAATTCGTAACGTATAAAATGTTTTTGTCAATGATTCATAGGTCTCCTCGATGTGGACCGCCCCTACTTCGACGATATAAGCCCTCGCAATGTGTCTGCCGTGGTAGACGAGGTAGTTATATTAAAGTGCCGTGTGAAAAATAAAGGAAATCGTACAGTAAGTTAGAGTACAATTACAAAAATTATACAAAATTCCGAAAACCAGCCAGACCAAACAATCTAAAAATGTGCCTATTGATTACAGTCAACCCTCTTATAATGCCATTAATTCGTTCTGCGTTATATGGAAACTGCGTTATAAAAAACTACAAAGGATAAGGATGAGGATTAAACTGTAGAAATAATTTAAATCATATTTTAAAAAATATTGTATATATATATATTCGTCATTTGAGATATAAATGGCAACAACCTCCCTCGTTTTGTTTTGCATTATATCGTAGTATAAAAACAACATTCTCCAAGTACGAAGTAATGCTCTCAGATTCTGGGGTCGGTTAGTTTAGCCACCTAAACTAACTAACTAACTAAGTAATGCTGCCATTGATTGAGGATGATGAGAGATGTAACGCGAGTGGCGTCATAAGAACCTCATCACGGGTACTCATCAATCAGTCCTCGTCTAAACCTTGATTGAACCTTGCTTTTGTAACTTTCGTCACACATTCTATGGAAGCCACATTATAGGATCATATCTTATAAAAGAGTTGACTGTATGTATTTGGAAGAGGAGTTACCTTCTGTATTTTAGCAATTTGTCTGCTACTTTCCAACAAATCGTAAAGATTTGATTAAGTTTCTTTTGCATTATCGTCGAATGGTTCAAGTAAAGTACTTTATATTTTTTCCTTTTTAGGTGTCATGGATGCGCAAGCGCGACCTCCATATCTTGACAACCAATATTTACACCTTTACCGGCGACCAGCGCTTTTCAGTGTCCAGTTTGCCTAACGGCGAGGACTGGGACTTGAGAATTGAATACGCCCAGCCGCGAGACTCCGGCATCTACGAATGCCAGGTGAATACAGAGCCGAAAATAAATTTGGCAATAATGCTGGAAGTGACGAGTAAGGCAATCAATTAAGTTACAAGTGTTACATTACATACCTCACCATAACGAAAAGACCAGACTTAAAAATTAAAATGAAAAAACTTTGTTTCTACTTTAATTTTTTTTTCATACAACATCACAACTTATGTATATATGTTATATACACGGTCGAAAATTACAGTTTAGCTTTTCAATTTTTTCCACTTTCTTTGGTTTGGAATATTCCTTAATTTTGTTATCAAGTATTAAGTTTAAATCGTGAAGAGAAAGACGTGAAACTTCAACTTCGAATGAAAATTTGTCCTCTTAAATTTGGGAATAAGTAGAGAAGGTTGATGATATCAACTATTTGGTTGGGATGTGCAAAATTTAAATTGATTGAAAAGTTTAACCAAAATTTTCGACCGTATACATATACGTACACGGTATCTTTTTTCTTCGTCCCAAAGCTAGAAACGTAACTAACTACACACATCGCAGTCACTGGGATTCGAAAAAAAATTCCATAATTCCAAATTTAAGCGCTTGAGACTTATTCATTTCTTAAGACTTATTCAGTTTCAAGTTTCAGTTTCAGTCTCAAAAACACAAAATGTCTCACTAATATCAAGCAATGGTTTACAATGTCATAAATCAATGGAGAGTGAAATTTAAATCTTGACTTTTTGGTTCTCATTTTCTTTGTGTAATACCAGTCAATGAACTAAAATACAACATAATTTAGTATATACTAAAAAAATGTATTATAAGTAATTTTGAAGCATCTTTTTCTTAGCGGCCGCTATACACAAGATCCGTACTAAGTTTTATTTAATTTAAATAAATAATTATTTAGTACTCCTATGTGCAATACTAACCAAAAATTGGTATATACCAAATAAACTATAAATAATATTATACATAAATGTATTAACACTACTATTATAATAATGTATGGTTTTTGTACAAAAGAATAAAGTAAGGTTTATTTAATTTTGAGCAGAGCACTATCGGTCAGTGCTACTACCTTGTATTAAATTAGTTGCAAAAATCTAGTCCCTAATGTATACATATACATACATATATACGTATATATTATACACTAGCTGCCCGAGGGCTGCCTTCGCTTCGGCAACGGGCACCTAGCGTCACGGTGTTACCGTCAGTCCCGAATAGTAAAAAATTCTTCAACCTTTTTCTCGTTTATTTCGTTCTGATTTCTTTTAAAGAAATAATTTATCAGAATCAAACTACCTCCCACCATGACCAAAAGCATGTACATTTCTCGATATACCTTATCGATTGGTATATCACCCATTTTAACCCCTTAGGGGGCGGGATTCTTCAAAATGTGTTTTCACCTCTAAGGCGCAAGACCAATAGCCATACAAAATTTAAGCTTCCTGGGCCCTGTGGTTTTTACGTTATAGCTACTTTTGCCATTTCAGACCAAGCCACGCCCATTTTAACAAATGAGGCGTGGAGTTCTACAAACCAAATTCTACAGGCCAATTCCCATTAACAATTTCAGCTTACTGGGCCCGGTCGTTTTGAAATGATAGCTATTTCTGGTCGTTTTAGACCGTACCACGCCCATTTGGTGGTCTATTACGAACATTATAAAAAAAAAATTCGATCAAATCGGTCCAGCCGTTCTCAAGTAATGCGATTACCAACGAACAGCATATCATTTTGATTATATATGTAGATATGTACATACATATATTTCTTCTAATTGCAGCTGAGGCAGAGCTAAGGGAAAAATATTTCGAGCCCCAGTACTACGATGTCAAAGGTCAGAACTAAAGAAATTTTTAAGCATATTTAAGGGGTAGATGTATTTTAGAAACTATTACTGGAAATTCATAATGTATGTATTACGTAAATATAGTATATTTATCTTTTACATACTCGTATATCGTATAAAAGTAAAAGTCCTGACCGACTCATCAACGCCCAAGCTAAACCTAAAAAACTAATATTTCGAATTTCAACCTCTAATGGCAGGGCCGCCTCTATGTTTTGCCGGGACCGGGACAAATCTGAAATTGCGGGGCCCTTCCTAAAAATAAACTAAGTATTAGTAAAAAAGCTAATAAGTGAAATATCCAATGTTAACTTTCAAAAATTATTCAAACAAATTTGCGGAAATTATAAAACAAACATGGTAACGAATAAAAATTTTTTTATATATAACTAAAAAGTTAAATAAAAATTATTCAAAATTTGAAAAACACCTTTTTCAAACACACTTTCAAAATTTCTTGACACATTAATTGAAAATATTTTTTATGTCAACTCTATGTCATTTTTAAATTTCTTGCCCCAAAGTGGGTGTGGATGGTTATGGTTTATGTTGCATTGACATCACAAGGGGTTGCAACGTTTGTATGGGACATATTTTGTTCGTGGTCGGAAACACAAGACAAAATTCTACTCAGTGATTCCGTTTGTAACGCATTAAAGGAGGCGTGGCAGGTGTAGAAAAGTATATTTATTCTGGCTGGTATATATATTCATAATTACCTCCTGAGTCGATTTAGCCCTGTCCGTCCGTCTGTCTGTTTGTCCGTCCATCCGTCCGTCTGTGGAAATCACGATTACAGAAGAACGAATGGAGTTATCGTCTTGAAATTCGGTACGACTGTTCTTTGTTATCCTACGCTGTTTGGTATTGGAATGGTCCGGGAAAATCGGACCATTGCCACGCCTTCTTTTTATAGCAATTATGCACTCATCCGTGCTTATAGCTCAATTTCTTAGCTTGTAGAGTGAATTTTCAGGGAAAATTTTTTTTTTTAGTCCACCATGTTAGACTAAAATATACTCTGAAAAATGGGCGTGACACGCCCACTTATATACTACACCATATAATGAGGTGTTTGGTAGGAAATGTGGTGTTGTAGATGAGTGAAGAGATCAAAATTTACTCCCTGTAAATAAAAAGAAAGTAGGTGTCACACGCCCACTTTTTATCACTTCGACAGATGCGGGTGTAGGTTATGTGAGCTTCGGCCAGGCCGAAGATAACGCTCTTACTTGTTTTGGTTTTTTTTTCTTGCTTATTCTTTATGAACTGTACTCGTACTTTCACGCATAAAATTATCAGCTTCGTAACATTAATGGAAGCTACAAAAGTTTTGACTAAACTGGAGAGGTTACGTTCAAGCGAGTCAGACTTGAACTTTCATCTTTAAATTGAAAATCTTAAAAGGCAATTGCTTAGTTCCTGAGTAACTTTAAAAATGGCGCTAGATTCTGAGCTTTCCTAATAATATAAAAGAAACAGTACTTAATAGGCTATTATTTGCTGAAATCAGCCTTCAAACATACTGAGGTGGACAATTCCTAAGATAAATTTATTTATAAGAGGTTTTGAAAATTACGGCCTCAAACAAAAATGTATATCCTTCCCCTCCGCAAAACATTTTCTTTTAATCGTCTAAAAGCTTCTCTATCGTCCACACGTTCGTCTTCTTCAATTTTCCTCAGTTCTTGTTCACTCCAACATTTTTGGACGTATGTTCTTGGGTTCTTTGCAATAACCCAAAATTAAAAAATCAATGGGATTGTGGTCAGGGGAGCGTAGAGGCCACCTAGAGGCCAATAGGTACCTTTCTTTAAGGTAATTTCTCACTTGCGTTGCGTAATGAAACAAGGCGCCGTCATTTTGAAACACTATGGTTCGTCGTAGCTCAAGACTCACATCTTCCAGCAACAATGGTAGTTCGTCTTCCAAAAAACATTTGTTACGCGTACTTTTAAGGTAAATACTACTGCATCCAATTTGAGAGCTGAATTTCTCAGCTTGTAATCCGGATCTGAAGCTGAAATTTCAGTGCCACGTTTACCGTGTAAGTGAGACTCGTCGCCAAAAAATGGGCGTGACACGCCTACTACGGTATACCATACCATATAATAAAGTGTTCGTTGAGAAAAACGTTGTCGTAAATGAGTTAATAGATCACAATTTACTATGTGTAAATGAAATGAAAGTTGGCGTATCCCGCCCACTTTTTATCATCACTTTGACAGATGTGGGTGTAAGATATATAAGCTTCGGCCCCGCCGAAGTTAACGCTCTTACTGGTTTAGTTTGAATTGTAAGTTCGTCTTTTTGTATAAATATTAGTGGCGTACAAAATTAGAACTTACATATGTACATACGCTGTGAATATGAAGTCAATAGGTCGAGTGATTTCGCTGTGATATGGCTTCACACATATGCACCAAGGATTTTATATATCGTATAAAGATATAAGCTGGGCGGAACAACGTTTGCTAAAATATTAAAATTAGCAAATTTTAATAATATAAAATGAAATAAAATAAAATTAGCTTCCGCTATTTTAAAATAAATTTCAAAACTTGTAGCAAACGTTTTGAGAGAGCCAATTTCTTACCTCAAAGTTATCGTGGGTGGATATTTTACGCTTAATATGACATTCAGTTCTCAGCTATGACAAAAATTTCGGGTGTCAAACTCAACGGGAAGCTAGGTTAAACCCAGTTCTGAGGTCCGCTTAAAATTTCGAGTTCCTAGCACATCGCGAAGGAAGTTTTAAAGCAATTTCGAAATTTGTACCGAAAATTTTTAAGTTTTTTCGAAAGCGAGCCTACATTTTTCGCTTTAAAATGGGCGTGGAAGGTTAGTTTGCTTAAGTATGCTTAATTAGTTATTTTGTTAGATGCTTAATATTGCATTGTCATTCAGTTCTGAGCCATGGTTAAAATTTCAAGTCTCTAGCTCACCGATAAGCTAGATTAAAATCAGTTTCAAATTATTATTATTTGAGTTATTATTATATCAGTTATTACTTTAAATTATTATATCAGTTATTACTTCCATAAAACGCTCAAAACCATGCTTGCAAATCTTCAGAAAGTAAAGACATTCTTAAACATTCAAAAATAGACCCACAGTTAAGTTTCTGTGGGTCTATTAAACAACAGACTTTAATTTTTCCATAGAACAAAAATGCTTTCCACTTTATATAATAAAATGCTTAGAAACCAAGGCTTAAAGATAATGTTGGGAGTATTAGGCTTCTGTGCAAGTTACGACAAAATCACACACGCGCGTAAATGAAACTGCTTACCACTTCAAATACCAACATTCTTAGAAACCCAGCTTTTATTTATTATGTTGGGCATCGTTAGGAGTACAAGAATTCCGTGGAAGTTGTGTCAATTTGAGTTGAACATTAATTTCCCGTGCTTTGACAAAAATTGTTTTAGTTTGTATACCAGTAGTTGGTGAAGCGAGTTGTGTAAATAAAATACTGTGATTTTTATTGAAAACATGGGTAAAGATTGGGAGAGATTCCGACCGGTAACTACTGCAGAGTTGATAGCAGAGCTAGAAAGTATTGATGTAGAAGACAGTGACGAAGCTCAAGCTATTTATATTCCAGCACCAGTTGATGAATTCACGGATGAAGAAGATATTGACGATGATGTCTTGGAAGAAGACGTCAATTTGAAAGATATAGCGGGAACTTTTAAAATTTATTCAAATAAAGAACAAAATTTTGAAGATGTAGATGCAGACGTATCGACAGTAACAACTTCTAGGAAAACAGTTAAGTCAAAGAAAGCATGTATAAAATGGAACAAAATTCATTCTATTTACAAATCAGCTCCAGATTAGACTAAAACTTAGACTAAATAAGTCTATAATTTACACTAAATAAGTCTAAGTTTTACTACGAAATATTTCTGTACAACAGCCTAATGTTATTAACGACTATAATCAAAATATGGGTGGCGTAGACTTCCACGATAATGGCATCGCCAATTACAGAATTCAGATTAGAGGCAAGAAGATCGATAGCGTAATAGTAAATTTATGGAAAGTTTACAATAGAGTCAATAATGAAAAAATGTCTCAATTCAACTTCCGCTCCTATCTGGCTGTTGCCCTAATAAAAAGTGAAATTGAATTTGTAGATCAAGGTCTTGAGACGTCATCTAGGACGAATAAAACTAATCTTAGATGACCATTAAAATTTGCTCTTTTACCCGAAGTTCAGTTGAATAAATATGAACATATTATTGTGGAGCAAGATAATAAAGCCATGCGTAGATGTAGACAGTGCAAATGTACAACTATATACATATATCTGCAAAAAATGTAATTGCCAACTACATCCAGCCTGTTTTAAAATGTTTCATAATAAATGTTAATGATTATTCCCAACGTGGCGTATACGCAACATTTTATTGTGGCGTTATGGGCAACATTAAAAAAAATATGTTTAATTACATTTATGGATATTGAAAAAATTCTATGGTTTTCTTTCCAATATGTTTGTTAATTCTATGCTTGGGTCAGAATGGGTTAATATATTATTATCTTATACCCTAATTATACCCTAAACAGTGCTTTTTTTGTCATAGAACGCACTCTATATATTCAAAAACAGGGAAGATACCTAAACATATGAGTATTATATACCGTTTGAAAGGTAATATTAAGGGCTTTTTAAAAAGTGATTCTATTTCTGAGGCCTATACTCTTCTAAACTATACAAAAGCGGCACAAATTTTTCATTAGCTTTGGACTAGGGGCAGTGAGGGTTATATTATTGCTTGAAATTTCGTTTCGTTAGCTAGAAAATCTAAACAAACCACTTGTAAGAAGAACAAGACCAGCGACGAAAACCGCCAATATCGAAACAGACCGTAGATCTGGCATCAGCGTTTTGTACCGCTGACGACCTCTACCGCTGAGAATTTTTTTTCTTGCTTCCCATAAGAGCAACGTAATTTTTGACATTTGTTAGCGGTATAACCCCTGCCGAAAGAATCCCTACGCCTTCTTGGTTCTGTTTACAGTATACATAAATTGAAATACGCAGTCGACAACCGCATCTGGTTCTACAGGAAACTAGAAAAAGTTTACGACGTTTTTATTTAGGTGTAAAAATATGTAGCTAAGTAGAATAAATATAGTCTATACTAAAACTCTTTTTGGTTTGTTTCTGGAACATTGCAGCAGCACGTGCAAAGATCCTGGGTTCAACGGAAGTGCACGTGAAACGTGACAGCACCATTTCTTTAGCGTGCTCGGTGAATATTCATGCCTTGTCAGTTTCATGGTAATGATATAAATATATAATAACTCTTTTATAATAATACCACAATTCATATACGATAAATACTGTTGTTAATGAAATGGTTTCGAGCATGCGTTAGTCACGTCTGTCAGTAGTTTTGTATAGTTGCTGTTGTATAGTGCCACAATATGTAAAAATTCCACAACAATTAAACTCCAGTAGTTTATAATCCATAATGTTTATTGTTGCTTTTTTTTATGCTTGTCGGTAATGCATTGGCAACGCATAATTCAGGTACCATGGCGAATCAGTGGTTGATTTCGATTCTGCACGAGGCGGCATCAGTTTGGAAACTGAGAAAACTGATGTGGGCACCACGAGTCGCTTGATGCTGACACGTGCCTCCTTTCGTGACTCTGGCAATTATACGTGTATACCAGCTGGTGCGATTTCAGCTTCTGTGCAAGTGCACGTACTCAATGGTAAGTACATTCATTCATATTGAGATTTAAAGCCTGAACACCATCAAGTCGCTGGCGATTAGTCGCTGTCAAAATTACTTGGGTTCTTATGGGAAACGAGAGCAATATAAAAATTTCCCTCATTGCGACTAAATTCGCAGTTACTGAACTGTTTTTAATTTCATAGCTTGTCGCTGATCTTGTTCCTCTTTCTTTTTCTTGTTTGTTTACTTCAATTTCCTTTACGCTCCATTCCAGCAGTGACGTAGCTAGTAATGGGTGACACCCGGGGCGGAAGTGGCAAGGTCACCCCTTATATCCCCCTCCCCTATAGATACAAGTTTTATTTTTTTTCTAACTATATTTTTTTTACTAAATTAATTTTACTAATTAATAGATGTGATAATAGCTGCAAGACGGTTAAATAGAAATCTACACTCGGTTGTAGAGGAATCCACAGTCCGGCAAAACAGAATTTTCTAGGAAGAAATATAAGCAAAATATAGGTTGTTTTTCTTTTCGTTTAAGTAGAACTTATTGAAGGGTTGACTGCCAAAAAAGTTGCTATACTGCACACACCGGTTGACACTTATTATCTGTATACTTTGGCAAATCATCTCAGACTTACGATTGAATAACGCTACAAAGTTATTCACATTTGCTTTGAAAATCACTCGATTCGCGCAACTTATAATCAGCATCCGTCGAACGCTGTATATTGAAGTGTGGAAAAAGATAAAGATTAATTCGAATAAATTAAGATCAAATTAATCGTCGATCGCAGGAACAGCAGGGCGACTCGTCTGACTGCACCTCTAATGTCTGACACGTTGTTTTATCGCAAAATTGTGTTAAGTGATAAACAATCCACAAGAGACCCTACAGACTCCATTACATCCAGAAATATGCCCCGTTTAACCGCACCCAACGGTGCATATTTCTGGATATATTTCTGTCAGCATATTTCACACTGACATCATTGGACGTCATTTCTTCATCGTTACCGCACCATGATCAATGATTTTTAAGATCAGATAAGAGTAATATCACAAAACAACAACATCTCGGTTATTTTATAAATCCCGAAATAAAATGGATTTACTCAATGTTTTAATCGTTTCTTGCGGCCGTAGGCCGCTGACGCAGGAACCTCTAGAAATTTGATCCTGGTTTCGGGTCACATACAAAAGGTCACATTTTTTTCATTAAAATAAACATCTTTTGGGTAAGCCAGGGAAAGCTAGGCCGCGACTGTTTACACCGTATGCGACGGACATGAGCATTAAAGAGCGAAATCATATTATTATTGAAACATTTTAACTGACTATTCACATTGTTTCTATTATACAAAGGCGCCCACTCCCTATTGCAACAATCATTGAGCAAAGACGTAATTTCAATGTCACGAAATCTGTAAATTAAGCGACCCCGCGTATGGCCAGACAAAGTACCCATGTGAAGCTTAGCGAAGATTAAATCGTGACACGAAAACGCAGGGACAGTAACTTGATCATAATGAAAATATGCTTAGTATCGGAAAGTATAAAAACTTCTATCGAAGATAGAAAACTATTGGGAATGAAATGGGTTGGAACACTGTTGTGTTCCAGATATACGATTCCAGATTTAATGAGTTAAGCATGTCGACAAAGCGATTGTTACAGCGCTTCAAAATAGTTACTATATTCAAATCGCCACACAAAGCGACACTAGAGAACAGAGGTGTTAAAAAACTAGCAAGTCATAAATTACCTTGTGATACACATCATCTGGAGCCATATAAATACCACCTAACAGTAGTTTACCCTGCTGAGTCGTAACCTCTATAAAGAGATATTCGAAACAATCATTAGCTCAAGACTTTTTCACTAAATTACATTTCAAAGTCTCCTTGATATATTCTATATGATATATGCCCAGACACCTTCCTCAGTTTTACCAAGGCGGTCAGCTGTAAGCAACCTATAATTGTGACAGTTAAAGAGTTCTGAGGACATTTCAGATTTCAGCCAAGTTTCAGATAGAAACAGAACCTCAACATCCGAACCATCCAACAAAAGTCGTAGCTCATTAATTTTGAACCTCATACTCGTACATTGGAAATTCGCATGACAAATGTAATTCGTTATTTGAACACAAAATACCTACAGAATCGCGCTTACCACTCAAAAGAAGGATTTAAGCTTGAACTCCCAAGCAGCTTAGAACTGCTACGTAAGCCCACATATCTGGAAATTAGATTAACAAAGAAGGCTAGACGAAAAATCTGGAATTTTGTAAATTTCATAGTATATAAGAGAAGAATTAAATAGAATAAATAGAAAATAGGATAATATAGGGTATTTTAACAAGAGGTATAATTTCAAATTTTGCGTCATTTTGTGAGGTAACAAGTAACAAGTAAGAGCGTTAACTTCGGCCTGGCCGAAGCTCATATACCCTACACCCGCATTCGTCGAAGTGAGGATAAAAAGTGGGCGTGTTACGCCCACTTCCATATCACTTAATAATAGTCAATTTAAATCGATTAACTCATCTACAACACCGCTCCTTCCAAAAACCTCTTTATATGATATGGTACACCAGAGGGCGGGACACGGCCATTTTTGGGAGAATATTTTATTCTAAGATGGTGGACTCAGAAAAAAAATTTTAGCTTAAAATTCACTCTACAAGCTAACAAATTGAGTTATAAGCAAAGGTGAATCCATATTCGCTATAAAAAGTAGGCGTGGCACTGATCCGATTTTCCCCATTTTCAATACCAAATAGCGTAGGATAACAAAGAATATTTGTACCAAATTTCATGACGATACCTATATTCGTTCTCCTGTAATCGTGATTTCCACAGACGGACAGACAGACAGACAGACAGACAGACAGACAGACGGACGGACATGGCTAAATCGAATCAGGAGGTGTTTCTGAGCCAGAATGTATATACCTTTCTATACCTGCCACGCCTCCTTTAATGCGTTACAAACGGAAGAACAAAGTGAATATACCCTCATCCCTTCGGGTGTAGGGTATAAAAATCAGAAGGTCTTCAGATATCGACACATTCGCGCAATAAATTCAAATAGTAAAAAATCCTAACAAATTTAAAATTACACTTCTTGATACAAGACCCGTTACTATAAATAAACAGGGTGGCCGGAGAAGTCACAAAAAAATTGAGGGGTATCCGAATCACCCCCATGTATGTCCGCGATTATTTGTAGTTTTTAAGTTATGTTTTTTTTGGGTTTTTGAAAATTTTTGACCGGATCGGCTTTAAAATTTTTTTTTTATTTTTAGAAGTTTTTTCTGAAATAAAAGGGCTAAAGGAAAAATTGTCGCCCATTTATTGCCCATGACGATAAGACTGCCATACGTCAATGTGATTAGAAAGCGCATCAACCTCTTTCCAAGCTATTCTTATCGTTTTTTGCTAGACCACAATACTCGTATTACGGGCAATAGGTAAGACTTGCCCATACGATAAGTTTTCATATCATATTCAGTGTTTGCTTGGGCTTGCTTCCCGCAGTGTTTGCTTGGGAATGAGTGTGAGAGTATAGAGTGGAGTTTCTTTCTTTCTGCTTCCCGCTGCAGTTCTTGCCCTCATCAATAACAAAAGAAAAATGTCGGTGCCATTTTAATACTCTACGTGGTACATCTTTATATTCTGAAGTCTTTTTTCAGCGGTTCTTGAGATCATACGTTTTAAACAAACGAACAAACATACGATTGCTTTTTTTATATAGATGTTCACTTTCTGGCGTATGACAACCCTAATCGCTCATCGCTACGGCTAGAGATTTGATTGCGTTCAGGCTATTATTGACAAGTTAATATTTATATATACAATTAACGTACGAGTATGTACCAAAGATAATGAGATGCGACACTCGTTGAATCGGGTTCATAAACATCGCTTCGACGCCTCTTTTTTATGCTCTGTGAACCCACGGACAGTATACGTGAGGTCAACGTATAAACGTTTTTTTTGCAGAAACACCACACATTAGGACCGTGTCGTTTTTTGACGGGCTAAGCGACGCTGACAGGAAGAGAAGTTTGCCGTTTCATTCTTCCATCATATCCATCTTCCATCATTTACACGCTGATTTAGAAGATCACTTTTACCCGTCGTCGTCGTCAAAAACAGCCGTTTGTCGTCTTTTGCTATTCACAAGCACGACGCCGTCTTTTTGAATCAAACTCGTTGATGAGGTTGAAACATCATTTTCCACATTGATGTTTTTGTTTTGTGTCATTTTTGTTAGCGAGTAGGCTGTTGTGGTTTTTGTTTTTGTCAAATGTGCTTGCCAGTAGATAGTAGTAGGTGCAAAGGAGGTAGAACTTCCCCAAGATGCTGTAGCCAAGAGGATACAAACGACACTAGTTTCAAGGAAATGATTTTTAAATTTTCTTTTAGTAGTTAAAAATTAGAAAAAGTTGAAAAAAATAATATTACGAGAGATTTGCGAAAATATAAATGCCCCAATAAGAATAAATACCATGGAAAAAACGCATGTATCGGTTCTGACTAATTTTAGTCGATTTTGCGATTGTATCAAGGAAATGCGCATGGTTTAGTAACGAGTGTCGCATCGTATTATCTCTGGTATGTACATACATACATTCGATGTCATCTCTGTTTGTACTTCTCGCAGGGGAACACCCAGCTGCAATGCAAACCAGCTGTGGTGTCATCAACTCTGGCTGTTTTACTCTTGCAAGCTTCTGTTTTCTAGTGGCAGCGGCATGCCAGCATTCGATCATATCACGAACAACGTCCGTCACATTCGTCTCTCCTCGCAGTTGACTTGATATCATTTTGTAAAGGAAAGGCAAGGAATACAAGCAAGCAAGCAATATTTATCAATAACATATTGAAGGTGACATTATAAATGGCAATTGTAACCGGCAGAAAGAAGATTAATTCCCTGGTGCGTCCGTGAAATGTAAAATGTAAGCGTATATCCCTATGTACATACTCGTATACTTGTATATAAACAAGTAAACATACACCGATGCTACTCATGCGAAAAGGAGTGTGTACCAGGCAGACATAGGTACACGTAATGCGTTATTTCCACCTCGAAGATTGTTTCAGAGCAGGATAATCTGATGACGCCTCATGCACGCACTTCTTATGTTAAGACGCATAACAGTATTTTATTAAATTTTATTCATTTAATCAATTGTTTAGGGCATGAAAGTACAATCTTTTATATGCTCCATGTTACTAAATAACACAGCTTTGAAAAAATTCTATAAAGCTATAAAATAAATATATAAAAAAAATTAAAATTAAAGTTACAATTACACCTAATAAGATAGAACAAAAGAGATAAAGTATCAGTTAAATGGTATTTTTACCAATAAAATAATGAAATATTATAAGACAATATACATACATAGTTGCATATTGAGAAGGACTAGGAGAGAAAAGTACTATAGATGCACATTTGAGAGAGAAAAGAAAACTATGAGGTGAGGAAGAAAGGTCAGAAGAGAAGTATTGAAATATCAGTTGCCTAAAGCTGGCTCTGTTGGATACGCGTATAATTCTAGGCGGCAAGGAATTCCAAAGCTGAATATCGCTGATAAAAAACAGCTTACTAGTCTCACTGTACTTGATTTGAGGTACTATAAAACCCACACCCCGCATAGACCGTGAGAATTTTAGTTTCTCATACAGGTAGAAAGGACTCGTAGAGTGTATCAATTTATGGAGAAAGATGCAATTTCTAGTCTTTCGAAAAAAGTTTAAAGTCTAGTCATAACGTACTGAAAAATTACGAAAATAAAAGTATAATTAACTGAATTACTAGTTTTCGCTTCATTTGAGTATCAATAAACATAGAGGTAAATCTCAAAATACGCAAGGTATAACAAACCTTACTCACTACGTAGTTTATATGATCACGTACCAAAAAGTATAATTAGACAAAGCAATTCGATTTTTGATGAGTGCGAATAAACTGGGAGATCCTTGGAATAGAAGCAATTCGACTTAGTTTTTTCTTTGCACTACAAATCAAGTGCAAGAGACTGGCTATGAAGGTTAAATTTGTTACTGTTTACGATTTGTCGTTTTGTTTATGATTTCGATATATTGATAAAATTTACGTTTTTTAGCTTCTGGATCGTTTTGCCTTTTTTATTTCTTTTGCTGTTTAAAAAAAAAGAATTTAATTTTAAGAATTCAAAACAATATTTTTTCAATTTTTTAATTTTAAATTTTTGTAAAATTTTGTATAACTAAAAACCATGCCAATTTGACTTTAAATATAAATGTTCTTCTTAATATTTTTATACCCTACACCCAAAGGGATAAGGGTATATTCACTTTGTTCTTCCGTTTGTAACGCATTAAAGGAGGCGCGGCAGGTATAGAAAAGTATATATATTCTGGCTCAGTATCACCTCCTGATCCGATTTAGCCATGTCCGTCCGCCTGTCTGTCTGTCTGTCTGTCCGTCCGTCCGTCTGTGAAAATCCCGACTACAGGAGAACGAATACTCGTAGAGGTATCGTCATGAAATTTCATGGCACGAATATTCTTTGTTATCCTACGCTGTTTCGTATTGAAAATGTGGAAATTCTGACGAGTGTCACGCCTACTTTTAATAGAAAATATGCACTCATCCGTGCTTTTAGCCAAATTTCTTAGCTTGTAGACCGAATTTTCAACTAAAATTTTACTTCCGAGTCCACCATCTTAAACTAACAAATATTCTCAAAAATGGGCGTGAAACGCCCACTATACCATATAATGATTGTCTGGTAGAAAAAGCGGTTGTAGATGAGTTAACAGATCAAAATTAGCTCCCTGTAAATTAAAAAAAGTAGGTGTCAGCGGCCACTTTTTATCACTTCGACAGATGCGGGTGTACGGTATATGAGCTTCGGCCAGGCCGAAGATAACGCTCTTACTTGTTTATATTGTTAAAAAAAATGAACTATACTAATTTTTTTGGATTTGAGTTTTGAATCACACAAATATTGAGCTAATATATTTTCATGTATTCCAAATGAAAAGTTTTATTGAAGTGAAGAAAATATTGTAGAAAAAATCTATGATATCTTTATATTCTTATAAACGAACGAATACTCGTAGTATTCGTGGTATTCGTACTGTACAAACAAATAACAAGTATATTTTCAAGGTATGATATTTAACACCCCTTCTCAATCTGACAATTGTAAATCATTTCGGATTGTAACAAAATTTGAATTATCCAGGGCTTTGGTAAAAATATCAGCAACTTGCTTTTTTGTTCAAATATACTGAATCTTGATTTTTCCATTGTTGACGTAGTGCCTGATGAAATGATGCTTTATATCTATATGTTTTACTCGTTTACATTCAGCATTTTTAGCCATGGCTATACAGCCTGCGTTGTCTTCATATAAAAGAATTTGATAATTTTTACTAATTTCTTGTACATCTTCGAGAATGCCTGAAATCCATATTCCCTCTGATACTGCATTGCTTAGTGCTACGTATTCTGCTTCACTAGATGATGTAGCAACAGTCGTTTGTTTTTTGCTACACCACGATACAGGATTTCCGTAGACGTAGTAAATGTATCCGCTTGTGGATTTTTGATCTTCCTGATTAGATGCCCAGTCAGCATCTACGTAACCGACCAGAGCTTCCGTATTTTTCTCCTTTTCGAACTTTAATTTCAGTGTTTTTGTCCCTTTTAAGTATCAAAGTATTCTTTTGAGTGCAGCCCAGTGCTCTTCTCCTGGACTTTGCTGATAACGGCTCATATATCCGACAGCGAAACAAGTATCTGGACGAACAGTCACCATTAAGTACATTAAACTGCCAAGTAGTTCTCAATATGGATTTAATGTTTGCTTCTGAACTTCTGGTATGAAATTTATACCCTTTTCCATTGGAGTTGCACAGCTATTGCAATCTGACATTCCAAACTTTTGCAGCAGTTTATCAATACTTTTCGATTTCTTTTTTGTAGAAAATGCCATTACATTTTGTATTGGTTCTTCTTTGATTCGATTTCTCTTCTTTGATTCTTCTGCTAGTAGACGTGTTTTGACTAGGTTTAACGTGAGTTCTGCGTCAGGTAGATTCTCCAATGCTGTTACAACTGTATCATATGATTCTGGCAGTGTTATAAACAGTTGTGATACCAGATCTCCTTCTTCAGGTTTTGCTCCAGCAGTTTTAAGTTGCCTTATTAAGGTGTCGAATTTTAGAAAAAAAAGCACCCATGCTGACTCCTTCATAAAAACGTAAATTTGCAAGCTCATTTGCAAATGTATTATTAGATTAATACATTTGCTTATGTATTAGAGTTTGATTTTGCGAAGATTTCTTCGCAAACGTTGTAGATAGCGATGCCCACATTTCTTTGGCCGTGGTCTTATCTCGTATATATTCGAGATAGTCGTCATCTACAAAGCACGTAATGATATCTTGAGCCTTGAGATCCTTCCTTTTATGTTCTGCTGCTTCTGATGCACTGCTCGTTTCTGCTGGAGCTGACTGCGATACAGCTTCCAGACATCCTGCCGAAGCCAAATGTTTTTCAATACGGAACTTACAGTTTTCAAAGTTTCCGCCATTGAATTGTGCAATTTCAGTTGCTTTATCCATGTTGCCCATAACCTTTTGGATTTAAGTTTTGAATCACACAAATATTGAGCTAATATATTTTAATGTATTCCAAATGAAAAGTTTTATTGAAGTGAAGAAAATATTGTAGAAAAAATCTATGATATTTTTATAAGAATATAAAGATATCTGTACAAACAAATAACAAGTATATTTTCAAGGTATGATATTTAACATATTTAAATTTCAGAACCTTACCCCAAAGTTATGAAAATAAAAATGAAAAAAAACTACGCGACGAAACTCTGCTAACACTTAGCAATTACGATTTAGAGTCTTTCTAGAGCAATAAAGAGGTTAGGGCTGGTCTCCCTTGCAGAGGTACTCTAGATGGAGAGGAACCACATTTTCCTCATGTTTCACACGTTCATGTTGTTTTAGACTCTAAAAAAAAAACCCTCTAAAATTTAGAGGGTCCAAGTTTTGCACTAATTGACGATTTTCATTTAATCGCTTTCTGCGCCTGTAGGCCGCTTACCCAGAAAGCTTTAAACACAGACAAAATTTGGTAGCCGTGAAAGTGTTAAGTGTTGCTGAATCCTTTTTTGCTGATGCAGGACCCTCTAGGAATTGTATCCTGATTTCGTACTGTATTTAAAGGATGTCGCATCAGGATTTGGTCGTTTGGGGATGTTTTTCGATAGGAATTCCGTTACCAATTGAAATGTCGTTACCAAACAATGATATTTTGTGGGAAAATATGGATGACATTGAACCGGGTATCAAGATGTGGCTTCGACAAGAACGCAACGTTATGTACTATATGGCGACGGCAACCATCAAATTCTTAAAATCAAAATATGGCGACATTGTGTAATTTGTTACCTCTGGACTATTTTCTGTGAAGTCACTAGTTTATGCTGATAAACCAGCAAAAATTGATGCCTTGGAGGCCAACATTATTCGTGTTATTTATGACATACGGCTAACGGTGCTAAAAGTGGCCCAAAATACAATTCATCAAAAACAACCACTGAGGCCAAATTTCTGAGATCATTTTCAAATGTTAATGTTAATGCCATATATTGTTCTTTTAAATAAATAACAGAATTGAATTAAAATGAAATTTTTTATGCTATTTTTTACAATATGAAGCTCTATTGGTCTTAAGAAAAAATATATACATTTCTACTCGAAAAATACTCAAAAAATGTTTTTATAAATGTTTTTATATGTAATAAATTCCCATTGCAACATAATACTCGTACAAAATAATTGATTGTGTGATTGTTATATTCATTTTTCTGCTCAGGTGTCACCACTATGGACTTTACGCTGGGTTTAAAATTAGCTTTCATTGCTACTTTATACATAATAATTAAATTTTGTGCTTATTTATTTTCTAATTTTTCGCTGTTGCTTTTGTTTTTGCTTAGTTTGCACGGGTGTCACCCCCAAAATGGTGCCAGATATTATAATCTAATTCCAAACTATGGGCAACCAAAGCAGGGAGAAGTAGACAAAAGGAAACAATTTGATAAGAAAGATAAGAAAAATAAAGCGTACAGAATAGTGCATCATTACAAAAAAAAATATTTGGCAATATTAAAATCAAGCAAACACATATGTATGAAACTTCATCATTCGAGGGGAATCCTCAAATTTTCCGAATATGACCACTTGATGGTACTTGCCACATGTTTCAATATGATTTTCTTAAACTTTGATATTTATTCGATACCATTGACAGAAAAACAGTGGGCTGTGTAGTTTAGCTTTAATAGCGTTTTAAATTGGGGAGAAACATGCCTTTTAAATTCTTCAGCGGCCTCTTCCGGTGTTGAAAACGCTCATCGCGCGTTTGTTTCTAATTTCATGAAATCTGTTCTTGAACGTGTTTTTAAAACGAAATAATTGTCTTATTTGCGATATACTAACCCTTTCTCTTAGCTTAGCTTACCTTTCAATAGCTTTTTTAAGCTTAGTGTATTAATTATATATTGGTTGCATTCAGAGCGGTCAAGCTGTGTTGGCTTTTTCTTGTCAGAATAAATCATGTGCTCTGAATACGTTTGCTGAGTCTTTGCTGAAAAACAACAACAACACTTTATGCCAAATTCCACGTGGCCGCCACACGAGAAGGAAAAAAAACACTGAAAATGAGTGACAGAGAAGAAAGTTCTGAACAGATGCAGCATACAAATTTTTGGCTAGAAAATATGGCGAATGCTTTGTCAGCCCTTCTGACCTTTCTACCCCCTCAGACAAAAATTAAGCAAAAAGCCAACATGGCTTGACCGTTCTGAATGCAACCATTGTTTCGATTCATTGCGATAGAGTTTGGATATTTATACGTTATGTAATTATGTTTTTATATACATACATACAATAAAATAATACTGTACAATACATATATTAAAAAAAATTTTCACTCTAGGGATGGCTTCCAGAAGATGAAAAATTGACCTCAAATGCCGTATATTTAATGATGAATGAAGGTGGAAATATTTTTTTACTATATCCAATAATAACGCTGTTGTCCTATTTGCAATACAAGTGTAGCTGTTTTAAAAGAATTCAACTTGAGAAGACATTTTAAACGAAACGAAACGAAATAAAATTATACATATACACTGCATTATTCATCAACACGCATTATGCAAAAATATTTTAAAAATCTAAATACCAGTTATTTAGATGTACCATATCACAGTAAAATCCGTCTGTTAAGCTTGGGAAATGTTTTATGATGTGTGTGGAATCTTCAAGTGGAAATAAAAATATTTTTAACACTTAAAGAAAATGGGAATTTTCCTGAATTATCAGAGCCAAATTGGATTTGTGATTTAGCATTTTCTTTTGATATTCTCACACATTCCAACGAATTTAACGTTTGTTTACAAAGAAAAAATTTATATGCTTACGATTTAATACACAATCTCAAATATTTTCAAATAAAGCTTAGCCTTCTTTCTAGAAATCTGGCTAAATGCAAATTTGATCATTTTCCAACGTTAGAGAGCGTATCTTTAAAAACATATTTCAAGAGAATGAAATTAATTAATAACTAAATAAATGAATTTTGTATAAGTAAATAATAGGTGCTTAGCTCCGATTTTAAACAAAAACTTTCAGGTATAACCCTCACCGCCCCTAGTCCAAGGGTGATAAAAATCTTGCCGCTCTTTCAAAGTTTAGGAGTTATAGGCTTTGAAATGCCAAAAATTCAATCATTCAAACGAGTTGAGATATCAACGTAACATTGGCGCCGTTTAGAAGGTTATTTCAAGGCCTTTCTTTTATCTCATAACAACTTTTGTGATTACTGCTATTAATACGGAGATAATTCAACTTTTAAAAAAATGCTTACTTCTTACTTAAATGATTTTTTTTCTCCCTTAAATGACAATTAAGGTATAAAATGAAATCATGAAAAAGGCATAGCCCATAATATTACCTTTCAAACGGTATGTTTAGGTATCTTTTGTGTTTTTGAGCAAATTAAAGTGTGTTTTATGACAAAAAAAACACTGTTTAGGGTTATAATAAAAATGATTTTAAAAAGAATCGAAGCTAGGCACCTATTCTTAATTTATTCCAAACTCCTTCCAAATACCACACTAACATTAGTTATAAAAAGCAGATAAAACAGGATTTATAATTATTTAATAAAAAACTGATAAATTTCAGTTTAATGATTTAACTGATAAGAGATATAAAACTAGTATAAGGATGCTTTTTACTTGAAAGAATTGATATTTTTCAAGACTGATAAGAGATATAAAACTAGTATAAGGATGCTTTTTACTTGAAAGAATTGATATTTTTCAAGTTTGTATTTTAAACTTCTACTTCACTCACGTCCTTACAGTCACTTTTCGCACAATTTTTTTTTTTTTGGTCTTTTGCTGTTGCTCAACCAAAATTTTACAGTATGCACCAATCGACGTGAGCGTTACGCAAATGAAGAAGCTCAAGTCAAGGGGAGCAATATGGAACCTTTTGGTACATTATTATTCTTGAAGTAACCTTTTTCTTACTGAGGAATTTGCAGAAAATACCAAATAGCATCAATTAACTTTAACACGTTGATCTAATGTTAAAGTTTATTGCTGCTTTCAGGAGAGTTACTGCGAAGTGTTGGCTTACAATGATATCGCACGTAATATGGCAAGGAAAATAAAAATTTTAATTGCATTTTCCACATTCTGCGTTGTATGGCCTATCTGCTCTTTTAATGATAAGGGAAAATTACACTAAACCCTCAAATGTAAGCGTCGTGGGTTTTGAGAAACCTTTGGAGCATCTACTCCAATCCGTTCCTTTAAGACTTTATCACTTTATCAAAAACTTGAATTATCTTGAACTAATTTATCACCAAAAAACTCTGCTTTTAATATTTCCGATATTCTTAAATTATCCAAATTTTAGAATCCTTGAGATGTTCGTATAGATGGTATGCGAATATACATATGTACATACATACGTAGTATAAGAGCCTCCTCAGCTGTTCGGTTCATGTAAGTGTACAAAAATGATGAATTAAAGTATTCCGCAATTAAACATTAAAATATCAAATGAATTCGCACTTTCATCTTTTTCAAATAGGTTTATTGGTAAAATTATTTTCATTCGTTTATTATTTTCAAATTTATTACGATTTAATCGTAAATCGTATTACGGTTTATGATATTTATAATAATTTTATATTTTGTTAATATTTTTGTATTTAATGTTGGATTTGTAAATATAGCGATATGGAATGCCAAAACTGAAACAAACGATATAGAAAGAGTAGAGGTACGGACCAGCCTTTCCAAAAACCACACAATGTACACAGCGAAAAACAACAAAGCAGAGGACGATTATGTGATTCTCAGAATACTCTTGGCAACACACCGTAACTCCGTTAGCCGGTAGAGTTTTAAGAAATTCTGCTTATTCAGGTGGTTGTGGCTCAGAGCGACGTCAGATTAGAACTGAGCTGGGCTCTAAAATTCAGTGGGTTCTCATTCCTGCGAATGTTGTACATTCTTTATAAATAAAGAATAGGGAAATTCAATGTTATAAATATATAGATATTTATAACATAATTCTGATCTCCATTACGATGCGTGTACCAATTGTTTACACTCGCGTTAGTGGGATCATATTTCATTTCTTGTATTCGCAATTAAAAGGAAATTGAAGATCAGGCGACTTGTCTTGTGTGGTTGCAACGAAATGGAAAGCTCAATACAAGACGACTATAATTTTTTTTGTCAAGCAAAACACTCTCATTATAATAAACAGTCGGCAATTTTACGCGGACAAATTTCAAAATGTACGTAATGTGATCTTGTGCTTTTGGGAAGCTGTCGACTATAATCAATAATGTTGCCGGATCGAGTTCTCGATTATAAGAAACCACTAAACAAGTGCCGATTAACTTTCAAACAAACTATCATATATACGAGTACATACATATGTACATACGTATACATATGTATTTGTTACGGTCAATTCGATTAATCGTTGATTATTTATATAATCATATTTAATATACATACATACATAAGTATTTTATACTTACAAAAACAAATTTAAATTTTTCTTAATAAAAAAAAATTGCTAAAAAATTAATAAAAAAAATTAATAAAAAAAATTAAAAAAAAAATTCTTCTATTGCTGCAGACAGATTGCTGCAGTTCGACATATCATTTCCGTTGACCTAGCAAAAAATCTAAAATATTTTCTCGGAGTGAACATTATTATGAATTATAACTTGAACGTCATTTACGGCAAGGGTTGCTTCAAGAAACTCAAAAACGTGAACTCTTTGTTTTGCAGTAGGTTGTTCTAATTTTATTCCGCATATTTAAGTTTGTTAATAAGAGGAATTTTTTTTCCTTGCAGATGCTGTTAACATTTCAAAAACAGTTCAATATGACCGCAGTAAATATGAAGAGGAAATTAGGAAGGGTTTCAAAAGTTATAAAAGTATATTCTTTAAAAATAAGTCAATTTTAAAAAAAAAATTTGAATGTGATTATGAATGATGAATGATTATGTTTTAATACATAACCAATACATAACCACACTACAATCAATACATAACCACTTTCGTAATGATTACTTTCCCTACTGGGTCATTACTTTTAACATAGGAATGTCATAGGAGATATTAAACTCCGCCCGCTTGGAAATTATCGTAATGACTCGAAAAGTAATCTAGCCGTCATAGATTACTTTCATACAAAAACGAATGTCATCCAAAAGTAATGTGCCCGTTAAAAAGCTTAAAACTAGAATGGGCTCGAGACACGTTCTCGAGATTTTCTAGTCGTGTTTCTATGTAAAAGGTCGACTGCCTCCGAGCTTCGCACAATAAAAATACATATAAGTAATAAGAACACAACTGGAGTACATTTGTAAATCGAATAGACATTTTCGCCCTTAGTCGGCAATAGGCAAAGTTTTGCAACTGGGCGTACAAGCTCTCCTTCCGCTGTCTTTATCGTCACCACTCGAACACGTCCATCTCACCCAGGATGACACCTTGTAACTCTGGCCAACTTCCATTTCACTGGCGGAGTATATTCGTTGAGCACAGCATTCGTCACGCCAACGCCGCCAGAAATGTTGCCTCATCGCGGAAATAACGCGCCACCGTTGCACTATGGGTTCGGAGACCAGGAAAAGTGGCCAAAAGTCACATACGAAATAAGACAAAAAATTATATGTCATCATTATCTAGACATATTAATGAACATATGAAATAACTTATACGCATAATAATTAATTATTACTCCGTTGGTATCTATCAGAATACGAAAATAGCGATTAATTATTTATTAGAAAGCTTACATTGTTGCAATTAGTTTTCAGTTTTATAAGTTATTTAGTAAGCATTTTTTATTATGTTTTACACATTGGTATTGGAGCTTCATCAAAAGCTAAAAAAAGTTAAAAAAAACACACACTAATTTAATAAATAAGGTGCTTTAGTTGTGAATTGCGTAATTTTTAGTAATGTTGGTTGGTACCATTTGATTACTCCAGAAAATTCTACTTCAAAAACGTATTTATTATACGCCAATTTAAAGTATATGGAATATACTACAATCCTAACCTGCTAAAACTTGCCCAAAACTATATTTAGCCTAATTGCAGGCGCATTTTGAATTTTGTGATTTTAATACATTAACTGCTACGATCCCTATTTAGGAATTTGGGAATTTTAGGTCCACCACTTTACGTGAAAAATATTTTTTGTGCTTTTGATGGTCTAATGCCATTTTATACACATCAGCCAATTTTGTTTATAGCAAATAGTGTGAATTTTGTGTTCACTTTCTTTTCAAAAAGTGAACAAAAATTTGAAATTTAGCTACATAAGTAAGTTGAACACAACAAAATTATCATATTTCAACATAGTACTTTTGGTTTGACTCTTATATATTATAACTAGCTGTTGTGCTCGCTAGGAATAGTGCTCGCTCTAACTTAGTTTGATTGAATGATATACATATGTACACATCACAGTCGTTTGATGTATGTAGTATGTATGTATATGTACATACTCGTACATATGATATACACGACACTTTTTTATTTGGATAGGAGGGGCCCATTATAGGGTTTCCTTGATAACTCGAGGGTCCCAGAGATACTTCTTGCTTGTTTGTGTCTTACCATGATATAAATTCATTTATTATTGACATCTATTCTGTCCAGCACAATGTTAACTTAATTTAAAATTGAGACTGAATTCCCCTACAGTCCTTTATCCCCTATTTAGAGGTTGACTTTTTATAAAATAGGTACCCTATGTCCCTCGTCAGGGATCCAGCTATCTCCACACCAAATTTCACCAAAATCGGTGCAGCGGTTTAGCCGTGAAAAGGTAACAGACAGACAGGCTTACTTTCGCATTTATAATATAAGTATAGATTAGTGACACAGGACGGACTCAGTGCAATAACAAAGGAAAAGATCCGGTGGGCTATTAGTAGTTTTAAACCCTACAAATCCCCCGGACCCGATGGAGTTGCTCCCATTGAAATCCAGAAAGTCTGTGATGTCATTACTCCCAGACTGAAGAGACTTTACGTTAGTTGTCTTACTCTCTCATATATCCCTTTAAATTGGAGGGAAAGCAAAGTAGTATTCATCCCGAAAGCGGGTAAATGCTTACATACAGAGCCTAACGATTTTAGGCCTATCAGTTTGACCTCGTTCTTATTAAAGGTCATGGAGCGACTCTTAGATGTTTATATACAAGGCAGGATTGATGAGATTGATCCTGGCAATTATGCAAAGAGTGAGCATACCTACACAAAAGGGCGGTCAACGGAAACCGCCTTGCATGCGCTCACGCTCCCAGTTGGGTCACATCCCAACTAGGTTCCTTGGTTATAACGATGTACGTTAAATGAGGAACACCTCAAAGGGGGGTTCTTTCACCTAAGCTATGGAATATTAAGGTAAGCGATATGCTTTTAGGGGTGGAAAGCACCGGTTGTAAGGTAGTTGGCTACGCAGATGATGTGGCAATTGCTGTTTCTGGTAAATTCCCATCCACTCTTAGAAACATAATGCAGCACTATCTAAACAAACTAACCGAATGGACAAGAAGCTGTGGTCTGTCGGTGAATCCTAGCAAGACGGACATTGTCCTCTTCACTAAGAAATATAAACTACCAGTGCTGACACCGCTGGCTATCGATGGAGTGCAGATAACCTATACGGATAGGGCTAAGTTCCTAGGACTCATACTGGATAGGAAGCTGGACTATAAGCTAAACATTGAGTGCAGAACTAGAAAAGCTATGGTTGCACTCTACTCTTGTAGGCAGATTATAGGCAGAAACTGGGTTCCGAAAATTGCACATTGGATATATGTGGCTATCGCTAGACCCATTCTCATGTATGGGGTAGCAATATGGTGGTCAGCGCTGGAAAAGTCGTCAAATCTGAAGCTCGTTAGTAAGATTCAAAGACAGGCGACGTTCCTTATAAGTGGAGCTATGAGAACCACACCTACAGATGCGCTAAATGTCCTTTTTCACCTTTTACCTTTAGACATCTATGGTAAAATGGTTGCGGTTAACACGGCCAGAAGGTTGAGTCAGTCCGGCCGAAGGACCAAGTGTAACTACGGACATAGCGCTATTCTGAACAGTACTATGAATTCGGCGGATTTGGTTGACTACCAGATCCCTAAACCCTTGTTTGAGAAGAAATTCTCTACGCATATACCTCAGAGGTCAATGTGTGAAGGAAACATTCCTGGGAGAAGAGGGTACTTAAACTTTTATACCGATGGATCCAAACTAAATGAAAAGGTTGGGTTCGGTATATACTCTAAGTCGCTGGGTCTTCGGCTTGCTTTTAACGTTCCTGATTACTGTAGCGTCTTTCAAGCAGAAGTACTAGCAATTAAAGAAATGACGAAATGGCTTCAAGTGAACGTTCCTTCTACAAGGAACATCAACATTTACACAGACAGTCAAGCGGCCATTAAAGCGCTAGAATTCATACACCTAACTTCCAAGGTGGTAATAGGGTGTAGGGAATCCCTGGATAAGCTGGGTGATTTCTTTAATATACACCTAATATGGGTGCCTGGTCACAGGGATATACCGGGTAATTGTAAAGCCGATGAACTGGCAAGGGCTGGAACGGTATGTGGCGACTTCTGTTCGGAGAAGATTGGCATGCCGTTATCAACATACAAACTTCTCTCCCTAAGAGAAGCAACTAGAATTTCCAACTTAAGGTGGGCTAACAAGGGCAACTGCGTTGTTGCAAGAATGATGTGGCCGACACTTAACATGAGGAGATCAACACATCTCCTGTCTCTTCAGAGGAAGTCCACAGCAGACTTGGTCGCTTTACTTACAGGGTATTGCCTAATAGGAAGGCATGCAGCAAGGCTGGGAGTGGCTGCAAATCTAAATAATAACAGATTTAGATTTCTAGGGTCTCACTTCTTTCAGTCTTTAACTGAATTATACGATATAGACTTGGCGGATTTGAGAAGCTTTGTCGGCAGCTCGGGCTGGTTTAGGGCGACTTGACAGTAGCGAGCTACCTTTTTAGAGTTAACTCCGGGTTGGTCTGATGAGTGGACGTCAGTCATGTGGTATCACAATGGATCTTACTGGCCTAAGTGAGCTGGTAATTAACCGGCTGCCACTACACCTAACCTAACCTATATATTATAATTAAATGTTGTACATAAATAATCAATTATAATTTATATCAAATTATTAATGCAATACAAAAAATTGTTTCTTAAAAATTTTTTTTATGCAATTTGCACGATCCCCATTTGGGAATTTTTAAGAAATGCGAAGTATTTTTACAACAAAGCATAATTTGAGCATAATTGTATTTTTACCCACCATATATTTGCATAAACATAAGTTTTCGCGACAAACATTTAAAAAAAAAAAATTTGGTAGTTAACGGGTTAATATCATATTTGTAATCAGCGACGTCAAAAATCTTATATTAATACGTTTTAATACTTTTCAAAGCAAAATTCTCCTAAATCGGACTTTTGGCCACTTTCTCTGGTCTCCGAACCCATAGTGCGTTGCCTTAAATTACCTGTAAATTTCTGGTAGCGACTTTAAGGGCTCACCCACGAGAAAATGACAAGACGTTAGGATTTCTAAGTCGTCAGCATCTACCGCATGGGTGCAAAGTGGCCGTGAGTTGACGCATGCTTCAACCTCAGTAAGCAATGTACTGAACTCCCCATAACTGAGCAAGCTCTCACCTAAGACGCGTTTGATGTGATATTTTACACGTTTAATGTCGACTTCTCAGTAACCACCCATGTGCGGTGCATTTAGAAGGGTTAAAATGCCAAGTAATGAAGAAATCGGCGAAAAAAGATCGTACATGCTCCTCAGCCATGCACCGTTCAAACATGTTGCGTAACTCTTTTTCGGCACCCACGAAGTTTGTGCCGTTGTCCGAAAATACGGATTTACAATACCCACGGCGGTTTATATATCGCTTAAAACAGTTGAGAAATTAAGCTGAGGACCGATCTCCTACGAACTCTAGGTGCATAGGGCCAGTGCTCATACAAATAAATGAACAGATGTAACCTCGCGTAGACTTGCCACCCCGTCCATGAGAAAATTTGAATAAATACGGGCCTGTAAAGTCTCATCGCAACTTAATGGCCCATTGTCTCTTCGGAGCCTTTTATGATTCTTCTCTGAGCATTTTATGAATCTTTTCGGAGCATTTTATGAATCGTTTCTGAACATTTTACGATTCTTTTCTGAGCCTTTTCTGATTATTTTCTGAGTTTTTTATGATTATTTTCTGAGCCTTTTGTGATTCTTTCCTGGGCTCACAATTTAAATCCTTCCAGATTTCAAAAATATTCATATTTATGTTGTAATGCCTTCTTATTTTATTTAAATTAAAATTAATTTAATAAAAATTTAAAATACGAGGGCGGTACGATGAGTACTTAGCCTACAAAAGAACAACGAAAATTTTGGAAAAGTGGCGATTTATTTCTCTACATACTCTCCTTTCAGCTCGATACACTTGACCCGGTGATGCTCCAACTTCTTTAACCCGTCTGAAAAATAAATTTTCTGGAGGTCTGTAGGCCTCCATGGCGGCGATAACCTCCTCATTCGACTCAAATTTCTGCCCGGCGAGCTTGGAAACACAAAGAAGCCGCACGGGACCAGATCTGGAGAATACGAGAATATGGGGCAGCAATTCGTAGTCTAATTCGACCAATTTGGCCGTGGCGACGGCGGAGGTGTGAGCCGGTGCGTTGTCATGGTAAAAGAGCACTTTTTTCTTCGCCAAATGAGGCCGTTTTTTCTACAATTCGGCGTCGAATCGGCCCAATAATTCGTCATAGTATGGAATGTGATAAGTTTTGCCCTTGTCCAGGTAGTCGATGTAGATCACACTTTAAAAAAATTTAATGTGTTTTATTAATTTTTGTTATACATAAATAAAAGTAAAAGTTAAGGACCTGAAGGATTAAAAGTCAACAGCAATATTTTAATTGCGAAATCTAGCGTCGCGCCATTAAAACAAATAACAACTCCGAGATAAGAACTGTGCGCGGCCCTACTTTTGAGCAGGTTATTCGCTTTTCTAAAGCAGTCTCTTAACATTTCGGGGGAAAATTTGTATGCGTAGACACTTCACTGGCTGTCTCCTCCCCCTCGAACATTTAAGATGTTCGTCGCAAACCGTACTGATGAAATTTTAACCCGGCTCAGTCCCTAATATTTACAACTTAATTAGTCATTGGGGTCGTTCTCGACCCCTAAGACAAAAACCTAGCTTTTTCTACAAATTCTACATATTTGTGTACATAATTTTAGTTCTTTAATAGAGAGCATTCTTAAACGATATAATAAATGCAAAATTTTGTGGGAAATCTTCTTCTAAGCTTTATGCAGCGGTGTACAAAAGTACTATATGTGCGCTAATACAGAAAGGAAATTTACAAGCCAAACATAGTTTGTCGCTTTGTAAGCATTATATCTACAAGATACATAGATTATATTTGTAAAAGTTGTTTTTTTTCAATAAAATAAAAGTTAAAACGTCATTTTTTTATATAAAATGCACAAATTATTTTACCTAAGACATGGTGTGGGTCGAAAACGACCCCAAGGACTAATTAGTAAAAATTTTTTTTATATGTATAACTCCCATCCTGAAAAAATTTTGAATACATATTCTTATGCATTTTACTATTGGTCACAGGTACTGAAGATTTTAGCATCGTTGTTTTTGCGATTGCGAAGTTATTCAACTACAGCAGTGTCTTTGGGGTCGTTTTCGACCCCAAGTACTGAGCCGGGTTAAGTACAATACGACAAAATGCCTAGAATCATATACATATGTACATAAGTACGACAGACAATCCTGCCGATTGTGCATCACGGGGTTTGAAACCCGAAAAATTAATGAATTTTCAGTTGTGGTGGAAGGGGACCTCCGTGGTTAAGGTTAGCAAAGGTCGAGTGGCCTACCTCAAAATTAAAAGTAACAGAAAATGATTCAGATGTTATCTTCGAACAAAAAGGCGATCGGTGTTGAGTGAACTCTCTGAACATAATTTTTCGTGGTATCGGTTACTTGGTGTTATCACGTATGTGAGCCGGTTTATAAAAACATTAAAAATCCAAGCGAATATATCGGTGGGTCGATACCATATAGAGAACTAGATAGTGCCCGAACTAAATTACTAATATGTGTGCAAAGGAAATCATTTAGCGAGATCATTAATGCTATTTGAAACTCTTTCTTCATAAACAAGATCATAAACAAGACACTTAACCCTTCACTTTAACCCTTTATAGATTTTAATGGACTTCTTCGTGTTGAGCATACAGTATTAAACACCCAATTATTCTACTTAGTGGTCACGTCGCGAAATTAATTTGTAAATACATGTACGAAAGCTTTATGCACGCGGGTGCATCCGAACTAGAGCTGTGCAGAAGCCGTTTTGAAGACAGCTAGGCACAAATCGGCGCGACTGCTGTTTTGTGACTGCCGTATGAAAATCGCAATAAACAACAAAACTGTGGTGCCTTTACCCGACCCACATTCATTTTTACTTTTTGTTCGAAAATTTGCAGTTGCTGTTTTAATGTTAATGTATTTCTATCTCGTTCCCTCCGCTTAAACTCCAAAGGAACGAAGGAAACGCAAACAACTTTCCCTCTTTCCCTCCGCTATAACTCCAAAGGAACGAAAGGCGAGAATTTGCGCCGCTCGCCACTTCGTCGATAGTGATCTGTTTTCACCAGAAGCGTCTGAAAAGTAATTAAGAAATTAAAGGGAAAAACTCTCCCTGTGTCCCTTCGCTCAAACTCCAAAAGCATACTTATTCATTATTCCATATTAGAGGTCTGCATGGGATGTCTTGAACACACGAACACCCTTGAATACACTACTGCAGTACAGCACATTTCGAATAGAAATTTTACTCCTTAACTCAAAAATACAAACGCCGACTAGAGTCGAATGAAACCCCATACGTTTTTGTACGAATGAAATTAGGGTAGAACCTAAAGAAGAAAAGTTGATTTCTAATGAATCGAATGAATCGTGTATGTATATATCCATTATGTGTGTGTAAACTAGAGCTGTGCACAAGCCGTTTGAAAACCACTTTCAAAACACACAACGTTTTATCAGTAAAAATTGATAAAACATTTCAGATTTTCACTCATAGCCTTTATTGCTTGTGCTCTGCTGGAAACAAAAACAAAATTGTCAGACGAAAATGACACAACAGTTTTAATGCCAACAATTGCTAAATAGATATAAGAGAGGATACACACACGGAATGCACATATATATTAAATACATACATACGTTCAGCCGTCTCCTAGGCTTTTAGTTAGAAAAAAAGCATTGCGTGCCTCTCCCTTTTTTTCGTTTTTTTTTTTTTTCGGTTTTTCTCGAAAATGTGGCAGAACATATTTTCATTGTTTTCAATCGTTGTTCGGGGCCACAATTTGTGGACCATTTACAACAAAAACGAAGTAAGAAAAAGACGATAATTACATGGAAAAATAGATAAGAATGGTTTTTGAGTTTGGGCGGAGGGAAAGAGGGGATGTTTTTTCTTCGTAATTTCTTAATTAGTTTTCAGACGCTTCTGGTGATAACAAAGCACCATCGACGGAGTGGCGAGCGGCGCAAATGCTTGCCTTTCGTTCCTTTCGAGTTCGAGCGGAGGGAAAGAGGGTGAGTTGTTTGCGTTTCTTTCGTTCCTTTGGAGATTAAGCGAGAAGAAGAATTAAGAAGGAACGAGAGAGAAATGCATCAACATTAAAACAGCAACTGCAAATTTTCGAACAAGCTGTAAAAATGAATGTCGGTCGGGTAAAGGCACCACAGCAGTTGCTGTTTATTGCGATTTTCATACGGCAGTCACAAAACAGCAGTCGTGCCGATTTGTGCCTAGCTGCCTTCAAAACGGCTCGCGCACAGCTCTAGTGTAAACATTGTATGTATATCCTCCTTTATTGCGGACGGCAACAGGCTTCGAAAACCATAAAAAAATACAATAACAAATAACATAACAGAAAGGAAACTACGTAATTTTTGACAGTGTCTGCATGGAGGGTAAAGGCGTTGGACAACAGATAACGTCGGAGCAAGGCAGGCAGCAGATAAGGGATGGATAAGGGCCCTTTCCCTCCCCGCAAATATTAAAAGCATGTTTCTCTCGATATTCGCCGTCGGAGCAAGGCAGGCAGCAGACCGCCATTTATATACATAAGCGTCGGCCTTACCGTCGTAGCAGCACAGGCAGTAGACCGCCGTATAAGCGTCTGAAAATTATCAGAAAATAAAGAAATAACAAGTAAGAGCGTTATCTTCGGCCTGTCCGAGGCTCATATACCCTACACCCGCATCTGTCGAAGTGATAAAAAGTGGGCGGGTGACACCTACTTTTTTTAAATTTACAGGGAGTAAATTTTGATCTATTAACTCATCTACAACACCGTTTTTCCTACTAAACACCTCACTATATGGTATAGTATATAAGTGGGCGTGTCACGCCCATTTTTTAGTACATAATTAGTCTAAGATGGTGGACTCGGAAATAAAATTTTAGCTGAAAATTCGGTCTACAAGCTGAGAAATTAAGCTATAAGCACGGATGAGTGCATATTTTCTATAAAAAGGAGGCGTGGCACTGGTCCGATTTTCCCCATTTTTAATACCAAACAGCGTAGGATAACAAAGAATATCCGTACCAAATTTCATGATGATACCTCCATTCGTTCTCCTGTAATCGTGATTTCCACAGAAAGACGGACAGACAGACAGACGGACGGACAGGGCTATATCGACTCAGGAGGTGATTCTGAGCCAGAATATATATACTTTTCTATACCTGCCACGCCTCCTTTAATGCGTTACAAACGGAAGAACAAAGTGAATATACCCTCATCCCTTCGGGTGTAGGGTATAAAAAAACAACTCTCCCTCATTCTCACTGCTCAAACTCCAAAGACCGGCGACTACCTCTTTCGATTCCACTAACAAAAACTTCAGCAAATAGATAAGAACCAAAAAACTTTCCTTTCTCCCTGGCGTAAAGTAAAAAAAGTATTTCCATGGATTCCACCAACAAAAATGAATCAACGGGATATGAATATTTTTTTATTCGGTGCCCCTCCAATTCATAAACGACGAATAATAGTTTTCTTTCGAATCGTCTAGTGTAGAATTTTCAGCGGAGTATTCGTTGAGTCTCAATCGATTCGAATAATTAAAAGATACTCTGCAGTCAATTCCCGAACTTTTCTCTTTATCTCGAAAGTACTTTTGGATCGTCTCATGCAGACCTCTATTCCATAAATCGTTCTCTTCTTTGTTTTTGTTGTAACTTGTCAACATCGGAGCCACAACGATTGAACACAACGAAAAAATGTTCTGCTACACCTTCGAGAAAAACGACAGAAAAAACCAAAAAAAACTCTGCCTCTTTTGATCAGACAGTGGTTGCATTTCGCTTTGCACATAGACAAAAATGTTAAGTTTGGATTTGTCTTCCCAATATATGAATACATATGTATACATATGTATACTTGTATGCATGTAAAACTAACTAAGAAAAGAAAATCAAAATGTATTTAAAAATTCAAACAAAAATTTTTTCTAAATGAGAAAAAAATTTTATATATGGATTTAGAATTTTTTATTTAAATATTCTATATATTTTTATTAAAATATTTATATAAATATTCATCAAGAGATAATTTTTTGGTTAAAGTTATGTAAAACTATTTAATTCACGTAACAAATCTAATCGTATCTTTTTCTATGTTTACATTTACGAACATTATTTGACTGACAGAGTTATTATTTGACGAAATATGAGACCTATTCTCCGATATCAAAATTAAATTAAATTACAAAATTTAATTACAATATTAAATCACAAAATTAAATTACATTTAAAGTTCAAGTATGTACTTAATATTAAAAAATGAATATGTAGAATTGAAGGAACATAGGATAATAATAAAATTATTTTACATTTCAAATTCTTAGTAATAAAAAATTAGGTAATATTCTACATATAAAGGCACATGGCAAAAGAAAAATAAAATAAAATTAAATCACATTTCAAGTTCTAAATATTAGACGCTAAAATGTTATGATAAAATGTATGTAGCAAAATATTGATGAACGATGTACATCTTCGTGAGCTGAGAGATTCTTGAACATCTAGGAGATTCTTAAATAATCTGATGCATCTTGATAGGAGATTCTTGAACAACTGGGAAGCTAAAAATACAAATATTTTTGGTGCCTAGTATATAGATTAATAAGACTAGAAATAAGATATAGAATTGAATTGAATTCTTAAATTGAATTGCGCATTCATTAGCCTAAAAAAAAAATAAATGTCACACTTCCTTGTGTAGGAACTTTGTAAAACTAAAAATTTTAAAAATTATAGAATTTTGTAGATCTTCCCTTTCTTCACTTTCCTTTTTCTCCTTTAATTTTCTTTGTTTGGCTCGATTGTGCGTCTCTCTATCGGCTTTTAGCCCATTCTCGAAAGATATGTTGGAATTTAAGCTAAGGCTGTTCAGACTCAATATCACTTCCACTATACTCGCTGTACGAAGGACAATCTAATCTTGGATTGGGAATTCATCTTCCCGAGAAATACGCGAACTAAATCCACTTTCATTATTCACTGCATCACTTTCTTTATCAGAAATACAAGAAAATGTGTCCATTCGCTTATATTTTTCAGCATGTTGCTCAAAACATTTTTTTCGACACATAAATTGTTCGCCAATGTTTTTTGTTTCATTTTATATGTTTTTGTATGATTTTTTATCTTTTTTGTATCTTTTTTGATAATTTATGCAAATAACACTTCAAACGCAAACTTTCCTTTTTCACGTTAATTTTTATTTGGCGCTACTTTGCTGGCGCTAGTAATGGCAGAATAAGAAAAAATACACTTCAGCCACGTTAATATCGGCATCGCTTTCCCACTCAGCCACCATTGTCAAAAAATAGTCAGACCGTGTTAGTGATTCGTGAAAATAATGCAATAGTGTGTGCGACTCGGTTGTTCTGGTTTTGATGGGATAGGCTCTTAAAAAATTAAACGACCAGCGCTGATGTTATGTCATTTTTGGCGAAGAATGGAACAAACTGGAATTTTATTCCTCCTGATGCGCCTCACTTTGGGGGCCTGTGGGAGTCAGGAATCCATTCGGTTAAGTTGCACATGCGTCGGTTAATTGGAAATGCACTGCTAACTTATGAAGAAATGTACACCGTGCTGACGCAGATAGAAGCAGTCCTCAACAGCCGTCCACTATGCGTGATATCTGACACTGACTTGAATCCGCTAACACCTTCTCATTTTCTTATAGGTGAGTCTTTAAGTGCAGTACCAGAACCGTGTAGACTTCAATATACTCCATCCCGGCTATCGCACTGGAATTTGTTGCAAATTATGGTGCAAGGCTTCTGGAAGCAGTGGTCGAGAGAATACATAGCTTCACTCCAGAAGCGACCAAAGTTAACCTGCCGCAACAAAAATGGTTACTTGGTCCCATTTATTATGGCCATGTTCGTGTTGTGACAATGAAAACTGAAAAGAGGACTTATAAAGGACCCATAACAAAGATTGCCTTGCTTCTTAAGTCCTGAAACCGCGTTTCAGGGGGAGACCGTATGGTTGACAGCAAGTGACAACACTAAAATTCGAGATCAATTGACAACACTGTTGATTTATTATATTTAGTTAGCAACACTACTGAATTATTAGATGGTGTGTGCAGTTTTTTGTTTCCTGTCGTTTTTTACTTCTAATTAATTATTAATTGTTCACTTTGGAAATACGTGTTTCAATAAATTGTAAAATACAGTCCACTGAAATTCGTTAGAAACTTCGCCACCACCTACTTTATGCAGTTTTCAAAATGGGTATAACATTTCATACTTTTATTAAAAAATTATTAAGTTATTGTAGTTATTCATCAAGAGCCCCTTTCTGACTTAGACAAAAAAGTTGTAAATTAAATAAAACCTTATAAAGATTGCAAGAGATCAAATAAAGGTATCGGTATGAAATTTAGCACGCCCACTGGTGACAAAAAAGAAGATTACCTGAGAACGGGTAGGATCATCGTCATGAAATTAGGCACGAATATTCTATCCCATGATGTCGAAAATTTAGAAAATATTACTACTGCCACGCTTACTTATTAGCCAAATATTAATGTATCCGATTTGAGAACTGAACTCCGCAGCTTGCAGCCCAGGTGAGTGATCTCCGAAAAATAGGCAAGACACGCCCACTAATATACTGTTACATAGTTCTGTCACATACTGTCACTTTCATGACGATGCTGCTACCCGTTTTCCGGTATTCATACTCCGCCCTTTTTTGGGAGTATATTTTAGTTTGAGACGGTAAACTGGGGAATAAAAATTTGCCCCAATTTCACTCTACTCTGAGAAATTGGACTATAAGCACGAGAAAAATCCTATTTGCTTAAAAAAGTAGGCGTGGACAGGTCCATTTTTAGTACAGAACAGTCTACGATGACAGATAATATTCGTGCCACATTTCATACTGATACCTTTATTTGTTCTCCCATAATCGTGATAAAGTTCTATTTAATTTTCAAAGTACGCATATTTTTAAAATTGTGGGCCACTTAGGTTAAATACATTTTTTTCCCATTAATTTTTTTTTCCATCAGAAGCTTTCAAGCTTAGCCATTAAAAAAACAGAAAACCAAATTTTTGATTTTAAACGTTTTTGGGAAAAGACCAGAAACAGTTGGTCATAAATTGTGCTGTGCATGGAAAAGGCCCAGCATTCAAGGATTTTTTTTTTAAATCCACTGCAAATAAAAGAAAACGAACTTATAATTATAATATTGATTGGGAGGAATCATATTATTTTGTAAATATTAAAGAAAATGCCCATAAACGTCCATTGAGTCTCCCAACTGGCTGGGTCCTCCTTGAAATGGTAACCGTACGGCATATCGTACTTCAGAGTGTCGCTTAACATTTTGATTAAAGTGTGTTACACATCGCTTTTCTAATGTTGCCAATGCATCTTGCTGTCACATCACATTCTTCTAACCGCCAAAATTTTTCAAGAGCTTCGTTGAGCTTAGTTTCAATGCTAATTCCGCAAATTATTTATTTATTTATTTATATTGAACCTTAACTAAGCAGCAGTTTTTCTTCCCAGCCGGGGTAGATTCAGCGGCCCCAGCGTTCATCTCAGTGGGATCTCACAACCGAATTACGCACGATCAATTCACTGACTATGGATAGTTCAGCTCGGACGGTATTATATTGGTTATTATGTCCTAATATAGTTATAATCTTTCAGAACGAATGCCCGTGGCAGATGGCCACTTACAATAATAATTTGTCGAAAACGTTAAACAGGTCTGGCGACTGATAGTTCTTTTACAAATGTTCTGGTCGAAGGCTTTGTATAATATAAAGGCTAATTTTCTAAGAGACAGACAAAAAATCCTATGGTACTTGGCTGAACAAATATAATTAAAGGTTTTAGCGGATCTTTATTGTTTATTTTAGAATAATGTAAATGTTCGTAAAATTAACATATAGATGTTCTAAGTAATTAGTAGTAGTATTATTGTTATTAATAGTTGTGTTAAATTCTAATTGTGTTGAATTCCTGGTAAACAAAAGATTAAACCAAAGTTAAGTCCTTATCCTTAAGGTTTTAGGAAAGGAAAGAAAATATGCTCGGGTATGGACGGTAAACCATCGTCTCTCACGTACTATACCCGAAAGCACTTTGAGTATGTATAAATATTTGATAGGATGCACGCAAAACGGCGAGCCATCGCCCACCACGAATTGCGTACATCCGCTCACCTCGAGTGTTTCGTTTTATAATTTATTAAAAATAAAGTTTAAAGACTTATAAAACTTAAATTAATTTTTAATTTGTTAAAAAGTTCATTAAGGTACGTTGAGTTTCCATTTGTTTCGTAAAACCCATTTGTTGCACATGTAAAAAAAGGAACTTATGTTCCTTTTTATCGTATGGCATCGAAAACTATAACTGGCATCACCATTAGCCAGCTAAAGGAGATTCTAGAGGAGAAGAATAGGGAACTCGCAAAAGAACTTGTCTCGAAGTCGGACTTCCAGCGGCCTTATACGGAGCTGTCAGGAATGAAAAAAAAGCAAGACGAGATCTCTGCAAAAGTGATACGGTTAGAAATCCGTAATAATATTTTCGTTTCAAACACAAATGCGTTTTTGTGTTGTGTGGCAGTTCCGTTGCAGTGGCAAAAAATCATAATATTGAATGTTATTTGAGGACAATATACGAGTATGCCTCATTTGATACGAGCTACCCACTTGAATCTGAAATAATAAAAAAGAAAATATTAAAATTAAACCTGTCTACACAACAGGCGGTTTTTACTACGCCCGTGGTAAAATGTAAAAATGCTACTCTTTCTTCTTTCAAAATTTTGCACACGCTCATAAAGAAGAAAATGCCTTTTCTTGATGGTGAGTTATTGAAAGAAACTTCTTAATTATATACTGGCGCCGATTGCTTATTTGAAGGATTTTCTAACAAACGTGCGATTATGTCAGCAATACAAGATTTACAGTTGTCGGATAACACCGTCATCAAAAGAATCCATGCCATTTCAGAAGACATTCAAACTCAGTTAAAAAGTTACTTGGAAATATTTTCATTTCATTTCATTTATTAATATATTTACAATAATACACTAAGGGACAAGTTCTTTTTTAGTAACAATAAAATAAGTTTAGACATTGAAATTTCAATACTAAAAAAGTATAAGCAAAGAATATGTAATAAATGGAATCTCATACATGTTTCAGAGCAATAAAGTTTCTTCGATGGACGTAGCAGTACGTCCATGTTGCGCAACATTCGCAACATTCTTTGCCTGAGGTTTCTTCTAGGAGGTAGCCGTACGTCCATGTTGAGCAAAATTCTTCGTACGCCCATGTTTCGCATCATAATGAAAAATTAAATTAAAAAAATTAATAAGTACGAGTATTTATTGCTTGTAAACTTTAAAAAATGTTCGTAAAAATTATCTGGTTTTAAAATTATCCTAAAAAAATGTTACGATTATTTCAATTTCCAATTTCTTATATCGCGTAACATAAAGAAATTGCCTTTTCAATTTTAAGTTGCAAAAATTTTAAGCTACGGCCGCAAGCGCCGACAACCTTGCCAACACACGCCCAAAGCAAACACAGACGTATAAAATTACCCAACACAAACAACAAACAACTGAGATTTGTCAAAAGCGACGAAACGAAAGGGTAAGAAATGCATTGGGCTCGGACCATAAAAGAAGAAATAATAATAAGCAATCAAATGTGGGAAAGGGGAACGAAGAAAGAAGAGAAGAAATTCACGAGAAATTATCGAGCTCGGGCCACAATACTTGTCGTGTATATAGCCTACTTCCAAAAACAATACATGTTGCAAGTACCCCTTTGCCAACCGACCGACCGCATCTGTTGCGAAAAATTGAAACATTTTCGTCATGCGCCTTCTATGTACTGTATATTCTTTGGTATAAGCAAGTATAACAATACATATTCTTTGCTATTACCTTTCAAATGCCGTACATAGCATTCATACAGTTTTTTTTTTTACACTCAACGCTATTACGGTTCAAGTGCCGTACATAGCCACCACACCCGTTAGTAGTTGGTTAAAATTGGCCATGTTGCATGTTTCATTTTCTTGCATGGGAAAACTCAGCCTTCCTAGCTGCATACAATTTTTACAGCATCAGCATCTCCACTTTTTTCCAACTTTTTCGTTTGCTAAAAGTATAAATATGTAATACGACATATGTAATATAATTGTAATACGAGTACAAACTTTTTTTTTTTTTTTTTTGACTGTAACCACTACAAGGAGTGGCAAGGTTATTGGCCAGTTTAATTAACTATAAAGCCACCAAGAATTACGGATTAAATCCTTATTATAGTATTAAGCACATCACAGTAAGATTAACTTAGCTTTTTTTTTTAAAGTTTCATGTTTGTCACAAAATCATTAAAATTTAAAATCAAATAAAAAAATTTTAATGATTTAAAATCATTAAAAATCACTATGTACATAAAGTTGCAGATAAACAATTCACAGTTATAGAAATTCCAGGTAAACAATTCACAGTTAGAATGGTCAGCTTTTAAGACATCAAGTTAGTAGATCCATAATAGTATTCCAATTTCAATATTCAAACATACAATGGCAGTTCTATTTATCACACCAAAAACTAACAGTAGTCATATTGACATCTAAACTTCGACTAAAATTCACAGTTATATGGGGCTCCTCTATTATAAACGTTTTACTTAGTTTTTCTAACAGTCTAATTCAAGGTTAAAGTAAAGAGTACAGTCTGGTTGTAGGTTCCTTTTATTTACAGTTAGAAACAACATTTAGACTTTTCAAGATATCGAATCAAATTAACACAGAATTTAATAAAACTTTAGACATTTTGTCAATTAACGAATTCGAATACACGATAATGAATAAACAAAATATAGCCGTAATGGCTGACTTTTCACAAGTAAAAATTTTATATGCTCATAGTAACTTAATCTCGAATGCACTTTAGTGCTAAAAAACTGATCTTGCCATTTTGGCAGCGAGCACACGACTCGAGTACAAACCTTTTGTACCTTTTTCGATAAATTACACAAAAAAATTTAAGTTGTGATTAAACCGCTCTGTATTCTCTCCCCGCTTATTGAGTTAACGTGGATAGCTATCACCGCTAACTTAAGCGGCTACCCGCTTATTTTCCCATACAAAATTTTTTATAAGCGTATACTCGCGGCTAAAAAAACACGTCTATTATACCCAATATGGACGTGTTTATTAAGAAAGGCGATGTTATAATATTCGAAACAACACGTTAATACATATATTCATAATTTGCTATCTGCATGTGAAATGGAAATGGGCGTCACTCGCCCACTTTTTCACCATCGATTCGAAAGATACTGTTGTAGGGTATATTATCTTCGGCCCAAGGTAACAACGCTCTTACTTGTTTTAAACTATTCCTTCTGTGAATTATACAAAATTTTATTTTTTATAAGTACAATTTTTCTTAATCATATTTGTTAAATGATTGTTAATTTTAATTCCTTTTACTATTCATTTCTTAGATGTTCCAAAAATATAACGAATTGCGCTGTCGCGTTGTTAAAAGTATTCAGCGCTGGGGTGTGAAACGTACAGTGATGAATTTCACCCATGTGGAACACATTCACCAAAACTATTTACCACCGAAAGGGTTAGAAATTCTTCTATTTATAGTTTTTATTTATTATTATTATTATAAACTTTTTTAAGGGTAACTAATTATATTTTTTTACAAAAGATTGTATAATTTTTTTTTTATTTTATCTTTTTTCTCTGTAAGAGGTATTTATTAATTGAATTTCCGTAATTTGTGCGTAGTTGTTAAATATAAACAAATATATAGAAATTTTTTTTTCTCTGTAATTCCTTTCGTTTAACATTTTCATTTGTTTAAGTTTCTATCGTCTGCAATAAAAGAAAGCGATCAAACAAACTGTTCAATACGATTTATGTGCAGTGAACTTCCTATTTGTTCGCCGCGCAAGCGCCGAACATGAAGAAGCACACAAAAGTAAAAATTGCAGGACTCTCCCTTTTGGCAATTGGCTTAAATTTTTTTCACTTGTAAAGGGTAAATCTAGACATACCCTGTATAAGTCTTATCAGAGCCATTTGGGTTTCGGGCGAATACATCGACATACAGTGCGCGCTGAACGTGGAAAAGCGCACAAAAGTAAAAATTGCAAGACAGAGCAATTTGGGTATTGGCCAAATAAATACAGTGCGCTCCGAACATGAAGAAGCGCACAAAAGTAAAAATTGCCAGACTCTTCCTTTGGGAATAGGGTTCCATTTTACTAATACATAAAGAGGATATCTACGAAGTTACAATTAATAAATATGTATTAATTTTGGAAATCCTGTTAGTTACTTATAGTGGTAGCTTCCTGACTGCACGCCCTGAAGCACAATTAGCGCGTGTAGCGCCTTTTTAATACCCCATAGTATTGTGAGGTGGCACGTCAGAGCTATAGCCACCTAGAATCCCTGATAATATGCAAAACTGAGGGAAGACTGACTTCGGAGTACCAGTCCAGACTCTCCGGAAACATGCATCCCATCGCTGTGTACTTAATCCGCGCCAAAGCAGGGCACTGACATAGGAGATGTTCTACAGACTCCCTAGCATCGGAATCGTGACAGCTGCATTACACGCCAGGCCTCATTACACGGCATGCCGAGCCTGCTGACATGTGTCCAATGGGCCAGTGTCCAGTACTTGTGAAGATAATCCTTCTAACATCCCGTCTGGGCATTCGTAAAAGTTCGATTGTTTTGGTGTAATCATATTGTGGCCATATTTTCTTTTATTAGACACAGCCTTGTTTTGTACCCCATTTACTATTGGCCAGCTGTAGAAAGTGGTTTTTTATTTGCTGCTTTACGCTCCCTATTGCGATATGCAAATGTTCTGGAAATCCTGTATTTTTAATAATTTTTTTTCTATTTAGAAGAATACATGTATTTTATTAAAAAGCTTATTTTATGCCATTAATAAATTAAATAGTGATAAATCGTAATAAATTAAATAAATTTTTTACATTTATTACATTTATTTACATATATGTATATTTTCCTTCCCAACGCACGAATTGTTGAAAAAAGTTGATGGTGAGTTTATAATGAGCTCATGAGTGGTTTACGCGTTTCAAAGAAGGTCGCAAATCGCCGGAAGATGATGAACATGTGGGTCAACAAAAACCAGTGACACCTCAAGATAATGTTAAAAAAAACTATGAATTTATCAAAAATTATAATTTTTCAATTGAAGTAAATTTTTTTACTTAAAAAGCAAAGTTTGAAAAAAGAGAAATCAAGTAGACTCACAATATAGACATAAATATGAGTCATTTCGGAGTCCTAAATTAGAGTGTATAGTTTTTCAATATTTTTTTGAAAAAAAAATTTAAGGCTCATATTTTCCTCACAAAAAAGTTTGTTTTCGGAGTCAAAATATTATGTGCCCAGGTGTGGTTCATAAAAAAGAGTCTTTTCGGAGTCATAAATTTGTACATTCATATTTGAATCTTATGAGACTCTTTTCGGAGTCCTTTTTTGGAGCACACATATTTTCTTCCGAAAAAGGAGTCTTTTTTGAGCTCCTAAATATGAACGCTCCTAAAAATGTTTCCTGGGTAGAAGAATTTTAAATGCCTGTGTTTGTGTCATTTAGCGTCTGTGTGTCATCGTACGTCGGATGAGCTTTGCGTGGCTATTCTTGAGTTCTCAGAGTTGACGACGCTAGACGTCGACAATAGATGAAAACGACAGAGGAGAATGCCTTTTTAGCAATAAGAAGAACGTAGCGCAAAAATGTCGGTATATTCTTTGCGTTTTATCCGGTACTTTAAATTGATATAATTTTTGAGAAAAGTAGCCGAATGTAATCTTTAATTTTTATTAAATTAAAATGCTTTTGAACATTTGGATTAACTATAAACCTCTAATTCAATAAAAAAAGGATATCTAAAATGTTCAAAGTTTTTAAAGCTCAAAAAGTTTTTTAAATGTTCAAACCAGTTTAATAAAGTATTTTACGAAATGTTCATACATATAGATAATGTTAAATTTAAGAAAGTAAGCTTACAAATAAAATATTTGTAGTATTTATTAAGAAGAATTAGAAAACTTTTTTGAAAAATTAAATTAAATTAAATTCCAAAATTAATAAATACGAGTATTTATTGCTTGTAAACTTTTAAAAATTTTTGGTCTTTTAAAAATTGTCTGGTCTTAAAATTATCCTAAAAAAATTTTGCGATTATTTCAATTTCCAATTTCTCATATCGCGTAACATAAAGAAATTGTCTTTTCAATTTTAAAAAATTCAATTGCAAAAATTTCGAGCTGCGGCCGCAAGCGCCGACAACCTTGCCAACACACGACCAAAGCAAACACAGACGTATAAAATTACCCAACACAAGCAACAAACAACTGTACTTTGTCAAAAGCGACGAAACGAAAGGGTAAGAAATGCATTGGGCTCGGCCCATGGAAGAAGAAATAATAAGCAATCAAATGTTGGAAAGGGGAACGAAGAGAGAAGAGAAGAAATTCACAAGAAATTATCGAGCTAGGGCCACAATACTTGTCGTGTGTATTGCCTACGTCCAAAAAGAATACATGTTGCTAGTACCCCTTTGCCTACCGACCGACCGCATCGGTAGCGAAAAATTTAAAGATTTTCGTCATGCGCCTTCTATGTACTGTATATTTTTTGGTTTAACCCTTTGCAGCATCTGTGCCACATGGTAAATTTTTTGAAGGCACACAGGCCGCATTAAAAAAGTCAACTACATTTAAAAGGTTAGTTTTATTAAAAATACATCGTATATATAATGTATATAATATCATAATCTTAGTATGCAAGGTGAAGTGGTAATTTTGAACGATTATTTTATAATAAAAACAGACGCCAGTAGTTATGCTTTGGAAGCAGTTGTACTTCAGGGGGAGGTAGAACACCCAATAGCGTATGCAAGCCGCCTTTTTCCTAAAGCTGAAATGAACTACAGTACAACAGAACGAGAAACCCTCGCAATTTTATGGGCATGTGCAAAGTTTCGAGGCTACATAGAACGTGAACAAATTGCTCTTATGGCCGATCATCAACCATTAAAGTGGTTGCTTACCATGAAAACGCCGACAAAACAATTAGCACGATGGACTCTGCAACTAAAGCATTATAATTTTACTGCTGAGTATACGCCCGGTAAAACTAATTCAGTAGCTGACACGCTATCACGTCCATCATGTGAAATTAAGCATTTCGACACAAACGAAATATTATTCTTCCATGTCGACTTTCCTAAGCAAAGTAGTCAAGATTTACGGAACGAACAAGGCTCATAAATTCAGAACTATTATTATTTCAATAGAATCTAACAATTCTACAAATCTACAATTTGCATCTGCGATCATGCAAGTTTGGCATATTGTTTGGCAAAGAGCAACAATTCACACCCGTGAATTTACAATCCAAATGCGAATCCGGTAGAGCGACGTAATAGAGATCTTGAAGGACTATTTGCTATCTTAATTCAACATGACCACATCACTTGGTGAAAAACTTTGGCAGCCATCCGATTTGTCATGAACAGAGCTAAGTGTAGAACGACCGGTTACACTTCATCTTACTTAACGTTCGGGAGAGAACAGCGTACCCTGGATGACGTTAACCATGATGTAAGAGATATAATTGAGAAAGAGACATTCATTCTACAGATTACACTATATTTAAAGAGCTCAGTAAACTGCTTTAAAACAGCAAAAGAAACCGAACAAAAATAAAATGCAGGCTGATCAGCATAGACAATCAAAGCCAGGATTTGACATCGGAAATCGAGTTTTAGTTATAAAAAATGCCCTTAGCGAAGGATCAGAAGGCATAACCGCAAAATGCATTCCGAAAAGAGGTGGACCTTATGTTATAATCTGAAAGATAGGATTCCGAACATACGAAGACAATCTTAGCGCCCCGTTAGGAGCGTATCATGCGTCAGCACTGCGTCCTTATAAAGGTAGTAATACCGAAAATACAGTACCAATCCATCCCATCAAGAAGTGCGGCCAACCAAAAAAGCAACAGCAATAAGATTTCGACGAGCTCTCGAAGACGCAATCGAAGGGGGAACCTACCCTGTAGGAGCCGCAGTGTGGACGGACGCTCAATAGACTAACGCCATCTAGTTGTCATGTACGAGTATACTATAGTACTATATTAATTTTTATGTATGTATCTAACTTAAAACAGTGTAACTGAACCCAACTTATCTAACTTAAAACAGTGTAACTGAACCCAACTTTATGTTAAACCTATCAAAACCAATGAGCTCACATTAGAATAACTGACTTTTTCTTTTGCGACACTCGAGGTGAACTGACGTGCGTAACTCGTGATAGGTTACGGCTTGTCGTTTTGCGCTAGTCCTATTAATTATTGTAATAGTGAATGCATAAGTGTCCGAGTACTCTACGTGGCAGGCAACAGTTTGCCGTCTGTGCTGGTACAGCATACATGCACCTATTTTATAAGAACCCGCCAGAACGTGGTAGACGTTGCTTTGCAATTTTGTGGATTCCTAGTGTTAAATGTTATCAATTTCTAATAATATTGTCTTTGACAGGAAACTCCACAATTTTCACTGCATTTCATTTCATTTTATGTTCAAGCTCTACTTTATTCGTCTTCTACAAAAGTTTAATCATCAAATTATTAATATTCTAAATGATCTAAAAAATCACCAATTAGCAAACATTCACTAATAAACACACTGCAATAAACTGTAATAAACCTGACTTGCTGAGACCGGAATATGGGAATTTTTATATATTGTCTTTTAAAATTACAACAGTAACTCTCATATAGAATACTTAAACAATGTATATTATGATTTATACAATTATGATTTTTGTTAAAGCAATTGAATGGGAAAATTCCATACTTTAAATAATACAATATACATATGTATATGTTTTACACTATTAGTATTACAAATCTAATTAGTTTCAACTTAGTTTTTTTCCAATGATAAAAGGGCATTTTACAAATGCAAACAAAATTGAACAAGAGAATAAATCTTTGTGTGATTTCTTATGCTCTGACCCTAAACCCTCGCGATACTCTAAAATACTATTTACATTTTGTTGACTGATCAAGTAACTTCTTCCATAGATCAAATTGTTCGTTCGCCTTAATCATATGAACGCTAATAGTCTTGCGTATATTACATGGATTAAATGCTATTCGACGATTTAGGAACTCATTGACATGGACACGTTTTACACCCAATTGTTGCGCTATAATACCAGTGGTAAAAACATCTTCCAACTTTAAGTATGTCTGCTGAAGTGCACGTTGATAAAGGTCATGTATTATATCAGCTGACATCATATAAGCCGGACCAGTTGTGAAGGTCGGAAATATTGTAGCGGAAAACTGTCCGGGGGACACATAATACTTCGATTTTTTGTTGCGTATTGGCTTCCACTTCTTTGCCAATCGTCCATAAATGATTCGCTTCTCTTGAGCATGTTTTTCTAAAAATGTTAAAAGCTTGGGAACATTTATAAACATATCATCATCTGTTTTCAGTATATGCTTTGCTTTTGCACAATGACGATCTACCCATTCTAAAGCCGAAATAGTCTTTAATGTTAAATTGTTGTACGTATCTAAAAAATTTCCCCGGATCAAATCACCATAAATAAAGTTTTCTTGCGTTAATAAAGAATCCAACGTTTCATTACTAGAACGTCCCAAAATAAATACAATTGCGGTATCCCGCCGTGTACCATAATGGCCCCATGTTTGGCGGATAGCTAATCGTGCTTCCTGATGTGACTGTGCTGATGTTATCATTATAAGCAGTTTTAGCTCATTGCCTGCAGCTGGGCAGATCTTTTCAATATTAACTTCTTCGTTGCGGTGGCCACTTTCGTAGATTTGTGTCGTTGGTATACCTTGCGCAGGATCCAAAATAACAGAGCTTCCGCTCGTTGCTGTTGTCACAGTTTTGTTTATGGAAGGTTCGTGGAATTTGCTAGTATTTCCGTTTTTCAAAAGCAAATATGAACTTGTTGAAACTGATAGTTTATTACTGGGTAATGACTTTTCGGAATTTTCTTTTTTATTTTGTTTCAAATCTTTATCGGCCGCTATAAAAGAAGGAAAAGTTTTAATATACATACTTTGTTCTGGCATCTTATAAAAACAAATTTAAGCTAAACAATAAATTCTAGTTCTTTGTAATTAATTATATGCAATTATTATCAATTTTCAAATAATTTTTATCTTTTTCTTGATATTTGTTTTCCAAGAGTTTTCCGTCATCCCTTCTCATCCCTTCTCACAACCAACATATCCTTCAGCGAAAGCGCCTTTTTGTGATGGTTGGAGCTGTACTGCTCTGGAACAATCTCCGTTCGTTATTGTCAAAATCGTGTTGTGAATAAAGTCTTTCAAATACGCTAGTCGCTGCTCGGTCAACCCTGCACCAGCCGTGGGTGGAACATTTATATGTGATCTAACAAGTCTTGATCCTTGACTATATTACCTTAATAAGATTGATCTCCCTATTACAATAAATGCTAAAAATAGTGGACGGTTTAAAATTTGAACCATTTTTTAAAGAAAATTAATTTATTATCTACTTGTTCATCTACTTTGCCCGAAGGGAACAAACGACTGTTAGACTTTTCCAGTTACCCATAAAAGTATAACATTACTCTAACCCTGTATAGTAACATTTTTTCTACATGCAGGCATAAACATACATAAAAAGTTGAAAAATTCTGAATTACAATTGAACAATTCTGAATTACAATTGAAAAATTCTGAATTACAATTGAACATTTCTGAACTACAATTAAAAAAGGTGTAGAAGTTTCTGCTATATAAATTCGAAAAACTTTCGTTCTTCTCACTGATGTTTCCGATATGGTAGTCGATAGAAAGAGGCATTTGATATTTTAGACAAGAGGTGGCCAAAACGTGGCGCATTGAATGATTACAATTGGCACTTCAGTCAGTTTTGAAACGAAATATAATGCAATTGTGTCACACGTCATGGGGCCTATTTCAGGGTTTTTTACAACGCCTACCATATGGTTTGACGTTAAATCAATACTACAGGTACACGAATTCAGAAGTTTCCTATCTCGTTATCTCTGTTTTTTAGTGGTGTAGAGTTTTGAAGGAATTTTTTTGCGAGACCGTTTTGTGTGTTTCTTTTTTATACCCTGCACCAGATATAGAAAAGTATATCTATTCTGGCTCAGAATCACTTTCTGGGACGATTTAGCCTTGTCTGTCTGTGGAAATCACCTTTACGGGAGAACGAATAAAGCTAGCGCCATAAAATTCGGCACGAATATTCTCTGTCAACATAGGCTATTTCGTATTGAAATTGGGAAAAATCAATACCATGATTGGGAAATTGTATAGCGAATATGAATTCATCTTTTTCTGCTTGTTGAATAAATTTTAAGCTAAAATTTAATTTCCGAGTCCACCGTCTAAGACTAAAAAATACTCAAAATATGAGCGTGGTCCGCCCACTGGTGACAAAAACAACTTCTACAGTAGAACGAGTAGAAGCATCGTCATGAAAATTGCACAAATGTCCCACATCCTTACCCACCAAGGAGCTCCATTGAAAGGCCCTTAAAAAAAGCAAATAATATGACGCATTGGTTCGCTATGAAATAGTTTGAAATATTTGGATTCAATGTAAACATATCAATTGTAGACGAGGCTATCACTTCTCGAGCGTCAATATAGTTGATTTGAAGCTACATATGAAGCTACAAATTTTAGGTAAACATCGGAAAAGTGTAGAGAACTCTTACTGCGACATAAGGGGTGCCACAAATTAAACTACAAACATTTAGAAACTAGCGAAAGCCAAACAAACTCAAAATTCCTATTAATTAAGTAATGTTACAGTAATCTATAGATATTGTGATTAAGTTTATTCCTTTTCCTCTCCTAAGCCAAAAAAATTGTATCCTGATCTCTATTTACCAAACCCTAACCATGAACGTAAGATGGTATAAAAGAGTTTTCCTTCATCCCTTCTCAAGTTTTGTTTGGAGACAAATCGGTTTCGGCGACGTGCCATCTTCAGTTTTCTTATTCTCATTAATTAAATAATGTTACAGTAATCACTAGATATTGTGATAAGGTTTATTCCTTTTCCTCTCCTAAGCCAAACAAATTTTATCCTGATTTCTATTTAACAACCCCTAACCATGAACGTAACATGGTATGAAAGAGTTTTCCGTCATCCCTTTTCAAGTTTTGTTTGGAGACAAATCGGTTTCGGCGATGTGCCATCCTCAGTTTCCTTATTCGCTCTACACGGGTTTGTTTCCAAGTCATACTTGGCAAGGGGAGTTTGACGAACATTTTTTCCCAAAATCCAACATCATCATTTTGATTTTTTAAAATTTCTGAATTTTCGTATATCTGTGTTGATAACTACTTATGGTTCAACGACATTAAAATCCGACCATTATCTTTTAAACAGCGATCAACATTTTTGGCGGTCCTTAATGGCTTACTGGAGTAAATGCTCGCCTTGTAAGAAAGTGGTCTCGAATCCCATTCTTAAGAAGCTATAAATGCCATGTTTTGACTAATCAGGCCAAAGTATTTGTCACCAATACTACTAATACATTATTCTTCGCTGAACTTTACCATATTTTTATTGTTTACGCCGAAATCCCCCTTTCCATCTCTTTGTTCTGGCAACCCCCTGCCACACGACAAAACGTCAGCTCCTCTTCCATTTTTTGCTCTCCGCCATCTTCTCGATTGGCTACTTCCTTCCAGATATATTTTCGACGTCGCCTCAAAAGCCCAAAAAAGTAGCCTCCATCCAAATCGGAAAAATTTTTCACCACCCTCATCACCAACCCCACCACCCAAGTCCCTAACATCACCATCATCATCGCCAACATCACCATAGACACCACCGTCATCACCAACACTCAATAAATCGCCAAATTTCACGTTTTTGGGAATTGGAAGAAATTCCAAAGCGACTTCTCACCCCTGCTGAAAAATATCGCGAAGATCTCTACTTAAATACCACTCAAAGGCGTAAAGATGGACGTTATATCGTCTTGTTGTCCTTTAAAGGTTTCCCCACGCAACTTAAATTAGCAAATTTGTGAGAAATTGCGCGAAAACAATTTCTCCAAAGTAAAACAAGGCTTTTGAAAAGACTTTTAAAGAAATCTATGACTCAGTAATCCGAAAATATTCAGATTTAAACCATATGACCTCTGTCAAGCCATCTGAATCATGCTGTTCTCAAGCCAGAGAGTAGCTCTACCAAGGTGCGAGTTGTCTTTAATGCCTCTTACCCAACTTCCAACGGCTCCAGCCTAAATAACATCCTCTACCCCGGTCCTGCGTTTCAAGCGGACTTAACATTTCTCCTCCTCAAATGGCACCTCTACAAATAATTATTCAATGGAGACATTGAAAAAATTTACCGCCAGATTCTGGTAGATCTAAAGCATTCGCGTTATCAGCGACTTCTCTTTCAAATTTCTCCAAAAGAAGAAGTTTAAGACTTTGAATTTAACACTGTTATGTTCGGAGTGAATTGTGCTCCCTATCTCGCAATACGCACACTTAATCGGTTGACTAATGATGTTGAAAAAGAATCCGAAGAAAGCGTCCGTTCTCAAAAATTCCATGATATTGACACTGCACTTCGTATTCCACATGAGTTGACATCCACTCTCAAGTCAGCAGGTTCCATTCTGTGAAAATGGACAGCCAACCATTCGAAACTTCTAGTTGGTACCCTCCCGAAAGATATTTTAAACAAAGATTATCTCGAACTTTAAGACGCCAGCACCGCTAAAACTTTTGGCATCCGATGAAAAGCAAAAACTGATTATTTCTACATCGAATAAAAGCCGTTTGAAAATTTTCCCTCTTACACCAAACGAGACATGTTACCCTTATTGCAAGACTATTTGATCCTGCTGGATGGCTCGCTCCAGTCATTATCATTGCGAAATCTCTCATGCAAAAGGTTTGGCTGGACGGCATCGGCTGGGATGACATTAACCCCTCAAACCTGATATTGGATGCGCATTCTGTATATTGTATATTCTTTGGTGGTATCAAATAAAGATTCACAGTATCCTTTTTCAAGCGTGAAATGCTTCTTTGGCGGGTTCTCATCAAATTCCCAAAATTTAGCAAACCGTTTTCGTTAAATCAATAGCTGCGTTCCTTTTACCTAATCTAGGGGGTTATTCCTGAACGCCCGGGCCTTTAACTCCCATGAATTCTTCTCAATTATGCTTTGTTAATTTTCGGGTGTTTGCTAAAAACAACAATGGAAAATAACAAAGCAAAATCGAGAAGAATTCATGGGAGTTAAAGGCCCGGGCGTTCAGGAATAACCCCCCTAATCCGGATTTGCATACAAATTTCTAATCCTGCTCCCGATTACGATTAGAAACGATTAGAAATTCTAATCCAAAGGTGCTTGTCTGGATTTGACGCTTAGATGGCGCTGATGCAAAAATTTTAGAAGGCACTAAAAGGCGAACTCCTATATTTTAGCCATTTCATCTTCCAAATTTTGGTGTACGTGATTAAATTTCTTACAGTTTAGTCATTTCGTCTTCCAAATTTTGGTGTACGTGACTCAATTTGACCATTTTCACAAAATTTTTACAACAAATATTCGATGTCAAACAGCTGATCCTTTTTTTTGGTGGGGTTAGTGCTGACACCTGCATGTGTTTTATCTTGCCGTTCCTTTTTTAAATCCGGATTAGATTAGGTAAAAGGAACGCAGCTAATATTGCAGTGTAAATTTTGCAAATTATTACAGTGTGCATTCGACTAGTTATGCATCCATATAATACCCACCCAAACGTCGATGTTTAATGCGAATGGCATGTTAACATATCAATAGAATATCAATAGGACCAGGGAATGAGAAATTAGGGTCAGCAAGTTGAACTCCACTGATATGAAGCCAATCTAACACTTGCGATCCAGTAACAGGCACGTCGGTTTTCTCAAGATAAGTGCTTCAGATTGTTTGAATTTGTGACGAGAAGTCAGTCAAGGCCCTGTACACAGGCTTCGGTGATGAACGTAGCGTATGATTCACTGTCGAATCACATACGATCGGTTTGCCCACATCCGATAGCATCCTTGTGCAGGATTCGGACTTATGCAGTGGACAAAAGTAAAGCCTTTGTATTTAAAAAATCGTGTGTTTCTGAATTTCAGTTCAGATTCTTAGTTACAAGCTGTTTTCCATTCGCGGACAGATAACTGAGCATACCCACGTTAAGCTTTGTAATTGCGGCAGTACCCGCAAATGTGTCAGCAGCTATCATGGTATTCGAGGGCGCTGATTTTTGCGAAGCCCAGATGACTCTTGTCTCTTTGCGGCTCATCAGTACCAATTACCATTCATAGAGACCGACATGTAGTTTGTATCAGATATTTAAAACTACTCACCACGACAGCAGCTTCGTCTTTTAACTAACGTTGTATTTATTTATTACACTGATCACAGAACAGGCGTACTAACTTTTGACAGGCGACGTAGCTTTTGTACATAGACCTCTCTATCTTCCCAAAAAAATTCTTATCCGTTTTGGAACAAATTTACATCTCCTTACCAGCCCCAATTTTTTTGTCGATTTTATGGTGTTTTTTTGCTTTGCTCCTGACCCCAACAAGCATAAAAAAAATTGTCGCTCTCTCTTGGGGGCGGGGCTGGAGCCCTTTAAAATTTGAAATATAACCAGCGATATCTCCGAAACTACAAGAGATATTGAGATTATATTACCCTTAGAAAGCAAATATAAATATCATTAATTCATGTAAAAAGACATTTCATCAAAATGTTAACAGTTTTTTAAATAAACGCAATTTAAAGTTTTTAATACTTTTTTTTCCGTAAAAAATTTGTTTCCTAAATAAAATGTGTAATTAATTCATGCAATTATATTTAATATAAGAAAGAAGTTTATTTTAGCTTTCTTAGATAATTTTTTCCATTCAAATTGGTGCTTTTTTTACGGAGAAAACGCATTTTTTAGCGTAACTATAAACTACCCTTTTTGAATTTTGCTACTATGCAGTCTTTTAATAGTACGACTTTACAAAGTATGCAACGTTGGGTCTTAGAAAGTTTAAGCTATGGCGGGAGCTACCATTATTTCTTCTATTGTTGTCGCGCTCAAATATCTTATTAGAGGTCTTGTGCTTGCGTACTCGCGATGTGTGAAGCTTCTTTAAATAATAACCGAAACCCACTAAAAATATAAACAAAGAGATAACATTTTGTAAAATTAGTATTCAAAACTTGCCTTTTTTAAAAGCGAAATGAATTTTGAATAAAACAGTAAAAGAAATTATTTTGCAGAAAATTTGTTTGGTTATTTTAAGAACTTATACGTATAAACAGTGCCGAAGACGAAAAATTTTAAAGAAAAATCGCGCGATTTAATTTAAGTATTACGCCGTAGGCGAAAAATGTTGAATAAAAATTTTTCTTACAAATTTTTCTATTTCAATATAGCGCAGCAGGTTAAACTCTGTCACTTCTAAACAACACCAATACCATTACAACACGCTACAGTACATAGTACCAGAGTCGCATTCTTGAAAAAGTGTATAAACAATTAATTGCAGAAAGTAGTTTTCGCTACTAATCGTGTATAAACAATTAATTGCAGAAAGTAGTTTTCGCTAAAATCGCTTTCCTTCGTAAATAAAGCACCGATCTTTATGAAATAAATTTTCTAAGAAAGGTTAAAGTATCTACTTCCATATTTTAAGTATAATTGCATGCATTAATTACACATTTTATTTCGTAAAAAAAGTATTTATGGAAAAAAATAGTACTAAAAATGTTTAATTGCGTTTATTTCAAAAACTGTTGCCAGTTCGATAAAACGTCTCTTGACATAAATTAATGATATTTATATTAGCTTTCTAACAGTACCAATATAATCTGATCTCTTGTATTTTCGAAGATATCGCTGGTTATATTTCAAATTTCACAAATGCTTCTTTAGTTTGCAGTGTCTTGTCAGCAGACCCACAATAATTCTCAATTTGCTTTTTGACTTCTACATATGAACTAGAGCTGTGCACAAGCCGTTTGAAAACCACTTTCAAAACACACAAAAAAAATAAAACACACAGTAAAAATTGATAAAACATTTCAGATTTTCACTCATAGCCTTTATTGCTTGTGCTCTGCTGGAAACAAAAACAAAATTGTCAGACGAAAATGACACAACAGTTTTAATGCCAACAATTGCTAAATAGATATAAGAGAGGATACACACACGGAATGCACATACATATTAAATACATACATACGTTCAGCCGTCTCCTAGGCTTTTAGTTAGAAAAAAAGCATTGCGTGCCTCTCCCTTTTTTTCGTTTCTTTTTTTTTTTTCGTTTTTCTCGAAAATGTGGCAGAACATTTTTTCATTGTTTTCAATCGTTGTTCGGGGCCACAATTTGTGGACCATTTACAACAAAAACGAAGTAAGAAAAAGACGATAATTACATGGAAAAATAGATAAGAATGGTTTTTGAGTTTGGGCGGAGGGAAAGAGGGGATGTTTTTTCTTCGTAATTTCTTAATTAGTTTTCAGACGCTTCTGGTGATAACAAAGCACCATCGACGGAGTGGCGAGCGGCGCAAATGCTTGCCTTTCGTTCCTTTCGAGTTCGAGCGGAGGGAAAGAGGGTGAGTTGTTTGCGTTTCTTTCGTTCCTTTGGAGATTAAGCGGAAGGAATGAGAGAGAAATGCATCAACATTAAAACAGCAACTGCAAATTTTCGAACAAGCTGTAAAAATGAATGTCGGTCGGGTAAAGGCACCACAGCAGTTGCTGTTTATTGCGATTTTCATACGGCAGTCACAAAACAGCAGTCGTGCCGATTTGTGCCTAGCTGCCTTCAAAACGGCTCGCGCACAGCTCTAATATGAACATTTCTTAAAACGATATAAGTTTTATGCCCCTATGAGATTTTTTAATTATTCTAAGCCTGTTCGAAATGCAAAGATGTCTCCACAGAGTACAGCGGACCTTTTCTGAGATTCATCTTTTTCAAACAACATCTCAAATGACAGTGTCCAGTAATGATGCACACAAGGGTTTTCTTAAACCTCTTATTCGGTAAACAAAATTGTTGTTTAAGAATCAGGTTGTTTGTGCTTACCAAATTAGTGGTATATCTTTTCTCTAAATTTATTAAAGAATTGGATTTAGAAAGTGATTAATTGGATAACAGTTTGAGGCATTTCTTTCCTATAGTTCAGGCTCAATATCTAGGGCCAGTAGGTTTCTCCGCTAGAGCCTATTTTTTGTGAAATATTTAAATATTTAATCTCTATATATAAAAAGGAAAGTCCTGACTGACTCATCAACGCCCAGGCTAAACGCTATACAAGCACTAAGAACGGATATTTCGAAATTTAACCCCTAAGGTGGTGAAAAGGTGTTGCAAAGTTTTTATAAGGAATATTTTATTTGTGGTCAGATATGCTTAAAACTTGGTCTTAATACTCTTTGGTACAATTAATTAAATACATATTTCGGCATTTTTCAAAACCCAACCCCTGAAGGGGTGAAAACAGGTTGCAACGTTTTTATGAGAATATTTCATTTGTGGTTGGAAACAACACACGCTTTCTAACCATTTAAGCAGAATGAGCCACAGCAACGCGGGGACGGTTACTTCTAGTATCAACTATGAATGCTCAGGTCCAATTAAGGATTCAGCCGAACACCAGACCACTTCAATGCCGTCAAATCCCCTATGTGCCGGTACCCCATGTAAGGTCACCGAATTTTTAATGACTAGAAAAAGAAGATAATAATCGTTACCAAAACTAGTTTCGACTTTAGTACATAGGAGTCCACATCTCTTAGAGTAGTCTGGCTATCGAATAAGAATGTTGGGACAACTGACGATTCTCGGTATCTCAGGTTGATCTGATCAGGGACTATAATAGAGAATCCTTTATTGAAGCAATATCCCTAAAAAGTATCATCCATCGGTGATGTAAATTCCTCGAACTACTCGAACTTTCTGAGAATTAATACACAGCCCTGGGGAGTTTTGAGCTCATCAAGCAATCCATTGTGAAATAGCAGGTGTAGACTTATTTTAGCGATCATTTCTAAATGCACATAAAGTGGGATTAAGCCCAAAATTACACCTACAATTGAGCAGGCGGCGTAAAGCGGACCGCCGCTCATTTGTACCTGTCATACAAATGGCAACCAACCTCTAGATCCTTTCTAGTTTACGTACTGTGGACATTTCTAAACTCTTCCTCCACCATACTACGGCAGCATACATACGAGTATGTTTCTATACGCAGAGGGTATACTTACATACGTATTCTAAGATTCACGAACTATTGGATCGTCTCGAAATTGCATTGCAAACAACAACAAAGAGACGATTTTTGTTGTTGTTTGCAATGCAATTTCGAGACGATCCAATAGTTCGTGAATCTCAGAATACGTATGTTAATTTACTAGTGCACGTCTATTTAATGTCACCCACAATTTTTAAATTTATGGTGTTATGATGTTACAGCCGTCAGTGCTGCTTGCTTATCAAAGGTTTTTTAAATAGTTTTTGTCTAATTTAATTGCTCGGACGTTTCAATTGCAATTAACTCAGGCTAAAAGATTTTTGCTTATTTGCCCATTGCTTCAGAGTATGTTGGAATTTATATTTTGCCTTCATTTTGTCTTTTAAAGGTAATCGAAGGTAAAAGCAACGAGATAAAGGTAATAGATACTAAGGAACGATGTTAATGTTCGTTCTTTACGAGTTACATGAAAAACGAGTTCGACTGCAGAGACTTCCCTCATCACCGAATATTTCGACCAACGCATTTTTGGACGAACGTTGGCAGATAAATTTGCCCCTTCGTTCTTCCCTCAAGTCTTTTGTAATCAGCAATAATTCTGGCCGTATAACATTTTGCGAGATATACAATCTAATGTGGCATCTTACCACACAATGTCACTTTGACGAAATATCCTTGGCCGCGTCATTAAAGGATTAAAAACCTTAGCTATTAAAACTGCGTTTTTGCTGCCCTGTATACAGGGCAGGGTATACATATACCCTGAAATGCACTTATGCTGCAATTATTTTGAGATTTGGTTCTGAAGATTTTCTCCCTGGGAATTTTGTAACACTGAGATTTTGGATATGGTGGAGATTTTGTCTATGGAGATTTAGTGTCTCTCCCCCAATAATCGCATTGGTATAAGCAGTAAGAAGCGGTACTAGCCTCTCATTACAACAACATGTGGGGCAGTTCAGTCTTAAGTGCTTAGAAAATTCACTGCGCAGTGCAAAGATACCAGAGCTTACTTTTCACAGATTCAAATTAGAATTGATATATGTGAAGCGCTTCTTCTAATGAAAAGAAATCAATCAGAAGAAGAAAATACTGACTCTAATTTCAAAGGAGATGAGGATTTACCACTGAAAAACCGAAAAGGATTTCACTCAAAGCTTTAAACTTTGTAAAGCAATAAGGAAAGGAAAACTCTAAAATTAGTTTTAGAAAGAAATCCTTCTTTTCTGAAAAGAGACTTTGGTGTCGGGAGTTTGACTCCCACAGACATTTAACATTTATTCAAAGTTGCTCTGCATACAAAATTCTACTACATATTTCATAAAATTTAAATAAATATTTGATGAAACATTTATTTTAAACAAAAAATAACGTTGTGTCATTTTGTCATTTTTAATTACTAACAAAAAAAGTATTCATGCGTTTTCCCAGTGATGCGTTTTCGCAACAGCTCATATAACCGGAACCGGAAGTGGGAATCTCTAAGCAATTCCAAAATTTTTTTGGTCGGGGATAGGATGGGTTAATAAAAAGAATATAAATGGTATTATTATGTCACCGGTGTACCCCTGACAGTGAAGACCCGCGATCGTCAGATTTCACAGAACTTCATCAACTACAATACTCCAGAGTAGTAGGGACCTCCTGGTAGTATTTAAATAATTTGTTTGATTTCCCATTTCTGCAGTAATTATACTAGTTTCAAACACTTCTGTAATCCATCGTCACCTCTTTTTAGACGAACGCCTTGTTTATAGATTTACGAGGGCGGTCCGATAAGTACTTAGCCTCACCACCCGATGGTCGCTACGATCGCAAGAGAAATTTACTATCGTGTAGTACATTCTCGTAGACAGCTACTGTCAATTTCAGCCGAATCGGACTCGTACTTTTGTTTTGACCGCGTGTGGAAGCGGGTGTGTCCGCGTATTTTAGAAAAATGAAAAAAGAGCAATATCAGTCGGTGATTCCATTATTGTTTTTGGAAGGGAAATCGCAAAATCAAAGAGCGTTTGGATGCTGTGTACGGTGACTCTTCTCCTTCGATGGCGACCGTAAAAAATTAGCTTAACGAGTTTCAACGTGGTCGTACGTCAGTTTTTTAAAGTGCCGCGTTTGCATACTCCAGACAACAAGCGCAACCGTTAGGCCTTCAGAGCAGTGTTTGATGCTGTTCAGGCGCAACCCGAAGGAGTTTCTGCGTCGTTTCTTGACCGTCGATGAAACATTGATCCACTGGTACACACCAGAGGCCAAGGAACAGTCGAAACAGTGGACTTCACCGAGCGAACGTACTCTGAAGAAGGCGAAGACTGTACTATCGGCCGGAAAGGTGATGGCCACCGTTTTTTGGGATTCAAAAGGTGTGATCTACATCGACTACCTGGACAAGGTCAAAACGATCACAGAGCTCTACTATGACGAATTACTGGGCCGATTCGACGCCGAATTGCAGAAAAAACGGCCCAATTTGGCGAAAAAAAAAGTGCTCTTTCACCATGACAACGCACCGGCTCACACCTCCGCCGTCGCCACAGCCAAATTAGTCGAATTAGGCTACGAACTGCTGCCCCATCCACTCGCCGGGCGGGAGGTTATCCACGGAGGCCTACTTTGCAGACCTCTAGAAAATGTATTTTGCTGACATTAAAGAAGTTGGAGCATCGTTGGGTCAAGTGTGTCGAGCTGAAAGGAGACTATGTAGTGAAATAAATCGCCACTTTTTCAAAATTTTCGTTTTTCTTTAGGCTAAGTACTTATGGACTAAGTAGGCTAAGTACTTATCGGACCGCCCTCGTATGTGAGGTGTTATCAAAAACACTATATCCAAGAATTCCCAGATATCTGCTGTCCAAAATGTAAAGCTCTTTTAAGGTTGAGCAAAGGGACTAATATGTCATTTACTTTGCCACTGAATTATATGGAACCAAAACGTCGCATAAATTATTGTAAGCAGAGACTTTAAAAAGCTCAAACCTGTTTTCTGTCCCAAAACCGACCATAAATATTTTAAAAAGGTTGCCTTAATAAATCACTTACAATTAAGGTTTGTTTGTACGCCTGTAATATTCTTCATAAGTGTTTCAGCATTTTCCATGAATTTTTGAAGATTTGACGTGGGTATTAATATATCATTATCGGTAATCTTATTTTTTGTATATTCTCCTTGCTCATCGAGCTGTGCCTGCTGCTGCCCCAAGGAACTATTAGAAGCTATAAATAATTATGTTTGTATAGCATAGTTGACTTAGTTACGTTACATGAAATCGTAACTTACAAAAATTACTGTCTGCAAACAGTTGATCCTTTAATAAGCGTTCCTCCTCCTCTGATTCTAATTCAGTAGGCGATTCAACATCAATCGTAGGCTGGCGGTGATGTTTAATAGGGACGCTATTCTTAAGAATATCGTTCACACCTATTTGCTTCTTAACATTACTGACTTTAATATTTTCAGATATCATCGTTCCGCTCGCTTCTTTAAATATGCTTTGATTTCGAAATGACTGTGCAGGTGAAGGTAGTAGCGGCGTTCCAGTTCGTAAATGCGGTAAGCTTGATCTATTTGAATTATACGATGCATATATAAACAAGGTCAACACTACACCAGCACCAAGCATAATAAAAAACCGCAAAAAACGGACGTTCTGCACACCACTTCCCATTGTAATTTTAATTATGCAATCTAAATTAAGTAATGAAGTTTAAGTTACTCCATTGATTATTTTATTTTTAACCTGAACACTTCAATTGTTAATTGTTTATATTTTGTAAAGCTTTATAATCATATACCCATCATATAGAAGCCACAACTGCAAAAAAGGAGTTGTTATTGGTTAAACCTGAAAGATGATCAAAACATCTTTTATATATCCTTAATGGAAATCTTTACTTAAGCAATTTTGCTATATAGGGTGGGCAAATTTGAGGTTAAGGATTAATTGGCTGTTAAATGATAAAATGTCAAGAATTGAGCTGTCATCTTTTGACATTTATTTAGTAAAGCTTGGGAAATTTTAACCATGGAACGCTACACTTTTGAACAAAGAATTTTAGTTGTGAAAATTTACTATAAAAATGATGAAAATTTTACTGTATCCTTCGTAAAATTCGAGCAGCTTTTCCTCGTAATCAGGCTCCTTCTGAGACCGCTGTGCGTACTTTAATCGCTAAATTCAAGGCTCACAGTATTGTTGCTGATAATTATTATTAATTTAAGTATATATTTATTAATTTAATTTGAAGTATATATGTATATTTTGAGTGTACTAAAAAAGAATTTAATTCTTATTGTACAGTAAACATTTTGAATAAACTGAATAATAGACCAGAAAGTGACCGTATGCTGCGGTTTGTGGTCAGGCTGCATCATCGGCCCGTATTTTTTCGAAAATGAGCAAGGAAACGCCGTCACCGTAAATTCTCAGCGCTACCAAACCATGATAAGCGATTTTTTATGGCCACAATTGGCTAATGTTGACATCAGTAACCTTTGGTTTCAGCAAGCTACAAACAACTGACGCTTTGACAGATGAAATTCGGCTCTGCATTGACGAGATAAGCGAAGCTTTGTTGCAAAATGTGGTTCAAAATTTTGTGAAAAGAGGTCCGCTCTGCCGACGTGCTAGAGGAGGACATTTGCCCGACATCATATTCCACTATTAATTCCCATACTTCTATTTTATATTGGTATCATTAAAACTGAATTTGTCAAAAAAAATGTGTTTTTAAGCCAATTTACTTCCTAACCTCAAATTTGCCCCCCTTAATGTATGTATACATATATATATATATACATTTATATATGTATATGTATATTTACTACATATACGAAATCGAGTTATCTCTAAAGCAGCTGATTACAGACGATAAAAATAAAAAGATACAAATGTTATTTTTCACACATTGGTCGCAATCGAATCGCAAAAATGGCGTATATAAATTTAATAAAATTCCTTAAAATTCCGATTTTGATTTAAAAATACTACTAACAACCGTCAATTTCACAAAGTATACGAAGATTGTAAAAATATGAGAGCACGTGAAAGTATCACTAATAAAAAATGTTTGCCTATTTCGAGTTTTCATTCACATGATCATTCCCCAAAGAATCGGCATTTTACTCTCAAATACTAGCAGATAAGATAAACACGTATTTAAGATAAAGTTTCCATTCATATGACCATTCCATTTATATGAAGAATCGGCATTCCACTCTAGAATAACAGAAACAGATAAGTTAAATAGTATATAAAATAAATAATTCAAATATTTTTAATAAAAACTAATATTCTCTATATAGACTTTTTTATGTAACAAAAAGTATGAGTATAATCAAATTCCGTCCTTATTTCAATGGCCATCAGCCTATTTACTTATATATGTACAGATACATACCACCATATTATTTCTGTTATTTAAATCATATAAAGATCCCTTTTTTAAAGAAGGGATTAAAGGAAAAAATTATCATCTTTAAATATAATCGCATTTTTAATTTTAGAATTACAACTTCTTATGGCTCGTAAAAAAATTTGCTATAAAATTTTCTCCAAAAGCATATCAAATTGTTCTCAACTTTTCCTGATACCATGATGTTATACTAATATTATATTATATAATATATTATAAATAATTATATTACATTTAATATTATATTAATATTATAATATTATATTATATTATATTATAATATTATACTAATATTATAAATGCGAAAGTAACTCTGTTTGTCACGAATGGGAACAACTTTTCGCATTATTTGTTAATTCTTTTCTTGATGTTAAATAAATGTTGTCATGAAACATAAAATAGTACGTAATAAGTCGGTGAGTTTTACCAAGGAACATACATACAATATACAGAATGCGCATCTCAGCACTAAACTCAAAGCTCAGTTTCATAGACTCTGTTTGCGTACGTATCCGTCAGAAATCTCACGCAAGAAAATTTGAAATATATGTAAACATATGGGATAAGTTTCATAGGATCCGTGCGTTTGCATGCGTAAACGGATAGAAGTAGAAAAATTTTCTACTTTTTCATCCGTCGATCCGTTTATTCTATTACAATCGTCGTCTGGAGAAATAATTACATCTGCGAATTATCAAGGATGAAAAAGAAACCTAATTTTTTTTATGTGAAAAATTTTCGGATTACAAATCTTAGTAATTTCGCTCTAAAATGCTAGTTTATGAGTTAAATGTCTCAAACCCATTAAAAAATAACTTTAGTTTTCTATTTAAGCAGATAACTATAAAGGATTTGAGCTTTAAATGTAAAATAAAATTCTTATAGAATTATGAGAACAGTGAGTATATTTCTATGAAAATAGTGAGAGAGGGTCGCCATGTGTGACAGATTCGTCATAAAATTTGAAATCATGTATAGCAATATGCGAGAGAGCTGCCATAGAAATTGAAGTTTGGGTCCTGATTTTGGAAACCGTTCGTTACTCGTGACAATCCCACACATAAGGCTACTGTAAGTGTGTCTTGCAATACTCGTAAGCGACTTCAGAATAGTTTCCTCCCTGAGTTGTGAATTGTAATCGCATTAGCAGGAACCAGTAGAAAGTTTGTGAGTTTCGCAACGATGGTTTTATTATTGTTGAGAGTGATGGTGGCTCTCCTTCGCCCGATTGGTATGGCAGACCGATGTATATTATTAGCCTGAATATGTGCGGCTGCCTTTTTTTTAATTTTTGTCCAGTATTTGGATTGATAGGAAACACTAACCACACGCGAGTTACTTCTCCAATTGCATAACGCTTGATGTGCTCCGAGCGTCCTATAGCACCGTTTGCCAAGCCGTCAGACATCTATATTAATAGTTATGATGTAGTTGTTGATGTAGACACCTTTAACTATCCAGACAATTTTATCTAGCACGTGTCAAAACGCGTTGGTTGTACTCAGTAACCGAAACGTTTGTTTGAAATAGACGAATTCCATTAAAACAAAATTTATTAGCCTGTTCTGCAAAGTAGAATCTTGATTCAATGACTTCTAATTCATGGGGTTCCAGCACTTAACCATTTAACTGCTTTATAAATCACCATCAGGTCGCCAAATCAGCTATCAGGTCAGGGTAAATTGAAGTAACTGGAGATGTGAAATCACGAGCATGACCAATTCTTTTTGTTTTTCGTTGACCATTCTCATTAACCGTTGAAATTCTGAAGTCATTATAAAATATTTAATAAGTTTATTCAGTGCTGCCAATCTTAAATCACTATTGACCTCTGAATTGTTATACATACATATCACAACTTTCTGCATATTTGCATAGTTTTTGCGATGTACAAATCAGATTCAAATTTTCTACGTTTCGTCAAGATCATTTTCATCATATAATCTAATGAATTTCATATCACTGTGTATTTCTTCATTCCTGAATAGCAAACGCAGCGTTATCATTTCTCGCTTATATTCTTTGTAATCAGTAGCAATGTCATAATTTCTGAATCAAACTATCCTCGGCGATTGTGTCCTCCCTGTGCAGTATATGTATTATTGACAACAAACTCTGCGAGTGTAGTATTTTCTGATTCTTCTGGTATTTTCTCATATTTTTCGAACCAGATCTCCGTCCAGATCGGTGTAAAATCGTCGCCGTTCTACTGTGTCGTTCTGTTGGCCACAGAATAGGAATGTAGACAATCACAAATGAACTCTTAGACATAGGTTCCCGAAATAATTACCATGCATTTTCTTGACTCGAAACTTTCACGGTATTAACACCTCTCTCAATAGCTATTTTAAAACCTTCATATCAATGGAATAAGTCTAGCTGGACCTATATACAATTTGTATGAAAATAACCGGATTTTAGTGAAATAATAAGTTTCTTGATTTTTTACAAATGTTATCAAGCCTTTTTTATTTTTGATTTTTTTACATAAATATTTCTTTTATATAGTAGGTTATTTACTAAAACATTTATATTTACATATCTTAGTATTATGCCGCAAGCGCACAGGACCTCCGCAAACATTGCAGGAAAAATCTGGTTTTTCTTTGAATTTTGTTGTTTGTTGTACATATTCTGCACGATATTTTCGAGCCCATCGCTGTTTTACTGCTACTCGGTTGAAGTATTCTATGTCCTATTGGTGCTGCGAAAAAGGATTCGATACCGTTTCTAACGGCTAGCACTACTATTATCCTTGGAATGTTTATCCTTACTTCGATGTGGAGTCACCAGCTCCTTGTCTGGTTTAGGAGTTATAGCCCTTTAAAGTTTGAAAATTTACCGTCTATATCTCCTAAACTGTAAAAGATATCCAGATGATATACGTACCGTTGTAAACGTATTAAAAACATCATGTATTTATTTAAAATAACATTTTATAGAAAATCGTGTACTTTTAAAGAAAACTTCAATTACAAATTTTTAATACAATTAATTCATTTTTTCTTTGTTAAATATGTTATTAAACCATATCATTATTTCAATATTAAGAACGCCGAGGTTCTTAGCTTTCCAGACATATTTTTTTCACAAGTATCGGTGCAGGAATTTAGGAGAAAATGCATTTAAAGGACATTGAATGCAAAAGTACCTTTTCATTAGCATTTTGTTTCGAGAGGATTTTGTTAATTTTTGTTCTTATGCAAGACGACTGTATGCGAGAATAAATTACATTATTCACGACGTAATGTATTCTGACACGATTTTTACATTTACATTACCGACACGATTTTGTTGATTGAGGGTTATGATCCCAGCCGCGAGGGTTATGACCACTTTATGCAAAAAACTTTACATTACCGCGAGATTTCTGCTGGTTGAGGGTTATGATCTCTGACGCCGCCGAAGGCCGCCAATACGCGGGAAAAACCATTATGCAAAAAAACTTTACATTACCGAGAGAATTCTGCTGGTTGAGGGTTATGAGAAGAAAAATTAATAAATAAAAAAAAATAGTAATAAAAATTAAAATTTTAAAAATACTCTAAAAGTACTCGATATTGGATAAAATATTATTTTACATAAATGAAATATATTTTATTATCTTAATAATATAATAATAATATATAATTAATACCTTCCCAATGGTACCTATATAATCCAAATATCTTTTACAGTTTAGGAGATATAGACGGTAAATTTTCACACTTTAAAGGGCGATAACTCCTAAACAATACAAGAGCGCCCAAAAATGTTGTTGTTATTGGGATCGGCGCAAAAAACCAACAACAAAATTTGAGAGTTTGTACCGTCCTCAATTTAAGCCGCAGTTTTATACATGGTTATACTTATAAGACCAAGGCCTATCATAGTGCTATTAAATAAATAGAATCGGTTCACTTACCGTATACTGCATTAATGCAAGTAGTTATTCTCCGATTCAAACGCTGTATTCTTGGATTGAAATACTCGTTTTACAGGTGCTGTTGCTCAACCAGATGGTTATTGAGAAACCCTGCGCACAACTCAAATGGAAAGTTTCTTCACGCGCCTTCATACATAGTTGCTACTGTTCTGATTACATCAATATCTGGTTTCTTCTATTAACATATCTTTAACTTGATTACCATATAAAACACTTTATAAAAGAGAATCCAACCACATTATTCTCAACGATAACTGACCCCACACTATTTTTTTCAAAACGACGATTGTTATATGAACGACCATTGCCAAATCGCCACCATTGGGAATGCAAATACAGTTTGTTAATATGCAGGGTCGCTCAAAATCTCAAAATATAGTAAGATAATGTAAAATCACTGGAAAATGAAGTGCGAACGAAAACGAAACGAAGCAAAACGCTTATAATGTAACTTTTTCGTCAGCCTGCGTTTCGTTTTCTTAAGCCAAAACATACCCAAACAAATGTGTAACTACTGCCATTGTTATTGTGTTACACTGTATTAAATATTTTAAGGGATTTTATGGGATTTTGTAGAAAGTTTTAAAAAATGCAGATTGATGCAAGATATCAGTGAAAATTCCCTATATATGGTATCTGGCAACAATTCGCCAATAAAAAAGCTGAAATTTCGAAGGCAATACTTGCGAAATAGCAACGAATGAATATTGGTTGTGAATTTTGTCATTATTTTTGCAATCGTTTTCAAACCTTTTCATTATTTTTATACCCTACACCCGAAGGGATGAGGGTATATTAACTTTGTTCTTCCGTTTGTAACGCATTAAAGGAGGCGTGGCAGGTATAGAAAAGTATATATATTCTGGCTCAGAATCACCTCCTGATTCGATTTAGCTATGTCCGTCCGTCTGTCTGTCTGTCTGTCTGTCTGTCTGTCTGTCTGTCTGTCTGTCTGTCTGTCTGTCTGTAGAAATCACGATTACGGGAGAACGCATAAAGCTATCGCCATGAAATTTGGCACGAATATTCTTTGTCATCGTAGGCTGTTTGGTATTGAAAATGAGGAAAATCGGATTAGTGCCACGCCTACTTTTTATAGCAAATATGAATTTTCCCATGCTTATAGCTTAATTTCTCAGCTTGTAGAGCAAATTTAAAGCTAAAATTTTATTGCTGAGTCCACCGTCTTAGACTAAAATATATTCTCAAAAATGGGCGTGACACGCCCACTTATATACTTTACCATATAATAAGGTGTTTGGTAGGAAAAGTGGTGTTGTAGATGAGTTAATAGATCAAAATTTGCTCCCTGTAAATTAAAAAAAAAGTAGGTGTCACCCGCCCACTTTTTATCACTTTGACAGATGCGGGTGTAGGGTATATGAACTTCGGCCAGGCCGAAGATAACGCTCTTACTTGTTTATTTTCTTATTTCTTATTCTTTTATTTCTTATAACAAATATACATATATTTACAAACAAGCGTTCAATATTATTTCCACAAAGACGAATTCCTCCGTTGGTTGTTCTGATATGTTGATGTTCTGAGCAATGTATGATAAAAATTTCCACAATCTAATTGGCGCTAGATGTAATTTTATAAATTGTACCACAAATATATATTGATTCAATATATTCAATATACATATACAATATATTTCCACACACAAATATTATTTCCTCAATGACCAATTTCTCCATTGGTTGTTGTGCGACGAGCAATGTATTATAAAAATTTCCGAAATGCAATTGGCGCCAGAAAGAGAGATCGCAAAAAGCAAACTGACTGGAAAATTAGTCAAAGCGCTATCTTTTTGACTTCGCGTGGTTTGACAACGAAAATAATTTTACATTATCAGCGTTTTCGTGATAACATGTGATAAACATGTGAAAATACCAACAAACGCATTTTCGTTTTGGGTTTTTTTTCAAGCGTTTTCGTTTTTACTCTATACACAGTTGTCAAACACACGAAAAACTACAAAAAGCACAAAAGGGAATTCCAGAAAATTCCTGTTTCGTTTTTACATTATCTTACGTACGTATTCTGAGATTCACGAACTATTGAATCGTCTCGAAATTGCATTGCAAACAACAACAAAGAGACGATTTTTCGACGATTCAATAGTTCGTGAATCTCAGAATACGTATGTTAGGCTGAACCCACACCGGATCAGACAAAACGTTTTGGATTCATAAGGTAAGAAAACATTTTTTATTCCAACACACACCAAGCGAAACAGAAGTTACCAAAACAAAACATTTTGTTTTCTTGTCTTCTTTGGTGTGCGTTGAAATAAAAAAAAATTGAATAAAGTGTAAAGATCACGTTAGCTGCGTGCACTTTGCATAATATGATTCGGGAACGTGAAAATTTGCTTTAAAAATATGTACATATACATATGTATGTTGAGCGAGAAGCTATGGACGCCGTAGTTCAAAAAGATACGAATACCCAAAATGCAAGACCATCAAATGCTGCACATTATACACGCAATAATTTTGTTTTATATTTCAACTCCGCTAATTTATATATGCAAATTAATTTTCATCGGATATTTTTCTATTTGTATAGTAGTAATATCCCAGCGGGCCAAAGAGCGCTAACACGCATGATGATACGCATTTGAAATGCGCGAATGCGCTGCCTTTTGGTATGAAAGTCTATTTCCTTTTTTACTCTACATTAGAGCTGTGCGCGAGCCGTTTTGAAGGCAGCTAGGCACAAATCGGCACGACTGCTGTTTTGTGACTGCCGTATGAAAATCGCAATAAACAGCAACTGCTGTGGTGCCTTTACCCGACCGACATTCATTTTTACAGCTTGTTCGAAAATTTGCAGTTGCTGTTTTAATGTTGATGCACTTCTCTCTCTTTCCTTCCCCTTAATCTCCAAAGGAACGAAAGAAACGCAAACAACTCACCCTCTTTCCCTCCGCTCGAACTCGAAAGGAACGAAAGGCAAGCATTTGCGCCGCTCGCCACTCCGTCGATGGTGCTTTGTTATCACCAGAAGCGTCTGAAAACTAATTAAGAAATTACGAAGAAAAAACATCCCCTCTTTCCCTCCGCCCAAACTCAAAAACCATTCTTATCTATTTTTCCATGTAATTATCGTCTTTTTCTTACTTCGTTTTTGTTGTAAAAGGTCCACAAATTGTGGCCCCGAACAACGATTGAAAACAATGAAAAAATGTTCTGCCACATTTTCGAGAAAAACGAAAAAAAAAAGAAACGAAAAAAAGGGAGAGGCACGCAATGCTTTTTTTCTAACTAAAAGCCTAGGAGACGGCTGAACGTATGTATGTATTTAATATGTATGTGCATTCCGTGTGTGTATCCTCTCTTATATCTATTTAGCAATTGTTGGCATTAAAACTGTTGTGTCATTTTCGTCTGACAATTTTGTTTTTGTTTCCAGCAGAGCACAAGCAATAAAGGCTATGAGTGAAAATCTGAAATGTTTTATCAATTTTTACTGATAAAACGTTGTGTGTTTTGAAAGTGGTTTTCAAACGGCTTGTGCACAGCTCTACCGTACAACAATTACCTCACTATACGAACCCTACAATAACCTGTTGGGTGTGGCCCCTCTGGACCTGGAGGTGCTACGTTGTAGCGCATCCTACAGGGTAAAGAGGGGATTACCGTTGCTGAATGGCTGGTTAGCGAATCAGGAGGTGGGGAGTATGAGTGTAGTAGATGGGACAGTAGTGTGAATGGAAGAGTGACGTACGAGTACATCAGTGATGTAAATTTCGTAGTTTTCCAGCCATGTTTTCGCTTCAGCATGCACCTTGGTTTCTTTCTCACGGGTCATGGGTCCTTTAATGCTTTCTTGCATAAAAGGAACCTTTGCCCTAGTGAGTCTTGCGACTGCGGTGCACCGGTTGAAGATTGGAAACATGTGCTGTGCGAATGTTCACTGTACTCTAACTTTAGGGACAGGCGGCTATGGGGAACAGATGGACTGACGGGGGTTGGAATGTCAGTGAAATGCTCTGACTATAGGGTGTGTGCGGTGTGCTGACAGGTACGCCTGTCGTGTGTTCATGGAACGTCGCGCTAGGAGAGTTTAGCTGGGTATTCTTGTGTGTGTTTTATGTATGCGTGTGGTCAATGTGTGCCCTTGGTGTCTAGTGTGGAAGTTTCTGTAAATTTGAGCGTTTCTGTATGGTGTGTGCTTTTTGATGTGTTTGTGAGAGTGTTCTTGGTGTTTTAGGTGACTGCGTGTGTGCCTGGGAATAATTGGCTGTATTATTGTTATGGTTGCTTTTCTTGGTGAATGCGTGTATTGGTGAATTGTATAACGCTCCACCTCGGCATTATAAACCTTTGGGTTTTTGTTGGGGGTACGATTGGCTTTTGCCTTGAACCTTGGGTCCGCTCCCCGATTGAGCGGAAGAGGTTGGGATTTGCCTCGCTCCCTGCAGTGAGGTATTTCGCGACCATGTGCGCGAACTTCAGACTGCCTCCATCACGTGTACAAGGGGCTGCCCCTACTAGGTCCTGCTTACACGTTTGTTCCAAACTCCTATCGTACTTTTTTCGTAACGGCAACCAGTCCGGAGCTATAAAGGAGCTCAACTGGTAGTAGTTTTGACTACGAGATCTGACCAGAGGCTTCTTTTCTGGTACCACGGGATGTCAGTAGCCCCCGGATTATATCCGAGCTGACATGAGGTAGGCCCCCTTGTGGGATTGTCGTGGTGGCTGTAGTTAAAACCCAAACGTGCACGGGGAGAGTCTGGCTCGATGTGGAGTTGCATTGCAACCGGGTGCCGTGATCCATAGAACGGCAGAGGTATTAGATAGGCCTCGACACTCAACCAAAGGGCAAGTCATGCCCTTTATGTATGACTTCAAATTGGCACCTGTTGGTTGAATGGATGGGAGATGGGTGCATGGAGTGCATATGTTCTGCATGTGCACTCTGTGTATCTTGATTTCCATTTGTTTTGCTGATTGGGGCGGTGGTCGGCGCTTAATCCGACTCCAGTGTGATGGCACACCGTGGGTTTAAGCCTTTTAAAGGGAGGCACCCACGTTAAGCACCAGAGACATCTGACCCGCCTTTGCACTGATTGGACTCAACATAATTAATTATACATTATGAATATTATAAAAGTATTTATCAAAAAGTATCATAAAATTATCCATCATATAGTGTCGACCATATATTATCCATCATATAGCATCCATCATATATTATTCATCATATATAGCAGATTAATAGTAATAGTAAATACAGCAAAAATCCTACAGAGACTTTAGGTAACAGATATACTAACAATGTCAATGACCTCAATACCTGCAATATCACCAGACTAGATAATCACATAATATCCAAAAGAAAAATTCAACAGAACACAAAATTCCAAACAAACAAACAAACATCTTGCAAAAAACACATTTATTTATGTAGCCAAGAACAATGCCTTTTCAGTAACATTACCAAAACTTAAATTATACTTAAATATAAACAAATCAAAATCCGGTAAACTGAAAACCCAATTTTCAAAAACTTTCATTCATAATTCAATCCAGAACATTACATTACAAAATTAAACATTACAAAATTATAATATTAAAAACTTTATCTTGAAATCAGAATCAAAACTTAAACGATAAACACTTTAATTTTCAAAAACTAAAATTCATAAATTCAATCCAGAAAAACTTAAACATTACAAAACTTAAATTCATAATTCAATCCAGAAAAACTTAAACATTACAAAATTAATATCTTAAAAACTTTAACTAAAAATACAAAATTAATTTTTCTACAAAACCCAACCAAACTCTAAGGCAGCATAAATGTCAATGAGTACAATAACTCTAGACTACAGTTCCGTACACAGATTTTAAATCTAAAATTTAAAGTATAAACATTATATGAATACACTGACTCAAGGGTCAAGCTCATTATTCCTCCTCTTGACGAATGATTTTGAACAGTGTACACTCGAACAAATCCTGAAAAAAACTGGAAGTAGAAAAGTCAGAAGTATTAAGAAGACCCAAATCAATAATAACCCCTTAAACCTGAAAATAAAGAAAACAAATAAATATTACAATAGTAAAACTCACAATTATCGAAGCACAACCTGGCCTACCACAACACCAGGCCCATCTTCATTAGAAGCAGGTTCCTCAACCCGCTTCTCTATGATTCTCAAATGGTTAACCAAAAAATTCGCTATAGCATCCTCGCTAGTTGACAACATATCTTTTGGCTCAGCACAATAGTTGTGCGGCCCTTTACCGTGACCACAAATGTGGCCCACTTGAGACAACACATGCCCGTAACGACCAACATATTGCCTCCACACCTCGAGAGGCACTGCATCCATATAATACTACCACCTCGCCCAAAAGGTGAACATCTCCACTTTTTAAACAAAGCCATGAGCTCTGAATGCGTGTCTGAAAATATACACAGCTACAAACATCTGTTTACCTTTTCTACATATCGTTGCCCAATTCTAGGTTAGTACCACATGAGAAGTAGACAAACTAACAAGAGCGTTAACTTCGGCCTGGCCGAATCCCTACACCCGCATCTGTCGAAGGGATGATAAAAATTGGGCGACGCCCAATGTCATTTAATTTACAGATAGTAAATTTCAAAATATTAACTCATTTACAGCAACGATTTTCTCAACAAACACCTTATCTATCTAATCTTATTAAACGAGCTAAAATTGTATATATATTTGCAGCTTTTTTGAGGTCGGAAACGGCTCTAAGGATTTCTTTGATATTCACATATTAGTGAGATTGAAAGATTGCAAATCGATCTGTCGAGCTGTTTTTTTCGAAAAAATTAATTTTGGTGGTTTTTTTTCTCTATTAAAGTGGTTGATCAACAAGTGTGTGAATAATTTATTGACATTTATTGACATTGCTTTGTTTTTGTTTTTAAATTTTGTTCTGTTCTGAAATAAAATGTCAATCAAATATTTTTTTAAATATTATTTGACAATACATTTAAAATATTTTTCAAATATTTTTGTTTTGTTTTGTAAAACTTCAAGAAATTTATTAACAGGGTCAATGTTTTCAAGGCAAAAATGTTTATAAAAATTGAAAAAATTTTGAAAGCATACAGGCAAAGTGTTTCCCTTCGCTTAAAACCGATAGAACGGCCTTTTTTTACTATTCACACTGCAAAAAATCAAAACTCTTATTTTTAAAATTTTTCGCCCCATTAAACCTAACTCATAAAACTTGGCAACGTTTGGAAAAAAGTTCCGAGCAACTGCTCGGCGTCCCAGGTACTGATATAGTATGGTGTACAAGTATGCGTGTCACGCCTATTTTTTGTGAGATAAATTTTACCTATACGATAAGATTTTCCCTATTTTCAATACCAAACAGCCTAGGATAACAAAGAATATTCGTACCAAATTTCATGATAATACCTAAAGTCGTTCTCCTGTTATCGTGATTTCCACAGACGGACGGACAGACAAGCAGACGGACGAAAATATAGCTAAATCGAATCAGAAGGTGATTCTGAGTATATATAATATATATACTTTTCTATACCTGCCACGCCGCCTTTCATGCGTTACAAACAGAAGAACAAAGTAAATATACCCTCATCCTTCGGGTGTAAGGTATAAAAATGTGTGACAGAGAAAGAATGAGCTGAGCAGATATAACGTAAGAATTTTTCGCTGAAAAAATTGCGACGGCTTTGCCAAAATGACGTGCCAACGGTCCATTCGCTGACTCACAGCAGTGTGAAACAATGGCTGCGTTCAGGACAACAAGCTGTGTTGGCTTTTTGCTGTTTTTTTGTCTGAGAGGGTTAGAAAGGTCAGAAGGGCTGACAAAGCATTCGCCATTTTTTCTAGCCAAAAATTTGTATGTTGGATCTGCTCAGAACTTTCTTCTCTGTCACTCATTTTCAGTGTTTTATTTCCTTCTCGTGTGGCGGCCACGTGAAATTTGGCAATGAAGTGCAACGCGTTCAGAGAACATGATTTATTCTGACAAGAAAAAGCGAACACAGCTTGTTGTCCTGAACGAAGCCATTGTCGTTCCTGAACGCAGCCTAAGTGCAGAGTTACATTGCCAAATTATGATTGACCAAACTGTCGAATTGTTTTTGTTTTTATGGAGAGATCTATCCAAAGCCCGAAAAGCTAAAACTGAAAGCCCAATGGCTGTCATCGTAAAGCGCCTCAAGTTATCCCCAGTTACGCTCTTCATAAGAGCGACTCTTGCAAAAAAGCTGTTTCTTTCTTTCTACTCGAAACAGAGACCCACGGTTGTATTTTTAATTAAATTTTTGTGGCAATACGGGCGAAAAATTATTATAAGGACGTAAGTGAGGTAGAAGTTGAAAAGTACAAGTTTAAAATTAAAAATTTTTCAAGTTTCAATTCTTTCAAGTAAAAAGCATTCTTATACGAGTACTAGTTTATATCTAGTTATCCGTTATGCGTTAAATAATTGAATCATTAAACTGAAATTTATCAGTTTTTATTAAATAATTATAAATCCTGTTTTATCCTGCTTTTTCTCCAATAAAATTAAAAAGGATTTTTTATGACCTGGCATCTAGCATTCCGAAACAAAATTATTTGTCTTTGGCTTATTATTAAATATATAATTTGAATGTTGAAAAAATGGAAGATGTGGTGGAAATCGATAAGTATGTTTTCTTATAATTAAAATATTGAGATCCGGAATTACTGGGACAAGTCAAAGGGATGTGCTTGCCATCAATATCACCAACATAGTTTGGCAGATTCCACATACTGTGGAAGTTTTGAGAAATTATGCGCCATTCTGTGCGGTACTGACAAGTACACTGGACCAAGTGATCTCCAAAGCACTTCGCAAGTTTCCTTTACGATTCGCCTCACACTTGTTTCTCTCAATTTGAATGCCATTGCAAACATCTGTTTGCTGCCTTCATGTGCCAAATACGTGAAAAGTTAATAAATACAGATATAAAATAATACTTTTCAATATGGTGACTCACATTACGGTTAGAAACAATCTGCACTCCGGTGGTATAGCAGCTCTAATGGAGTTTTTTTTCCAGGTCCAGGTTCCTTGACCAAATTAAGCAGAAGCTGAAATACCTGTTGTTTCATTCTCACTGCTTTTCTAAACTGCTCGGGATCGTCCTCAATCATTTTTCGATTATTTGCGACAAAAAACCAATCCAATAACGGCGGCATCATTATTTTGGAACAGCTTGAGAGCTATTAACGCCATCAGCGACTGCCGTAGACATTGGAGCATATGGCTCCCTAAGTGATGGAGGTGTATTAGCTCACTCCGATTTTGGTCAAAGACTAAGTGATGGCAGATTGGACTTACCAGCTGATGAGCCGGTTCCAAATACAAATATGAAATTCACACATGTTTTTGTTGCAGATGCAGCATTTCCTTTGAAGCGGTTTCTTATGCGACCATATTCAGGCAAATTGCTTTGTTATTCTTGCAGCAATGAAAAGCTTTAACATTTTTCAAAAACTTTGGAAATTAACTTCAGAGATAACGAGATAGGAAACTGCGTCAAGGCTCGAAAAACTTGCAACTCTGATCTGCGATTTGACGTCTAATCGTAAAGTAGTGTTCGTGAAAAAGCCGAAAATTGAGCTCAGAAACTCAACATTACAGACCCTTGATGAAGAGTGTCGAGGAAAGGGAACGGGGTTTTTTGTATAGGAAACTGAAAGTTACGTGCCCCTGTTGTGGGTGAGACGTTCGCGGCGGAGGGGTTACTACAAGAGAAACCCAACATTACAGACCCCGGATGAAGAGTAATCGGGACGGAGAGGGTTCAGCTTTGAGACCCCAATGACAATTCAGATTTTTAAGTCGAATCGTTTGTTTTGAGATAGCAACTTAGTTAATTATTCACATAAATAATGAATTCGAAGACATCAATTTTTATTTATTAATTTATGCCAATTATTTAGTCTATTTAATATCCATTTTACTTTTAAATAGTTTATTACTTAATTAGAACCTATTTGGGAAAAGTATTTGAAGGTTAGAAATCATTGCAAGTGCAGATTAACAACAAAAAATCGAATGTAAATTGTTTTATACGCTCAAATCCGCCACTATTTTATACAAGAAACTGTATGACCTATTCTATGAAGAATTCAAGCAAAAGAAATTATTGTAAAATCAAATTGATTATCTAATTAAAATAAAAAAGCAGACATAAAATGGCGTTGGTATACCCTCAAATTTTTCGTTCACCTCGCCATTGAATTTGCCGATACTAGTGTTGCCCGTTTGTATAGAACGCATCTATTTTTGCGCCTCTTATGAATTCTGGTACCAAAGCAGTGTTGTCGGTATGCTACAATATCAAATAAATTTGATTTTTTTCTTAATAAGCAAATACATTAGTGCATAAATGTGCTTGAACTGTTAACAAAACGTTTATTCTTGCTTTGCGGAGTACAAATTACTTCCTAGAACAGAAAATTATTGTGTTCTTTACACCGAGTACTACAAAAAGTACTTTTACCTTTTTCGTACTTTCTGAATTTTCTTTTGTTAACGTAAAATGTAACGCTGCTTTATAATATCATTGATTTTTTCACCACAATTGACGAAATGAATAAATTTTAGATGAAATCTTCTATTTTATTCATGGATATCGTATTTAACGATACAAATAATGTTAACTAAATGTACAGAATTCTGCCATTTGTTTGTTAGGTGTATTCTTTATTTTCAGTAGTTATGAGTAACTTTCTTTCCTTTTATCTTTGCTGCAATAGCTAAACATTCTAGCGAAATTTCAAAAGTTCAATAACGAACATGGTTTTGAAGTTATAAATCTTCTGGACGCAAGATTGCATATGTGTTCCAAACAACCATGTTGGTATTGTATTTAATACCAAACAGCCTATTATGACCAAGTATATTCGTCCCAAATTTCACAGCTCTATTAGTTCTCCCTTAATCGTGATTTCTACAGACGGACGGACTGACAGACTTACAGGCAGACGCCTCCTTTAATGCGATACAAACGGAAGCACAAAGTGAATCTATCCCTCATCTTTTCGGGTGTAGGGTAAAAAAGAATTGCTTTTAAATAATAAGAATTTAAGTTCTTTCATGTATTTATTTATTTATGCATACAACCACATTAAGTGTTTATCCGATACATAACATTTAAGTTATTAGATGAATAATTTTTCCTACAATATTATGTAGTAACATTTAAATATACAGTCTGAATTATAAAAATAATATGTTACATATTATTATATACATTATATAATACATATATATAATACATTTCATTGTTCTTTTGATTTAAAGCTAAAGTAAATCCGGCGGATTTGTGCGTGAGTAAATCGAGCAACCGTGTGGCCAAGTACAGCAACGCCCGTACTAGAAAAAAATACAAAAACATCACATAAAACACTTAAATAATAATTTAATCATTAATTAAAGTACCTTTTCTTAATTTCTGCATTTGCGTTGCGATTCCAAATGCTAAGTTCATTTCCATTTCCATTCCACTTCCATTCAAATCGATTGACTGAGCCCCGAGCAATTGCATTAAGACCGTGGCTCCCGACGATAGTATCACATAGGGTTCATGATTGTGCGACAAGGTGGTGCCTTGATATGCTGATATCGGATCCGATGCGGTACCACTCAAAACATGACCCATCAACTCCGATTGGCCGGAGAAAAATACCAGAGCTCGCAACAAAATTCCCTGCACTGAAATGTCCATGCCTGCCGTTGCAGGCCAATCATCCTGCTCCAAAATGGCAAGCCGTTCGTATACAGCCCCGGCAAGTGCTACTTCCGAAGTCCAGTGCATGATTTAACTTCATTAAAATTCACTAAAAACACTAATTTCTTTGCGAAATAGCTAAACAATTTTCACAAGCTAAACATTTTTCATCTGTTAAAATAATAAACAAAAGAAATGTCATATAAACGTGACGTCTTGTGGTGAACTACATATACACGACACATACACTATACGTGTTTCACCTAAATACCGAATATCGTTTTTTTTTTGACATATACGATGGGTCTTGACGCAGTTTCCTATCTCGTTATCTCTGATTAACTTACCGCAGGATCGCGAAACTTCAAACAAACGTCTATCACGAGCTCGGCGTGTTAATGAAAATGCGTTCGGCATTACAGCAGCCCGTTGGAGGATTTTTTTAAGCCCACAGAAAATTAGCCCATCAACAGCTGAAGCTGTCGTCAAAGGTGTCGTGGTATTGCACAACTTCGTCAAGATGAACGATTCAAGCTATTTCCCGCCTGATTATGCGGACAGATTTAGCGAAGATACTGTTAACGGCTTATGGCGAAGAGAAGTGCCAGCTCCTCTACAAACGCACGGAACATTTGGCTCAATTCCTTCAAGAGACGCGTTTCAATTGAGAAATCAATTAAAGGATTATCTAGTCCAAAATCCAATTTTATGTCATTGTCATTGCCTGACATAAAGTCGAAAACCACGAAACATTTTTAAAACTTCATATAACCTATAAAACTCTGTATAAATTGTACGACATATACGTAACGTTTTTAATTAATTTTTATTAGAAAAAGTTTAAATAAAAATAAAGTTTAAAGACTTTAAAATCCATTTGTTGCGCATTCAAAAAGGAACTTATTTTAAAAAAAAAATCATTAGGTTCGTTCGATAACGTGCTTGCTAGTACTAGAAAGCACAAACTTTAACTATTTTTTACTAGAACTAGTTCGATAACTGAGAGAGTTTACGCAAGTGAGAACGAAAATCATATTCGTTCGTACTATTTTTTACTGAAAAAATTTCAACTAGTAAAAAATAGAACTGACGATATTCCATTTGCTAATAGAAAAACTTTAAATTTTTTGTTTACTTTCAAATAAATTTGAATACATTTTGAAATTATTTTATTTTTCCCGAAACTCTCTGGAAAAATGAACTTTTAGAAACTTGTTCGATAACTGTTGAAGTAAAATTCTCTCTGTTTACAAAATTTGAAGTTTCTACTATTATTTACTAGCAAAGTAAACGAGCTGACCTATTGGGTAAAAAGACAAACAAATGTCTGTCTACCACTTTCCTAAAATCTTAATTTTTCCAGAGGGTTTCGTGATCTTTCTTTTCGACATATCCCTTCATGACATCTATAAATTCATTGAATTTCTCGCGTTCCTCAGACATTTTTGTCTGTTTCTTTGGTGTCGAGCGTGAGGTGGATGCCTCACTCGATAATGGATGCGAAAGATCTGCCTCACTCGATAATGGATTCGAAAGATCTGCCTCACTCGATACTGGATGTAAATCTGCCGGTGATGAAGGCTGTGTCGGAAAAACTGTGCCCGAATACGAGGGCTTGACCTTGACAAACAAAGGTCTAGTAAAGAGTTCGTGTTATCAATCATCCACTCAGAATTTGTACTGGTTCTGCAATGTTGGAAGAAACTTAAATTAGTATTGACAATAACCAAGAATATTCATCTAGCTCAGGCATGAGCGACCATATGAAATAGTTTAGGAAATACCATAACGAAATATGAAAAATACTTACTGCCTCGGTGCTGTATGTAACTTGAGGAAAGTCATAAGATGAAAATACCGCTAAGAGCTACCAAGTTCAACAGCCCCACTATCGGATCTTGGTGGCCGCATTCTGTTACGAAGCGATCGCGGAGTGTCTTCCATCTGGCACACCAAAACTACGATGTAAGATATATACATATATATATAAATTAAATGCAAAAATGTTACTTAAAAGATTTATAGGACATACAATTGACTCCCACGGCAACCTGCACCGCAAGCCAAGCTTTTTCCTTTTTAAGTTTGTTCCTGTAATCTGTCTGTGTCTTGTCGAAAATTCACGGATACCGCCGAACGGCCTCGATGATCTTTTCCTCCATGTCGTAGTAAACGATTTTCGATTGTAGTCAACAATTTTGTGCAATAGCGATAGCAATAAATTTGTTAACTTAAAAATTACGACGGTAACAGCGACGGACACAAGACAACTGTTTTAAATACTATGGTTTATGTCGATAGACCGATGTTGCCATACTTACGTCATAAATAAAGACGCAATTTCGCCCTTTGAAAACTCGGTTTAAGGTGTACTTTTTAAGTGTTCCTTAATTGTATTATTAACAATTAATTTAATTGTATATAACAATAAAAGCAAAAAAAACATTTTTACTTAAAAGCACATATTAACCTTGCAATTTCTTACAATATTTATTTTACATTCACTTTGTAGGTAAAAATAAGTTTAAAAAAAAAACACCACACTGCTGCTTTCTTTCTTCATTACACGTAAAACCCAACATTGTTTACACCCAGCACGCAGAGAAATAGGAATACTTTTCACTTCTCTGCCCGCTGCTTCGCCAGCTGCTCTGCCGTGCTGCCTGTGCCTCTCGAGCACCGGCCAAAAATTTGACAAATTGGTCAATCAAACAATGTAACTTCGCCCTAATAGGAAAGGAGAAGAAACTAAATTGCCCAGCTTTAATGCCGCTATTGATAGAACTCTTTCATATTTGGTAGTTTGCTCTTGTTGTTCTTCTTTTGCTGTTTGCTTACTTTCAGACAGGCAGCTGACAGTTTTACTTCGTGGCTTTGTCGCTCGTAGCTGTAGATATCGAAATTTTATTCTATTCAGCTTTCCGAGCTTGAAAATACCTGTAGCTCGTCTCAACAGCAAGATACGGCTAAAAACCGGAACACATCAAAGTCCCTGTCTACACGAATGGAAGAATGAACGTCATTCACATGAACGTTTATGGCTACACGAGAAATTGGCTGCATTCAGGACAACAAGCTGTGTTGGCTTTTTCTTGTCAGAATAAATCATGTGCTCTGAATACGTTTGCTGAGTCTTTGCTGAAAAACAACAACATTTAAACAACAACACTTTATGCCAAATTCCACGTGGCCGCCACACGAGAAGTAAACAAAACACTGAAAATTAGTGACAGAGAAGAAAGTTCTGAGCAGATCCAGCATACAAATTTTTGGCTAGAAAAAATGGCGACGGCTTTGTCAGCCCTTCTGACCTTTCTAACCCCCTCAGACAAAAAAACAGAAAAAAGCGAACACAGCTTGTTGTCCTGAATGCAACCAATGTTTGTTCTATCGACGCTTGTTTTGCTTTCCACAATTTAGGTGGAATGGTGAAATTGAAACATTTACTTTTGGTCGAAATTAAAATTTAATTCAAATTTAAAATTGGAAGATATTGCAAACATGAATGAAGAAGCAATTGCGGGAGTTCTATGTGTTGTGGCTGTCGGATATTTGTGTTCAGAATGAACAAAAGATTCAGAAAAAGGTCGGGTAAAAAAATTGAAACTTCGCAGAGGAGAGGAGCTCTTTTCAATTACTGCAGAAAGAGCTCCTATTGGATTATATAAGCTCCTACCGTCGATTTCTTCAAATGAATGAGGCTTGCTTTAAAAAATTACTACCCTGTAAGACTGCTACCTGGTAATTCACCGGTTATTTCACTGGTAGCGCTACCCGAAGTTTCGGTTAAAGTTTGTATTATTTTCTTAAGAGCATCGGGAAAAAAGTACCAGAAACTTTTGTGTACGTGTGATCGTGTATCCCCTTCTTTCACATACATCAAATCCATATGCGTAAATGTACAGTGCGCTCTTTCGCACCATTCCCACTCTGGTAGCGCTACCAGTTAATTAACTGGTAAAATACCAGGTTGATACCATTTCAAATTTTTTAATAATAAAATGCAAATGATGGTAAATATTATGTTTTTATTATTTTTCTTTTTAAAGAAATTAAAGAAATTGTTTGAATAAAAATGAAATTATTAATTAATTACAAAGGTACATTGATGTACATGATTACTTCGTTAACATCTTCGGGCGTTCCGGTGGCATGAAGGAAAATATAGCAGGAACTGTGGCGCACATGTTTCATGTAGCTTGATTTGTTTAGGAAACGTTCCAGAAAATCTAAGCAGCTGAAAATAAAAATATTTTGTATAATTTCTGTATTTTCTTCGTAAATTTTTGGAAATAACACTTCAAAAGTTGTATGATGGCAGTTATGGCCGAAACCCATAGCGGCATCGAAGCGGTTCAGAGAAACCCAAAAGAGCAAATTACGTGTATTTCTTATGGAAAAATTGAGAGGAGCTATTTTGCTTTCTTGATCGAGAGGCACAAAAATAACGGCAGGGCTTTGGCAGAGCTTCGGGAAGAATACTACAAAATATTCCGACTTCTCTCTCTGAATCAATTAAGCAATGTTGCTTTTTGCGTCAAATAAAGAAAGAACGAAGCAGTGTTGCGTTTTTTGTCTTGAACTTATTTTTAATTACACAATCAATGTAAAATAATTATTGTTGTAAAAAATTGCAAGGTTAATATGCGCTTTTAATTAAAAATGTCTTCTTTGCTTTTACTGTTATATAGAATTATAAAATAAATTAATTTGGTATAAGTAAACAATAGGTTCCCAGCTCCGATTTTTTTTTTAAATTTTTCGGGTATAACCCTCATCGCCTCTAGTCCAAAGGTGATGAAAGTTTTTACTACTCTCGTGTAGTTTAGAAGTTATAGGCCTTGGATAGCCAAAAAATAAAGTGCTATATCTTCAAAACCATTTGAGCTATCAACGTAAAATTGGCGCCGTTTAAAAGGATATTTTAGGGCAGTTCTTTTATCTCATAAGAACTTTTTTGATTACTGCTACTATTATGGAGATAATTTAACTTTTAAAAAAATTTTTAATTCGTTTTACAAAATAACTTTTTTCTTCCTTAAATGACAATTAAGGTATAAAATAGAATCACAATTTTTATAGCCCATAATATTACCTTTCAAACGGTATATAATATGTTTACATATCTTTTGTATTTTTGAGCAAATGTGATAGTGCGTTCTATGACAAAAAAGCACGTTTTAGGGTTATAATAAAAATTCATTTAAAAAAAAGGCACCTATTACTAACTTGTTCCAAAATCCTTTTTAATTTTAGTTCACAAAAAGCAGATACAAGAGGATTTATAATTATTTAATAAAAAACTAATAAATTTCAGTTTAATGATTTAATGATTTAACGGATAACTAGATATAAACTAGTATAAGCATGCTTTTTACTTGAAAGAATTGATATTTGTGAAGTTTTTATTTTAAATTTCTACTTTTCAACTTCTGCCTCACTCACGTCCTTATAATAATTTTTCGCCCATATGCCACAAAAATTTAATTAAAATAACAACCGTGGTTCTCTGTTTTGAGTAAAAACAAAGAAACAGAGCTCTTGCAACAGTCGCTCTTAAGCATTAAACACAATCACAGCAGCGAGAAGCAACTTCATTTCTCAACTGTCAAACTTACATGGGCTCTTATGGAGATCGAGAAAAAAGTTTGATTTCCATTTTGCTGCCCTTACTTGCTGCTGAATCTTCAATTTGCTGTCGAGCTATTTCGAATTTTGACAGCAGCAAAACGCATTTTTGTTGTTTTACACAGCTGTTTGTAAACAAACGAAATTTTTACATTTGATTTTCTCATATGCAATTTTTTGCAGCCAGAAGGTGCTGCTCTGCCATTTGGTTTAACGATACGCTATTTCTTGCAGCCCTAACTTGAAGTTGCTTCTCGCTGCTGTGATTGTGTTTACAGCATTATGAAGAGCGTAAATGAGGGTAACTTGGGTCGCGTCACGGATCCAGCCATTGGGTTTGCAGCTTTACGGTGGCAGTTTCCAAAGGAAACTGGTTTAGGATCATTAGATGGGAGGCATGTAGCATTTAGGGCAGAGATAAGGAGATACGACACTCGATGACTCATCTCAAAAAATTTCGTTTGACGCGTATTTTTTATGCTCTGTTGAATTCACGTACACTATATGAAAGCTTGCCCTGTTGTTGTTTTTGCTTATTACCAATTTCATAGCAAATCGTTGAAATGTGTATCGAGTATGTTGAACAAATTTTGTTCACCATTGTTTACAACAACATTGTGCAACAACAACCGGAAAAGTAGACGTCACATACAATTTGTGAAATTAAAATCTTTTAGTTGGGCAGAAGAATTACAAATTTTCTAGCACGAAAATTTATTACTGAAAATCTGTGAATAAAAATGCCTATCTGCACCAAATGTATCAAAGCTACAAGTGAAGCGGGTAATAAATATAATGCGAGAATTTTATGTTGAACATCCCGTAGCCAAATTGATGGTAATGGCCAGCCAGATGCAAGACGCTGAAGTGGGAGATGGAATAATTTTGTGGTTATATTTCTGTGGCACTGTTACAGGCTGCAGAAGAATTTCTATATCTGGGTATAACCACATCGGATTTTCCATAGCATTGGATAAGTCAGAGATACTACAGAAACTGGTGTGTCATGAAATCAAAGCTTTCCGCGACATTTCAAAAGTCAAATAATATGGACAAAAAGAATTCCTTACGAATTGATATTATGTCTGACTGCTTGACTTCCAAATTCGACTTGCCTCGTGTGACACGCGCTGTCAATGCTATTATATTATCCCGAATTACTGTGTTATTGCGATAAAAATGGCATTGAGGAATTAGGTGAAGCAACAGTTGCTGTTTTCAGGTAATGGCCAGTAATAATAAAACATTATAGAGTTTTAAATTAATATACTTATTACTTTGCAGAAACGAAGACGTCGACTCACGTATTTCTACAATTGTCGTACGCGGCGCTGCCGATAATTTCATCAGTGACATTGAACGAGCCATCGATGATAACGTTAATAATTTGAGCGAACTTTTTCGTGATGGCCGCTATGTGCCTAGTGGTCAGGCCACTGGAATTGAACTTGCCACCCATATGGCGGCATACGCTGATACACTCCCCGGATTGGAGCAATATGCTGTGGGAAAATTCGCGGTTGCTTTGAAAGTATTTTCGAAGGCATTAGCAGAGAATATTTGAAGTTATTTTTAGGCCTAGCCAAAAGAAAAGGAACGTTACTTTGCCTGCTAGCTAGACAATTCCGATAAAATTAAAGTGTAGAATTTTGCATATAAAATCGATTTATATTAAGAAAAATTTGACTTTCTTATTTTTTTATATTTATATGCTTTACTTTAGATATACATACATATAATGAACTGTACATACTTCAATCTTTAAAAATCGCTTGTTTTGGAACGGATCAAAAAATGTGTTCAAAGGAAAAGGAATCTGGCATAAGAGCATTTAAGATTATAACAATATTTAATAAACTAATTTATTTGGCTGTGCACCAAATTGGGCTGCAGACACGTAAGTTAGGCCCTCACGAACAGGGTTCAACCTCTGCTTCACCCATTTGCAACTCCTTGGTAAGCGTTTCAAAACACATCTCCGGACTACTCTTAACCAACAGCATGAATTTCAGCAAAAGCATTTTCTTCATTGTTTGCTCATGATTGAGGCCCTGGGACATTACGAACTCCTTGTGATCCTCATAGAATTCGATATAAGATGGCAATTTATCCGACACAAAAATTGATTACATCGTGTATTATGTCCCCTTCTAGGAAACACACTGGCTTAAATGCCAGCAATGGATTCAACAAAAATTTTTTGGGATCGGCCAAGGCAGTGACAACACATTTCATACTATCTTCGCGAGAAACACAAGCCGTTTCTGCAGTACATGTTTCTGGTAATTTAAACATTACTTTGGCGTAAAAGTCAAGATTTGTATCCTTAGTAACATCATGCAGAAGACGTTAAAGTTTTTGCTTTTGTTCGCCGGATGGAGGACAGTTGGAAAACTGGGCTTTAATATGGATGATCTACTTCAAAGAAGACTTCCAAAACTTGGTCGCATTGTTTGGCAACTTGCACAAGATGATAAAAACATGATAACGTTGAGGCGATGTGGTATCCAAATTATTGAATAAGCGCCGCAATCTAGAAGAAAAGAAAGAATATCAAAAGAGAGACCATAAGCTATAATATGATGTTTTTACTTACGATTGCAGACAAACTTTTGCAAATGTAGCAAATTTTTGTACCGTGTTTTGACAATTATCATTTTCACCACACATAAACAAAAGAGGTAAAATTTTTGCAGTCAATATAAGCGGGTGCGATGGAGTAGGATGTCCCCCAAATTTTTTATTTTCAAAAGTTTATAGATAAAATATCTAATTTATATACAATATGGGGTCATTCAATTTGTTGTAGTAAAATACTTTTATTTACCAATTTTTTCTTATACAACAGAAGAGTCATATAAGAGATACATAAATTTTTTATTATTATTAGTCAAATAAACTGCGACTGCATAAGTTTCAGGTTTCTATTTACTATTTAATTCTTTTTTATTTGCAAGGAAACAAAACTAGGGAGAAAAGTCATTAACAATTATTTAAAACAACGAGAAAATTGACCACAGTTTTTGACGTTTTGAATTAGAAACACCCCCTAGAATCGATACCAATGCAAAAGACGCCGATGCAGGTTTCCTAGGAAATCTGCACTAAATTCCGACTAATTTTGGCCGATTTTGCGATTGTGTCGAGAAAAATTCATGTGGTAGTAACGGGTGTCTCATCTCATAATCTCTGATTTAGGGCATCGCGTACTAGAGCTAAAGACTGAGCCTTTTATTATAATTATAAGGGTTTTAACAGCATAGTTTTGCTTGCAATGTGTGATGCAGACTATAAATTTACTTTTGTTGACGTCGGTTGCAATGGCAGAATCAGTGATGGTGGCGTTTTCAATCGCAGTGATCTGCGCCTCATTCTTAATAATTCGACTCTACCATACAGTATAATTGCAGATGATGTTTTCCTTCTGGAAAAACATATCCTTAAGCCATACCCTTACTCTATAAAAAAATATGAAGAAAAGGTTTTTAATTTTCGCCTCAGCCATGTTAGGCAAACAATTGAGCATGCCTTCGGAATACTTGCCAATAAATTCAGAGTTATAAAAACGAGATTTCATTTAAGGCCGAAAAAAGTGAAAAAAATTGTGCAAGCTATTTGTGTTTTACACAATTTTCTCATTGTTAACAGCGATTCTTATACGGATACTTTTGCAAATGGTCCCACTCTCTACATTCAACACAACGGAGACTCAGCGCAAAAACCAAAAAAAACACATAGAACTGCATCTACTATAAGAGACGAATTCGCTACTTTCTTCACCAAAGGAAAACTCCGGTGGCAGGATTCATATATGTATATATAATCCTTAATATACTTTTTTGTGGTATATTTAATTTTTGTGTTATATAATGTTATAAAACTCAATCAATACTTAATAATAAAATTGCTAAGATATTAGATGCATATGTGTTGCAAATATGTACATTTATTGTGTTTCAGTTCAGTTCATTTAAATACCATTTCATTTCAATTTAAAATAAATTCTACATAAATTAATTTAAGTAATATAAAATAAAATTTTAATAAATAAAGTAAAGAGTTGTTTCAGTTTTAAATAAAACTTTAAACTACAATAAAAAGTAATGGAAGTAATGGAAAGTCAATTCTAGTGACGCTTTCGACTATTTTTTCAACAATTTAAAATTCGAAATCGGAAATTGTAGAAAAAGTCTTCGGAGGAGAGTTCAATTGTTTCAGGCTCGCTTGATGTAATGAGTTGTTTTTTTTATTTATTTCTTTTTGCTTCTTTTGCGCATCTCAGACTATGTCCATAATTCTCAATTTGGTTTGCCGCATTAAGTTCTCAGAAATAGCCTCTATTTCGACTTTTAAATTATTTAAAAGTGGTCGAAAGAAGGCTGATTGCAGCGCACCATCAGCCTTTTTGAAAAGTGATGATTTCTTGACATTATTTTTCTGAAGATAAGATAAACCTAATTCACCCGAAGCGTCCGGCATAGTATATGGTTCCCCTGAAGCTTCCAGGTTAATAGTTGGTTCCACCGAAAAGTCTGGTATATTTGATTTTCCCGAAACGTCATCAATATCACCAAAGCAATTAAGCTGTTCGAAACACCACAGTTTTGGAATTTGGACAGAATCGGCGCTGGAACCACTTTTCTTGAAATTTCTTATCTACATATTTTCTTTTAAAAATTGAGTTTTAGGGGTTTTATTTCAATTTTATGTCTTTTACTCTTGTGCCTGGTCTGGATGCCTGCATTGCTAACACTATTTTATCAAGGCTTTGACATCTTTTTAACCGATTAATGTAATCTATATTTTTCACATTATAAAGGTTTGAATACTCTTTATGTAAATTAATTAATTTCTCCGTTTGACATTTAGTCCACCTCGCTATTTTTTTGCACAACGGTTGGAAAAAGTTGGAAATGAAACAGTCATCTTTCCACCGATTTTTATTTATGAGTTGGATTTTCGACGCAACTTTGCTATCTCTATCCCACCAATTCATTTTCTCTTGTTCTCTTTTGCACAATCGTTCATTCTTCCACTCGTGTAGGCAGGGACAAATGCTGCATGCTGCAGCAGCAAGATGCAATGGTAAAATTACATCAAAGAATATGTAATAAATAGAAGGCGCATCTCATACATGTTTCAGAGCAAAAAAGTTTCTTCGGTGGACGTAGCCGTACGTCCATGTTGCGCAACATTCTTCGTATGTCCATAACCTGACCAACCAGAGGTTTATTTTATGGTCGTAGCCGTACGGCCATGTTGCGCCACATTCTTCGTACGCCCATGTTTCGCATCATCATGGATTTTACGGCAGCTTCAGCACCAATGCCGGTAGCAATTTCGTCTTCATTTATGGTGTATGAAGCCATTTTATCATAGGGCACGATAGCCTAGTGCACGGCTCGGCAACCTGCGGCTCGCGAGCCGCATGCGGCTCAGTAGAATCATACTTGTGGCTCTTGAATAGTACAAATTTTTAAACTGATTTTAAATTAACTTGTGTGATGAGCTAGAGACTTTCAACCATAGATTAGATCTGGATGACAATGCAAAACCAAGCATAAACTAACCACTCATGCCCAGTTTCAGGCAAGAAATGTAGGCCTTTCTAAAATTTCGCTACAATTTTTGTTCCATGTTTTTTAATATTACCAATCTGTGTGTACTCATACGTATTTGGTTGGCTCTTTGAAAAAATAATTTACCACATCCGGGGGAAAAATGGCTCTTAACTCCAGAAAGGTTGCCGACCCTTGGCCTAGTGGTTAGCGTAGATTGCGCGCAAGCGAAAGGCCTGGGTTCAAAACTGGGTGCGGTATATTTCTTCAATTTAAGAATAATTTTTTTAATTTTTGTACAGTCTTCTTTTTATTCGCGTGCCAGGTTCTTTTTTTGGTTACGATGTGTAGAATAATTTTTAATGCATGTGTTTGTGTCATTTAGCGTCTGCTTTGTGCGGTACTATGAATTGAAATAATTTTTGATAATAGTAAACTTTTTTTATTAATTTAAAACACTTTTGAACATTTGAACTATATTTCTCTTAGAATTAGAACTATAAACTACTAATTCAATAAAAAAGGGATATACGAAATGTTCAAACTACCAATTTAATAAAGTATTTTACAAAATGTTCATACATATAGAAAATGTTGAAATTTAATAAAGTAAGCTTACCAATAAAATATTTATAGTATTTATTATAAATGAACCCCGGCGGACTTCGTCCCACCCAAAAATACAACGAAACTATTGCAAGACAATGCAATTCTAACAATGCCACTTCAACTTTCATAATCCAGAAGATACAAAATGAAAAAAATCGAAAAAAAACTGTCGTAACACGCTGGGTGGTCAAAATAAGACATTTTGAAATTATGATTTTTTGACCCTTTTTTTAGATTTTTTTTTCTTTTTTTTTTTAAAAACCCGTACTGAGAAAATACCTTTCCATCAAAGTACAAATCATCAAAATCGGTTCGGCCACTCTCGAGTTATGGGATTACATCGCTTCGGACACTTTCTTTTATATATATAGATTAAAAAATTGTTTTGAAAAATTAAATTTCAAAAATTATTAAAATTAAGAAATACGCAATATTTATTGCTTGTAAACTGTTAAAAATTTTCAGAAAAATTATCTGGTTAATCTAAAAAAATTTTACAATTATTTTCATTTTTAATTTCTCATATCGCGTAACATAAGAAATCCTGAAATGTCTTTTCAATTTTAAATTTTAAAAATTTCTAACTGCGGCCGCAAGCGCCGTCAACCTTGGCTATGGCCAACACAAGACCAAAGCAAACACAGACGTATAAAATTACACACAAGCAGCAAGCAACTGTACTTGTCAAAAGTACATAAAAAAGGATTTTAAATAATTTTAATTACTATTAAAATAATAATATTGTACATTAATTAAACGTAGGAGCTCCAAAATGTTGACCTCTTTCTCACATATCAGTCTATTTAATCCGTGTGAACGCCATATAAGCAAAAAAACACCCTATATTTTGGCATACTCCCCAGAAAGTTTCGGTCTGTCTAACCGGACTGTGGATTCTTCCACAACAGAGTGTAGATTTTCATTCAATCGTGTTGCAGCGATCGTCACCCCTATTACACTTATTAAAAAAAATATAAAAATTGCCATAGTAAAAAAATTTCATTGGGATGACACGAGGGATGAAATTCGAGTTTTGTCGACTCTAATATTAAATCCAAAGTGGTGTTTGTTCGTCTTTTTATTATTCGTCGTTGAGTAATGTAAAAAATCGGCTACTGCTGAAACACCAGCAGAGTTTGAGTTTATATTGTATTTGTATTGCCTCACCTCTTCAATAAGTCTTAATAGTACAATGTCATCAATGTCACAATGTCCATCCTAAATATATTTGATCTTTAATAAATTAGCATCAATATTATAAAAATTAGTAAATAATCACACAAGACACTTCAATTCCAATTTTATTATGAATATCGAATGTAAACAAACTAAAAAGAAAGAACAAGAGCAACGACGACAAAAAATATAAAATTTTTTATTTTTTTCGCACTCGTACGCGTCGGCAGCAACAATTCTTACTTTTTCTCGTTTTCCATAAGAGCCAATGTTATTTTGACAATTCGCAACGAACCCATTGGCGAACGACTTTCTATGTCAATTGATGTACATTTATTATCAAACATGTGGTTGTCAAAGTTATTTTCAGGTGTCGTGCTAGGTGTTCGTACCTTCCTGTTATAGTGCCTTTCGCGGAACCTTGTTTTTATCTTACGCCCTACAATATTTGTCCTAAGTAGCTCTAATTTGATATGCGCTAATCGTAATGAAGTTTATCAAAGTTTTTCTTTATGTTTATTGTCATGTCCAATTCTTCTGCTTTCCTTTCCTTTCCGTTTTCATTTCGTTTCTAATATTCGCACTTCTTTGTTTCCTGTAAGTATGAATATGATGTCAACGTGTCTCTCGTAGAATGTCTCGCCTAGGTTGGTGTTTGGTTCCTTCATGTACTGTTTTTCAAGACACTAAAGGCGCCTGCCATATCGCCGAAACCGGTTTATCTCCAAACTGGCTAAGGCATGGCGGAAATTTGTTTTAAGCCCTACCATAATCACTCAACTCTGTCTAAAAATTAAACGAATATAGAAAAACAATTTATTATTATGAATGAAAGAAACGCACTTTCGTATTAATGAATCTTACCACAAATATGTACATCGTTAACGGGTACGTAAAGAATTAAAACTCTTGGCGCAGACAAATAATATGCAAATGACAAATGCAGAAAAAATAATGTCATGATTATTTCCCAATGCCCGACCAGATTTAGAACTTAATTTGCGAGCCATGGAAAAATGCTTTACTTATTGCCGTGTCAGAATTATTGTTATATTTTTACCGCACGATCTGGAACACCATGTTCACTCTCATTTGGAACATTTCTGTCACTTGCCCACAAGAAACATGAGACATGTTTATTATTTATAGTACATAAGACTTTTTTATTGTTTCAATCGAAAATCTCTTTCAGAAAAATTTTAATCTCACCAATGTTTGAGAAAAAGGAAAATGAAAAATTTGCTGCGATCTTATTGGTACGAGGGTAGGTTGGATAATTCAGTGATTTTTTTAATAAAAGAAATTTTTTTCGGCAAATAAGCGTTTTATTTCTCAACATAATCTTCTTTTAGCTCGATACATTTAATCCAGCGTTTTAATTTTTTTTTTATTTCTTCCAAATAATCTGAAGGCCCTTAAAATAGGCATTTGTTTCAGTGATTCGACCCGAATCTCTTACCGCCCAGCCATTTCTTCAGGTTTCGAAACAGGAAATAATTGCAGGGGGCTACATCTGAAGAATATACTGGATGCGATAGCAGTAGCGCAATTTATGAATTTCCGATCGTCCAATATCATTCCATGGAATTTATCGACGATTTCTGGCGTGACGACCTCTTTTCGGCAGTACTTGTCCTGATACGACAACAATAAAACTCAGTAAATTATTAAAATTGATGGTACAGAGTCCCCATAATATTTTTCAAATCTTTCCTTGGTTCCGATGATGGGTTTTTTACGCAAAAAATTAAGCATTATTTTTCAGCACACAAAATTTACTTTTTTCCATTTTCGTTAAAATTTACGAGGTTGTATGCTTTCTATGGCTGTCAAACACAAACTAAAGGAGCAGTTAGCTTAAAATTGTACAGCGGTCTATAATAGATAGATTGACGGGAGCAGTGGTTTCTCGCATTGGTCGCATTTAAAGTTACTGCACGGAGAATTCAATAAGTCACTGACTTTATATTTCGCCTGACTGACTTTAAATTCGCCTTATGCAGAATTTTGTGAAGCACTTGACGAAAGGGACGAAAAAGACGAAAATAACGGACCCAATTCAATTACATACAATTCATATTCTTATATTTTATATGATGAAGCTTTAACTGGATGAACGATCATTTAGCTTGTTCCGGATACTTGGGCAGCGCAACGTTATGAAGAAATTTTTTTTTTTGCTTTGCAATCGGCATCGGTATATTTATTATTGAATTTATCAGTGCTTCTAAGATAACCCATAAAAGATTTTTTTGAAATCTAGGTGGACTTAAATTCACTTTACTTCTATCAGCTCAATGCTATACCTCCACTGCAGATTAATAGCGATTTTAACGACTTTATCGGGTTCAACTCGCTAACCTCGGTTGATTTATTAGAATTACCCATACAACTTTTAATCTCCTCACGACGAGATTAAAAATTAAGCTTGCAGATTAAACCCTCGATAAAATCGAGTACAACCCCGCCAATTTTGTGAAATTGGGAAGAATTTGTAGAAATACACCTCTGTTACCATATGGAACTAAAAAAATTTTTAAAATATTGATGTAAACATTGCGAGGAAAAAAGTGGTACCTAAATAAGTGCGTTGTGCGTTGTATTGCTGTCAAAATGAAATTGGAACACGCAGTCTTATGGAAGTGGACCAAAATAAGCACCGAAGAGCGAAGAAAGAAAAACGCTGGCGAAGAGCAATTAGAATTTTTCCAAGTTAGCGCAAAAGTTATTTAAATTAATAAGGTCTGCACCGAAACCTAAAATGTGCAAAGATGGAAGAAAGAAATATTGTTCGCAATTAGAATTTTTCTTGTTTTTTTTAAGCTTTTAAGACTTTGCAATATGTTTTGCGAATTCCACAATGAGTTTATAAAAGCCGATACTTCAAGTAAATTAAAGTCTTCTATTTTAAAATATTTTTCCTGTTTGTGAGAAGAACAAGGCACAAACACAAGTTGGGTCCATGCTATTTTTTATTTCAGCGCAGTGTTGCTTTGAGAAGAGGAAACGCAACGCACGAGTTTATTTAGTTACCACAGTAAGTTATGCAGCAAACTCACGATTTGTATGGCGTCTCTCATTAAAACTACACGTAATCAACTAAATCGTTGTTGTTGCTGCATTGATTGGGTTTCCTGCATTACCATTAAAATCACACAACGAAATCAATACACTCTTTTACTTAGTGGAGACACACAGATGTAACAGCGTTAACAGCGAGGAGGTTACCGTTAACCTTCTGGCAATTAATCTGCAGTTGAGACATGGCATAAATATATTTTAATCTTTACCAATTATTTAGAAAATCGAAATCTTTCTTGAAGCATGTGCCACTATCTAACAATTTTACATCTTCGCACAAGGTTTTCTCATCATCATCATTATTGTAATCTAAACTTATTGTGGAGGAAGACGATGCCGTGTTACTGCTGAAGTTTTGCATTAAATTTACCCGTTCCTCGTTCTCAATATATCCATCAGAGTATACAGCTTGTGTAAAAACTGATAATGAAGGGACTTCGCAGTCGATATATAACTCCATAAATGGTTTTTTTTTACTCTTAACATTACTCGGCACAGTAACTCCATAATTTACTGAAATGTCGGGTTGTGTTGCAGCTTTACGGGTAGAAACAGATTTGGACTTTTCAGCAATGATTCCTGAGCTATTGTATTGGTTAGAAGACTTCAAACCATTTGTAAAAACTTTTTCTGTTGATTTATTCATAAAACGATTTAATTCCTTTTGCAGCTTTAGATAATTTGAAATAGTTAGCTGCACATTAGTATTAATCGTATTTTCAGTAATGCGATCGAGTTGGGAACTTTTTCCATCGACATGCTCCTTTTCTGTGAAAATATGTAAATTGAATTGTGAGTTTGTTTTGTAACTAAACGGCATTGAGTGTTCGTCATGGTAAGCTTCTAAAACTTCATCGTGCATAGTTTTGCTTAAAGTTTGACATGTTTTTTGCTTAAAAAAAGTGTCCCTACTTTTTCTACCAAATCCGCTCTGAATATTAATGTTAGGCATTGCATTCGTGTCTGGTGATTTAAATTTCGCTGCTTTGAGATTTTTTGATGAGATTGAGTTAATCTTTTCTTTCATTAAAGCGGCAGTTAAAGAGTCATTGGAATCTATGAATGAACAACTTACAGGTGTTTGATATGAGCTCTTTGAAGCTGGAGACGAATAGGAGAATTTATCAAAATAACGCAACGAAATTTCTGGTTTAATGAGGGTCTCATTTATAATATCATTATGTTCACTGAGTTTAAGGCTGTGCCATAATTGACCATAAGCGAGCTTTGTTTCCTGAATATCTTGAGCTATTTTAGCAGCTATAGGATTCGACTGAGAAAAATAATTCTGAGCTAATTCCAAGGAGAAGAAGCTATTCTGATGCGTCGGCATGATGTTTTGAAGTATATTCTTTAAATTAATATATTCATTAAAAGTGTAAGTTTATAATATTGTAAAATCCTGAAATGAAAGTAAAAAACGCGATATTAATAGGTTTTTGCAAAGTATGTTAATTTCAATTGTTTAAATGTTGGAAACCTAAACTTCAGGAATGAAAGCTAAATCCATACATCCATTCAAATTTTAAGACATATCACACATTTTAATTTTCTATATATTACATGAAGTCCATATACGTATATTACACTGTTTTGTAAGAAATTGAAATTAATTATTTATTGAAAATTATTTATAAATTAAATAATCTATTAATAGGTTAATTATTTAATAGATTTATTAACGAAGAAAGTTTTACTTAGACTTACTTTCATAGTTAAATCTTATCAAAATATTTTCTAAGCAAATGAATTCTGTTGAAAAATATTATTAATTAATATTTATATTAACTTTTTTATATTAATATTTAATTAATTTATCTTAATCAATTTTGATAAGATTTAATTATGAAAGTAAGTCTAAGTAACACCTTCTTCGTTTCGAAATATTTAAAGGACTATTAGAAATAAAAAATAAAACAAGTAAGAGCGTTTACTTCGGCCTGGCCAAAGCTTATATACCCTACACCCACATCTGTCGAACTGATGACAAAAAGTGGGCGGGTGACACCAACTTTAATTTTATTTACAGATAGTAAATTTTGATTTATTAACTCGTTTACAACACCGGTTTTCTCAACAAACACCTCATTAAATGGTATGGTATACCAGTGGGCGTGTCACGCCCATTTTTGGGAGTATATTTTCGTCTAAGCTAGTGGACCCCGGAAATAAAATTTTTGCTTAAAATTCCTTCTACAAGCTAAGAAATTGAACTCTAAGCACATATGAATCCATATTTGCTATAAAAAGTAGGCATGGCACTGGTCCGATTTTCCATTTTCAATACCAAACAGCCTATAATGACAAAGAATATTTGTGCCAAATTTAATGGCGATACCTCTATGCGTTCTCCCGTAATCGTGATATCCACAGACAGACAGACAGACGGACGGGGCTAAATCGACTCAGGAGGTGTTTCTGAGCCAGAATATATATACTTTTCTAACCCTTCCCTTCCCTACCCTTCCCTTCGGGTTATTTATGGTTTATGTTGCATTGTCATCTAGTTCTAAACTATGGTTAAAATTTCGAGCGTCTAGCCCACCGGGAAGCTGGTTCAAAATAAATATCAAAATTTGTAGTGAACATTTTGAAAGAGCCCAAAATTCTTACCTTAAAGTGGGCGTGGGTAGTTAGTTTATAGTTTATGTTGCATTGTCATCCAGTTCTGGACTATGGTTAAAACTATGGTTAGAACTATAGTTCGACTCTATAGCTCGTCGGGAAGCTAATTAAAAACGAATTTCAAAATGTGTAGCGAAATGAAATAAAGAAACCAAATATCCTGCATCATAGTGGGCGTGGGTTGTTAGTTAATGCTTATCATTGCATTGTCATCTAGTTCTAAGCTATGGTTCAAATTTCGAGTCTTTAGCCTCTCGGGAAGTTAGTTTAAAAGGAATTTCAAAATTTGTATGCATTGTATTTCAATGCATATTATTGCATTGTCATCTGTTTCTGAACTGTGGGTTAAATTTCGAGTCTCTAGCCTCTCGGGAAGTTAGTTTAAAATCAATTTTACAATTTGTACTGACATTTGGAAAGACCCAAATTTCCTGCTTTAAGGTAAACGTGGGTGGCTGGTTTATGCTAAATATGTAAATATGTATAATTAAAAATGAATTTCAAAATGTGTATCGAAATGAAACAAAGAAACCAAATATCCTACATCATAGTGGGCGTGGGTTGTTAGTTAATGCTTATCATTGCATTGTCATCCAGTCCTGAGCTATGATTGAGTCTCTAGCTCTTTGGGAAGCTAGTTTAAAATCAGTTTTAATATTTGTACCGAACATGAACGAAAGCGACTTAATAAAAACGTTTTAAAATAAAGGACTTAAAAAAATTTATATAAAATGATAAAAATGGACACTATGCCCAGTCGGATATCGCCCCTACACTGATTATTTGAACGAATGAATAAATGAATAAAGAAAATCATATATATATATATATATATATAAAATACACTACTGAGCAATTGAATCGACTCAAATTCTAAGTCCGCATATAAAGTATTTTTTTTTTTCAAAAATGGCCAAGCCGATGTATATAAAAATATATATTTTTTAAAAGAATATATGATCTAGACTAGCCCATTCCCGAAATATAGAAAGCAACCGTATAAAAGAATTAAAATGCTAAATAATTGATATAATCAAATTTTTTGGATCCTTGGACTTAGACTCCTTTCATAATCATGGATACATAGCACTAATATCTTAGAAACATTCATTAGTAAAAGTATTGAATCTTATGATACAAAGGAATACAAAAAATATTTAAATACAAAAAATTAAAAGACCATAAACGAAGTGTAAAAATTAGATTAACAATTAAATTAATACAGTTCTAGTTCTAGTTATCGCTCTATTATTTCTGAAATCAAGCCCTGTAACTCCTGAACTAAACAATAGTCGTGATTTTGTATAACTGGGTTTGAAAGCTGTAAAACCATGAATATTAAAAAATTTAATTCAAGTCGAATTGATACCTTTTGCAACCGCCACAAGTTTAATGTTAATTGCACGACAAAGACTTCAATCGGCTCTATTTCACTAAATTTTGTAAACTTTTTAGCTTTAAAGAGTTTTGAAATTGTGAGCTTAAAAATATTTACGCATTATTTTTGACATTTGTTGTTTACCAGCAAAAACCCGAAAACTGCATTGTGAAGTACACAAGTTCATATACATAGGTACATACTCAGAAAAGAAGAAGGAACGCAGTTTTACAGGAATCAATGAAAAATGGAAAAATAAAAATTTTTAAATTTCAAGGTTGAGTAGTTAATATGGTAGTATTCCTATTGTTAAACTGATACATGTTTAGTGCTATGACTAGTCCCTAGGTCAGTTCGCGGGTCGATGTTATTGTGGTTAAGTGTAGGAATCGCTTACCTTGGCTTATAAAAAGTCCATAAAAATATCAATTTAAAGCAAGGACTGAAGGAACATAGATACGCCAGATATATTGGAAATTTATATCATCTATTCAAATGGTTGCGACTTCAGTTTTGCATAACTTGATCATAGTGCAAAAGATTAATGCATTAATTTAGAAACTAAGCCGCAAAACTTCCTATTAACAGCTATTAACACCTATTAATACACCAATAACCAGGTGCTAAAATATTTAAACAATAGTCATTTCTCCGCTCTCTTCCAAAATTTAAGGCTTCTTGCTCAAAGGTCTGTGACGAAAACTTCTGAGCCGATTTTATACGGCCGCCGATTAATGTCGGTAAACCGCTGAAGCCGAAAAAGTGTCGGCTTGCAATCGGCATAAAATTAGCCGCCGAGAGTTTGCAAAAGCCACCAATTTTTTAATATACGATGTTTACACGACTGCCCATTTTTGCTTCAGTGTGGGTGGGTATCGGGTTTAAAGCGACTAGTCACAATAGCAGCGTTTTTTTGTCGCGGGTATAAGCTTACGAAATTTTGTATTGGAAAAGAAGCGGATAGCCGCTAAGGTTAGCGACGATAACTATTCACGCTAACTCAATAAGCGGGATTAGAATATAGTAGTGTCAAATCACAGTACACACTTTGTATTGAATTTTAATACAATTTCTGACAGATTGGAATAAAAGACTCGTAAGCGAGGATGCTCGTTTTGTTTGTCACAGCGATAATAAGCGTGAGGAAGATGGCTCTTTCTCACAATATAAAAATATACTTTTTGAGTGTAATATATGAGCAATAATTCTGAAAACAACGTCGTTAATATTTTATATTTTTTATGATATTTGTGCTTTTTGAAGTATTTCAAAAAATTGAACAGGCTACACGGTTAATTATACATATACAGAGCTGGGGAAAATTAATTCATTCTAATTTCAAGTAAATTCTAAATTCAGAAATTTTTCCAGTTTCATGAAATCCGTTTAAAGCATTAAATACAATCACAGCAGCGAGATGCAAATTAATTTCATTTCAAAATTCCATGGGCTCTTATGGAGATCAAGAAAAAAAAAGATCTCCATTTTGCTGTTCTTACTTGCTGCTTAATATTCATCTTGCTGTCAAGCTAATTCGAATTTTGACAGGAGCAAAATACATTTTTGTTTACACAGCTGTTTGCTTTGTAAACAAACGAAATTTTTACATTCGATTTTCTGAAAAATTAAGTAAGTATCTTTCCATTGCTTTTTTTAATAAAATTTATGGATTTAAGTGTTTTAAATAAGTTTTAATATATACATATATTTACAGCATGGACGTAGAAGAAGCAGTCATAAACGCCGTGAAATCTCAAAGCTGCCCGTACGTCCTGGCGTCGCCTTATTATAAAAATGAGCTGCAAAAGACGAAGTGTAGACCGAGATTGGAAGGGAGCTTAATTTGGATGGTAAGTAAGAGTGAGCGTTTAGTTTTCGATTTCAATTTCCATTTTTGGAGACAGTTGCCGGAAAAAACAGAAGGTGCTCCGCGACACCTACTGGCGTGCCAAGCGCAGGAATATGCTGGCATCGGGCAGCACTGTGCCGTCGCGCCGCGGAAAGAAGTGGCGCCATTTTTAAGCCATGAGGTTCCTGAACGGAACCCAGGCGAACAGTTCTTAACTGATGTAATGAAGTAACTGTAATTCTTTTTAGTACCACAGGAAACCTGGAGGAATTACACCTGGAGCCTGGAATGGTTGGAGAGATATCAGAGCGTTTTGGGTCACGCAGCAAAGATCCTCAATGGGGCGAGCATTACGGATAGCATGGAGCTCGGTATTATAGACGAGGTCCAAGCGGTGGTTTTTTGCGCGGTGCGTAATTGGAACGCGCGCAACATCCAATAAAAAAGAAAGTTATATAAAAAATTATAAATATTTGTTTTTATTTGTCTATCTAAAGGAGTTAAACTAGGAGTTTAAGTAATGAGTTAAATGTCTCTTTTTTAAAAATAGTCTTTTAGTGTGTCTTGCATGTCGAACGGTTTCCCGCTGCCACACGAACTTGACGCAGATCTTCGCCATTAAAATAGATCGTGTCCTTTTTAAGCATAAAAGAAGCGTGCAGCACTATTGTGGCCAACACAATTTTATATACATTTTCGGGCTTGGTATGTATGGGCGAGCCTAAAACTTGCCAGCGGCTTGAAAGAATGACGGACGCATTTTCTATATGCACACGTGCACGGGACAATATTTTGTTGAAATTTTGCTTGTCCGCCGCCAAATGTGATCCAAGGTATGGCCGCATAATATTTGGTTTCAATGGAAACGCGCTGTCCGCGACAAAATAGTGCTAAAATGTTACCAAGGCACCCGGCAAGGCACGATCCAGCCTTGTTGCCTTGAAGAAATGTTCTTCGTCGCTTAACATAAGCTGCTTCGTACCATTTTCAAAAAAGCCCTCGACATATCTAAACAGGCTAAGTGGGCGAACCCACCACCTCCGACGCATTTTTTCCATAGCATGCAAATATGCTCTGCATGCCACGCAAAACATTTCCGTCGACTGGGAAAGTGCTTGGAGAGCCTTCATTGTATCCTCCTCGGTCATTTTTTTTCTCGGTCAGCAAAAAAAATTTCGTGCAATATCAGCAAACAACAAGGCAAGAAGGAAACCAAAAGATAACTTCGTGCACGTACGAACAATCAGGTTGCTGTGTACAAACAACAAGATTGCTCTCTATTGGCGTATTAGCGGAATTTTTGCTGCGGTGGCGTTAATACCGCAGTGTCTATTTAATATTTTAAAAATTCTGACTTTCCTTGGCTTCGCTTGAGTTTTACAAATTAATTTCTGAAACAAATTAATTTATTTCTGCTCTTCGCTTTTCTGCCAAATATCAAACTGGCCGTAAGTAGCCTGATAATATACATAGGTTAGAATTGTTTTCTGTTTTCAATTTGACATATGCAATTTTTTACTGCCAGAAGATGCTGCTCTGCCATTTGCTTTAACGCTACGCTATTTCTTGCAGCCCTAACTTAAAGTTGCTTTTCGCTGCTGTGATTGTATTAAATGCTTAAAGCTGCGTTTAGACAGAGCGCGTTTATCGCTACGCGCTGCGTGGCGTTTTTTCCGCCCGGTTGTAATACACAGAAATCCCATACGCTGTTCAGACAGAGAAAATGCATTGTTTACTGTCGCGGCGTAGAGATTTATGCGCCGCGGTGCGTTGTGGAAATTTACAAAATGTCCTACTGGTGTTAGTGTTTTGTGAGTGTGTGAGTTGAGATCTACAATTTTTGGAGTTGCCAGAGCTCAGATTACCAGTTATCACTAGAAAGTTGAGAGTTTGAAGGAAAAACTTTCCAAAAATTTACCATTTTCTGCAAATATGGCATCTTCCTATCTATATATACATACTCCCAGTTGATTTGTTTACTTTCGTATCGATCCGCGTTTTGTCTGAACACCAAGATAAAAACGCCTCGCAGCGCGTAGCGATAACCGCGCTCTGTCTGAATGCAGCTTAAGAGCTACGTAAACACAGGGATGCTACTGTTCTAATAATTCTATAGAAAGTTTATTCCATATTTAGGGGTACATTTCTCATCTACGAACGATTGATATATCGCTCGTTCCGCTTTGTTATTTTCCAAATTTCTTGTTGTTTACCAGCAAAAACAAGAAAATAAACATGTACCCCTTAAAGTTAAAATCATTTACAGTTATCTGCTGAAATAGAAAACGTAATTTATATATAATGGCTTAGAAACATTTAACTTATAAATTAGCCTTTTAGAGTGAAATTACTAAGATTTCTAATCCGAAAAGTTTTCACATGAAAAAAAAATTGCTTTTCTGTTTCGTCCCTAATAATTTGCAGTTGTCATTATTTTTCTAGACAATGATTGTCATAGAATGAACGTATTGACGGATGAAAAATTTTTAACTTCTATCCGTTTACGCATGTAATGATGGATTTACATTGTATGAAACAGTTGATACGTTGTATAAAGAATGAGAGTCCACTTGAATCAAATGTGTTTTAACATTGGAGTAAGCGAGAGAAAAGTAACGATTTGCTATAAAACTGTTACACATTTCTGTATGAATTCCATATCAATTTTATAGAAGTTGATACAGAAATGAATTCTGAAGATTGGTCGCATCTAAATATTGGTAAATAGAATAAGAGTAGTGCTAACCCAACAACCACGAGATACTCTTTGCTTTCGTTTAACGCGCTTTCGCGGCCTTAGAAGATCGTCGTCAGACAATCCAAACACATCCATTCTTAAATGTTTAATTATTTTTAATAATGAAAGAAAATGAATTTGTCACTAAAAAACTTATAGCAAGTATTATGTATATCTGTTTTCTGATATTCGTTTAGCTTTCCGACAGGGTTGGATAATGATGAGTGTTGGAACGAATTTCCGTCATCCCTTGTCAATTTTGGTTTGGAGACAAACCGGTTTCGGCGATGTGACATCTTCAGTGTCTTTTTTCGTTCTCAAAGATGGCAAAAATTGACAAGACGGAAATTTTTTCAAACACTCATTAATATATCTGTCTCTTTTGCAAATATTTCTCTTTTACTTAAGCAATTATAGTAGAATTCATACATCATATCAATTGATTTATACAATGTAAACTTAGCACAATGCACGACCTTATGGAACTTATCCCATTTGTTTACAAATATTTCTACTTTTCTTGCGTGAGATTTCTGACGGATACGCACGCAAACCGACTCTATAAAATGGAGTCTTTGAAGTGTTTGTCGATCCTGAACGCAACCATTGAGCTGGCATCACTAATCGCCAACTATTATCGTTAGTGGGTAGTTGGTTCGTTCTGTATTTGGTGCAGTAGTGTATTCGAGTAGATGTAGTATAATGTATTGTTTTTAAGAAGATTTCTGATTTATGAAATATGTTAAACGTGATTAAATGTGAGTCCTTTCAGTGTTTTTAGTTATTTAATATATAAGTTTGTTTGCAATGTACGCAAATCATAGTTATACTTTTTGATTAGTTGAGTGATGCAGGATACTTTTGAAATGTGTGTATATTTGTATGTATGCACGTGTGCATACATATTTTCCAATTTTTGTTCTTGTTTACCAGCAAAATCTTTTACAAATTTAGAAAATAGCAAAGCAAAAACTGGGAAACTGTCCTGTCCTGTGTATACTATATAACTCCCTAAATCTGCAAGTGGTTTCGCCTGCTCGGGTTTTGCTTCTGCCCTGAAGGCATTTCAGCATTTAATTAATTCAGAAATTTAATATAAAAAAAAATTCATGCATTATAAACCTAACCCGCAAAACAGAGTAAGGTAATTACACATACAAACTTTAAGTGCTTTCTCAATCTTGTTCTGTATCTCCAAAAAGAACTTGTAGGATCTGTTACTTCTATTCGTTGGTTCATTAGGCTTAAGTTATTGAAAGTGGTTTTTGATGCGAGAGAATAGGCCAAACGCATCTTTAAGGGGATGGGTGTTAGCGATGTAACCAGAACACGATTGGTTTGAGGAAATATTTCCTTTGTATAACATTTTAGGGCGCATTCGCTGCAAAATCCGACGGTTCCTTTTAGACTGCAATTCTCATCGCAGTTAATGATTGGAGCCCTGGCAGCACTCCTGCCAAAGATGGAGAATACTTATAGGAGAAACCGGCAGTTAACACTCAATAGCCACAACACAAATTTTAAAAATGCACTTAAAAGATAAAAACACTTAGAATTAAAGCATAAAATACTCTTCAAAGTATGCATAGCTCCCAAATAGAATATTAGAAGACAACAAAACTTCGCAACCAACATCACAACTAACAATTGCGATTTTGTTGTCAGGAAGTTCAACAAAATTTATTGTCAGACAATTTGGATCAGATTGAGAACAGCACAAACTCTTCAATTTTGTGCTGTGCCCAAAAACGACAACATTTTTTTGGCGCTCTCGTATGTTTTAGGAGTTATAGCCCTTTAAAGTTTGAAAGTTTAACGTTTATATCTCCTAAACTGTATAAGATATATAGATCTATGTACCATTGGGAACGTATTAACAAGTAAGAGCGGCCTAGCCGCATCTCATATACCCTACACCCGCCTCTGTCGAAGTGATAAAAAGTGGGCGGGAGACACCTACTTTCTTTTTATTTACAGGGAGTAAATTTTGGTCTATTAACTCATCTACAACACCGCTTGGCTTATATTTACATCTTCTTACCAGCTCCAATTTTTTTGTAGTTTTTTTCTTGTGTTTGTGCTTCGTTCCTGACCCCAACAAGCATAAAAAAAATTGTCGCTCTCTCTTGGGGGCGGGGCTGGAGCCCTTTGAAATTTAAAATATAAACAGCGATATCTCCGAAACTACAAAAGATATTCAGATTATATTAGTACCGTTAGAAAGCTAATATAAATATCATTAATTCATGTGAAAAGACATTTCATCGAAATGTTAACAGTTTTTGAAATAACCGCAATTAAACATTTTTAGTACAATTTTTTTCCATTAAAAAATTTTTTCTGAAATAAAATGTGTAATTAATGCATGCAATTATACTTACAATAAGAAAGTATATAATTTAAGCTTTCTTAGAAAATTTATTTCATTACGATCGGTGCTTTATTTACGGAGAAAAGCGATTTTTAAAGTGGCAACGAACTACTTTCTGCAATTAATTCTTTATACACTTTTTCAAGAATGCGACTCTGGTACTATGCACTGTAGCTTAATGGTGTTGGTGTTGTTTTGAAGTGATAGAGCGTAACCTGCGGCGCTTTACTGACACACAAAAATTTTTAAGAAAAATCGCGCGATTTTTCTTAAAAATTTTTCGCCTGCGGCGCTATACTCAAATAAAAAAAAAATTTAAGAAAAACATTAAAAAAAAACAACAATAGAACAACAACAATGGCGGTAACTCCCGCCATAGCTTAAACTTTCTAAGACCCAACGTTGCATACATTGTAAAGTCGTACTATTAAAAGACTGCATAGTAGCAAAATTCAAAAAGGGTAGTTTATACTTACTCTAAAAAATGCGTTTTCTCCGTAAAAACAGCACCAATTTGAATGAAAAAATTCTCTAAGAAAGCTTAAATAATATACTTCCTTATATTAAGTGTAATTGCATGCATTATTTACACATTTTATTAAGAAAAAAATTTTTTTACGGAAAAAAAAGTATTAAAAATTTTAAATTGCGTTTATTTCAAAAACTGTTAACATTTCGATGAAATGTCTCTTCACATGAATTAATGATATTTATATTAGCTTTCTAACGGTACCAATATAATCTTAATATCTCTTATAGTTTCGGAGATATCGCTGGTTATATTTCAAATTTCAAAGGGCTCCAGCCCTGCCCCCAAGAGAGAGCGACAATTTTTTGTATGCTTGTTGGGGTCAGGAGCAAAGCAAAAAACACCATAAAATCGACAAAAAAATTGGGGCTGGTAAGAAGATGTAAATTTGTTCCATATTTTGGTCTAAGATGGTGGACTCGGAAATAAAATTTTAGCCGAAAATTCGCCTCTACAAGCTAAGAAATTGAGATATAAGCACGGATGAGTGCATATTTGCTAAAAAAAGTGGGGGTGGCACTGGTCCGATGGTCTCCATTTTTAATACCAAACAGCGTAGAATAACAAAAACTATTCGTACTAAACTATTCGTAGTAAAATTTTAAAATTCGCTTTTACAAGCTAAGAAATTGAGATATAAGCACGGATGAGTGCATATTTGCTATAAAAAGTAGGGGTGGCAATGGTCCGATGGTCTCCATTTTTAATACCAAACAGCGTAGAATAACAAAGACTATTCGTACTAAATTTAATGACGATACCTCCATTTGTTCTCCTGTAATCGTGATTTCCGCAGACAGACGGACGGGTATACCCTATACCCGAAGGGATAAGGGTATATTCACTTTGTGCTTCCGTTTTGTAACGCATTAAAGGAGGCGTGGCAGGTGTAGAAAAGTATAGTATGTATAGGTGGTGGGTTTTGTTGAAAAATTTTTTCGAAAAATTTTTTGTTCAACTTGGGCTGGAGGTCGTTATGTATTTGTTAATCAAATACGGTTTATCGTTTTTACCCAACGTTTCGTGAAATTGTTTTCCACTTCATCAGGGTTTTTTTTATTTTGATGATTTCTTTTGTTATTACACTAAAAAACACGCAACAATATGAATATATACAAGAAATTTACAAATTATTTGCCCAAACTTACTATTTTATTAAATCTATTGTGTGAATTATTGATACGTTCGTTGTGTTTTCTAAGCCGATGTTGGTATTTGTCTGATGCTGTTGTTACTTTTTTAAAGCAATACTGTAAATTTTACTGATTTTGTCGACGTCTTCTTTGTGGTTGATCGTTCTATGTAGTTTTTGTTGTATTCGTAGACTTTCCAATGTGTACCGGGTGTTGTGTTTGTTTTCTTTGTCTACAATTTTTTTGTTTTTATCGAAATCTATGGTGTGGTTATGTTTGATTACGTGTTGACTTAATGCTGTGGTTTGTTTTAAGTTTTCGATGTATTTTTTGTGTTCTTTTATTCTGGTTTCTAATGTTCGTTTTGTCGTCCCTATATATACTTTGTTGCAATTTTATTTTTTATTTCCTTTACATGTTATTTGATATACAACGTTGTTTTGTTTGTTTTTATGTATTTTGTCTTTAGTGTTTGTGAATAAGTTTTTAAGTGTAATGTTTGGTTTATGTGCAAAAATTATGTTATCTTTGTTTATTATTTCTTTTAGTTTATCTGTTGTTGTTAAGTTCGGTATGTAAGTTATGCTGAAGTATTTTCTTGTTTTTGTATTGTTTGCAGCTTTTTAATATGTGGTTAATAGTACTGTCAGGATAATTGTTAGATTTTAAGATGGATTTAATGTTTTTTATGTTTTCTTTTTTAAACTGGGGATCACTTATTTTAAATATTTTGTTTATACGATTTTTAGCTGTGTTGAGTTTTTGGTGTAAAGGGTGCGTTGATAAGAAATTAATTAATCTTCCCGATGCTATTGGTTTTTTGTACCAATTCATTAATATGTTGTTGTTTTTTCTATGCATAATAGTGTCTAAAAATGGTAAAATGTTGTTGACCTCCTCTTCATATGTATGTGAATTGTATTCTATTGTGATATTGGTTTAGTGTTTTCAAAATTTTGTTTTTGTTTTCTTTTTTAATAATTGCAAAAATGTCGTCAACGTATTTTACGAAGTATTTTATTGTTATGTTATCTTTTTTTAGTTCTATTGTGAAAAAAATATATCATCCATTGTTATGTCGGCTATTGTCGGTGATAATTACCCATTGGCATTCCAAAAACTTGGTTGTATATGGTATTGTTGAAAGTGAAGTAATTATTGTCTTTTAGGCAGAATTGTATAATTTTTAGAAATTGTGGTTTTTGTATTTTAGTGTGTGTTGATATCATGTGCCATTTATTCATAATTATTTTAATTGCTGAGTGTGTTGGAATATTAGTAAAAAGTGATGTAGCATCAAAGGAAATCATAATTTCTCCTTCCTCTAATGTGATATTCTTTATTTGTTCCTTAAGTTGTGATGAGTTTTTTATGTTGTATTTTTCAGAGATAATATTTTTTAGAATTTCTCCTACGTATTTAGATAATTTGTAACACGGGACATCGTTAGACGATGCTATTGGTCTTAACGGGATATCTGGTTTATGTAATTTTGGGAGGCCATATAATCTTGGTGCTTTGGCTGCAGAACTTGATAATTGTAGTTTTTGTTTTTGTTTTGTTTATGTGTTCATATTTATATAATTGATTAACAATTTCCTTGTTGATTTTTTGTAGTTTCTCGGTTGGGTCTGTTCTAATTATTTTGTAGGTGTTTTTGTCATATAGTAATTTTGACATTTTTGTTAGGTATTGTTTTTTGTACATTATAGTATATATATTCTGGCACAGAATCACCTCCTGAGTCAATTTAGCCATGTCCGTCCGTGTGTCTGTCTGTCTGTCTGTGTATACGAATATTCATTGTTACCATAGGCTGTTTGATATTGAAAATGAAGAAAATCGAACCAGTGGCACGCCTACTTTTTATAGGAAATATGAATTTTCCCGTGCTTATAGCTCAATTTCTCAGGTTGTAAAGCGAATTTGAAGCTAATATTTTATTCCCGAGTCCACTGTCTCCGACTTAAATATACTCGCAAATATGGGCGTGGTCCGCCCACTGGTGACAAAAACCACGATTACAGAAAAACGAGTGGAAACGTCATCATTAAATTCAGCAGGAATATTAATTTCCATTTAGAGCTCTCGGATGTCGAACATGTGATATGAACAAGTCATATGAAAGTATGCTTTACCCGCCCTCATTTCGACAGATGCGGGCGTAGGGTATATGAGGTTCGGCCAGGCCAAAGTTAACGCTCTTACTTGTTTAATAATAATTTTATTTAGAATTCTATATTTCTGTAAATTAAAAACTTGTGTTTAAGTCGAGTTCACTTGGTCTATGTGCTTATATTTTGGAAAAAGGTCTATGTTATATTAAAATGAAAATTCTTCCTTTTCCACTTTATCGTTTTAGGGGATTTTGATTTCTGCTCAACACGAAAAATTGTTCAATTCCGTAAATCATGGCGCGCTTATATTAGTTGGCAGATTAAAAATGTCTCATGTTTTAAGTGTAAAGTAATAAATCAACAAATAACTGAAATAAAAATAAAATTATATATGCCTCGAAGAATATAAACATTTCTCAATGTTTCCGAATTTTCTATATATTAAATCATTACCAAGGAATCTAAAATACGCGCAACTATAACATGTTTGCCAGTATGAGATATATGAATACCGTCCAAAAACAAACAGAACCGAGTAATAATGCTGTGAATCTAAACAGTCGCACAATTAATGAGCCATCAGATGATTGGTATGGAATTTTTAAACTAAACACTTCAGAAGACACCTGGATATTATTAACCTATGAAAAGAAAATTCGAAAGAGTATTTTATATAAAATACAAATAATATTATTTTTAATTTTTTTATATGGTTCATTATTGATAACAAGTGTAAAAGGCACAACATCCTTAGATTCTGCGTTGTATCCCAATATCAGTAACAAAAGGCATAGTTTGAGGAGTAGTAATAAGTATGGGACACTTACAAATGTTACAGCAAAGCAGACACAGCATCCTTACATATCAAGAGATATTGTCGTACAGTTCAGTTTACCGCCTGCGGCGGGTGTTGCTGACTTCGATGACTCGTCAGCTGATGGCGGTATAACATCAACCATCCCTACGAATTTCTTCAATAACAATCATTCAACAACATCAAATGGAGCATCCGTGCAATATACTAATTATTTTACACATTTAGCTTACGACTTTAAGAACAATGTTCTTTATGCCGGTGCAACAAATAAGATTCTGAAATTTAATGAAAATTTGCGTGTACTCTCACAAGCTTTGACTGGTCCGAAGCACGATTCCCCGCAATGTCATGCTGGCGGTTGCCCAGATGATGTAGAAACTACCCAACTCAATAATCACAATAAAATTTTAATTGTTAACTATGCACAAGGTGATGGAATCTTAATTGCTTGTGGAAGTATAAGACAAGGTAAGGCTTTTATATAATGATCCATTTTTCTTACCGTTATTACTTTTAATATTGCTAGAATACTTATTAAATTTTTTATTAAATGAAAGATTTTTCATTTTATATTACGAAATATACAAAGTTGAGCTTGTATTTACTGTTGTGTAATTCTGCAGGTGCGTGTGAAATTTACAACCTATCGCGGTTCCCTGATATTCCACAATTCATTACCATTCCTCTGGCTGCCAATGACGAGCATTCGTCCACGTATGCTTTTGTTGGACCAGCTCACTACACATGGAAAAAGGAAGACATTTTATATGTCGGGACTACATTTACAAATGTGGGTGATTATCGACATGACGTTCCCGCAATTTCATCCCGCAAACTTGATGATTTGAATTATGCTGAGTTCTCCATTCAACAGTCTATTATTAATATCGACGTAAAATATCGTGATCATTTCTTGGTTGACTATATTTATGGATTTAATTCGTCAGAGTATGCCTACTTCGCTTTGGTACAAAAGAAATCGCATTTGGCCGAAGAAGCCGGCTACGTTACACGTTTGGCCCGAATTTGCATAACAGATCCAAATTATGACAGTTACACTGAGATCACAATTCAGTGTCAGGCTACTGAAGACAATATAGATTACAATATTCTAAGGGACGCTAAAATAACCCGAGCAAGCTTAAAGTTAGCTCAACAATTGGGTATTAAAAGAGACGATCATGTTTTAGTGGCCATTTTCTCACCATCTAAAGAAATAACTAATATACCTGAATCAAAATCTGCCATGTGCATTTATAGTTTAAAGGAAATCGAGGAAGTATTTATTGAGAACATCCATATGTGTTTCAATGGCACAATAAAAGATCGAAATCTTGGTTATATATCAGGTACAATTAACGACGGGAGATGCCCTGTCGTAGGTTCTTTAGGCAACATATATGATTTCTGTACAGTAGGCTTGAAAATAAGTGGCGTCGCACCAATAACTGCACGTGCTTTGTTTCACTTTGATAATATATCCATTACATCTGTGACGGCAAGCTCAACTGGTCCTCATTCTTTAGCATTTCTGGGAACGGAAAATGGCACAATTAAAAAGGTTTTAATATCGGGTTCTAGCCCTGGTGAATATGACGAGATCGTTGTTGATCCCGGTAATAGAATTTTACAGGACACTATGATGTCACCAAAGAAAGACTTTCTTTATGTTCTTTCTAAGCGAAAGGTAAAAAGAATCATTAATTTTACAAAAGTAACAAAAATTTTTTTCAACGACATTTTAGCTCACAAAACTTCGTATTGAACATTGTGCCGCATATGTAAATTGTTCCACTTGTCTCGAATCTCGCGATCCGTTTTGTGGTTGGTGCTCCCTGGAAAAGCGTTGTACTGTGCGTTCTGCTTGTCAGAAAGATACTTCCGCCGCTCGTTGGCTTTCTATCGGTAGCGGTCAGCAGTGCATAGATTTCGAATCGATTATACCGGATAAAATCCCAATAACGGTATTATCTCAAGTTCAGCTTGTAATACGCACTTTACCGGAGCCCGTTAATGCAAAATATCGGTGTGTATTTGGTAATTCAACACCAATTGATGCTGAAGTTTTAGAAAATGGTTTGGCCTGTATGACGCCGCCCATAGAGCAACGCCCCATAATAGCACAGAATACTGATCATGTGCTTGTACCATTGTCTGTCAGAAGTTCCGAAACAAACAAAGATTTCGTATCACGATCGTTTGCTTTTTTTGATTGCTCTCGACATAATACTTGTCAAAGATGCGTACGAAGTAAATTTGATTGTAATTGGTGTATTTTTGATAATAAATGTGTGCATAAAATGGAGCAATGTCATAATATGGAAAATGTTATTAGCAATGATGAAGTGTGTCCTCACCTAAAACGTTTACGCTCTCCTATATTGTTACCGGTACGCGTATCTAAAGAAATTCGTTTGGAAATTGAAAATTTGCCTAAACCGAAAAACGCACATTCGGGATTTCTATGCACTGTTCATATTGAAGAGGCTCAAATGCTATTGCCTGCACGGATAGAGTCCAATAATATTGTCGTCTGCGAGAAAACTCAGGTAATTATATATTGCATGTGGTTACTTAAATCCTTTTTAATCCGTTAATATGTAAAAAGTGATTGCTTAATATTTCATTTATACATTTTTAATTTAAGTATTTTTATGAGACAAATACACACGAGTACGCAGCGAAAGTGGATGTAACGTGGAATCGTCAACATTATGTGGATACTGCTACAATTATTTTATACAAATGTGATGTATTGGGATCCCATCGTGAACATGCTGATTGTAGCTTGTGTGTAACACGCGATCCAAAATATCAATGCGCTTGGTGCGGAAATGCATGTGTTTATAATGAGGCTTGCTTAAGTGCAAATAGTGAACAAACAACATTGCTGTCAACACATGCTTTAGGAAGGACCAATGAATGTCCCAGACCTCGCATTGATATGATCAAGCCGTTATCCGGACCCATCGAGGGTGGAACTCTTGTGACAATTGAAGGTAGCAACCTTGGTATTCGTGAGGAGGATGTACGTGGGAAGATTTCGATAGGAAATGTACCTTGCGAATTGGTTAACTATGAAATATCGGTAAAAATTGAATGCCGCACTGGAGCAGTTTCTCATGAATTAACAGCACCCATTAAAGTGGCTAATGATGCTGGATACACTGAATCTAGTGTACAATTTCAATTCAAAGATATAAAGTTAAGTGGATTGCAGCCGAAAATTGGCCCCAAATCTGGGGGTACTCAAATATCTTTAATGGGCAAATATTTGAATATTGGTTCATATATTAGAGCCTTTTTGGACGAATATGAATGCTATATTAATGTGACACAAGCATCTTCATCTCGTTTAACATGTGTGACGTCAGAAGCAACACAGCCTGAACCAATTCGTACACTACGTCTTGTGGTTGATGGTGCTAACAGAACTTTCACGTGCAAAAATCCTTCCTTACATACTCCATTGTATAGTTACGAGCAGCAACAATTTATGACGTCATCACGAGGAAGTTTCGCTTATCAATATCACATACCACCGCCTCCGCCTTGTTCAATATTTAATTATACACAAGATCCACGCATAATGGAAATCAAACCTCTCAGGAGCTTCGTTAGTGGTGGACGTGTACTTACGGTGCACGGTTTACATTTAGATTCCATTCAAAAGCCAGAACTTGAGGTATGTTAATTAATTATAAGAAAATCATGCTACGTCATAGCTAAAATAAATCATACATCAATGTTATGAATCTCGCATCGCAATTTCTGCGATGTTTAAATTGAATTCCGATATATAAAGGTATTCAGTACTGTTTCTTGATATTCGGTTATCTTTTCGACAGGGTTGGATAATGATGAGTGTTGGAACGATTTTCCGTCACCCCTTTTCAATTTTGGTTTGGAGACAAGCCGTTCTCAACACTCTGAGAACAAAAAAAGGCACTGAAGATGGCACATCGCCAAAACCGGTTTGTCTCCAAACCAAAATTGACAAGGGATGACGAAAATTCGTTCCCTCATCAGTATTCAGCACATTCAGCACGCAACACTCATCAGTATTCAGCACATTCAATCGGCTCGAGGAATGTTTGCAAAAACAAACGCTTTTTTGCCCACGAAAAAAGCAGTGCTTATTTCAACACGAAAACACTCGATGAGTTTTTGAAACGAATTTCCGTCAGCATGCAACATTGGGTCATATAAAAAGTCTCCGCAGCTTTGTGGTACATTTTTTAACAAAAATTTTCTTTATTGAAAATCTATTTTCAAGTACATATTGACCTTTATCATCTATGACCTTTTGCCATTTTTCGGGTAGATTCATAATTCTATCAGTGTAGACCTTCTGTGGTTTATCGCCAAAAAACTAGGCAGTGATTTTCAGCGGCGCTCTCGTTGGCTAATTTTTTACTATCAAGAGAGATTTGCAGAGACCGAAACAAAAGATAGTCAGACGGTGCAGGGTCCGGACTATATGGTGAATGCATCACAACTTCCCAACCAAGTTCCGTCATCGAAGATGTCTGTGGCCGCGCATTGTCGATGGAACACAACTTCCTTTTTGTGGGCCAATTCTGGTCGCTCTCTCTGCTCATATACCCTACACCCGTATCTGTCGAAGTGACGATAAAAAGTAGACGCCCACTTACATTTAATTTCGATATAGTAAATTTTGATATAGTAACTAATTTTTACAGCACTTTTCTCAACAAACGCCCATGTTGTCACGTCGTGTCCCGCCCATTTTATGTGAGATAACTTATTTTATTATTTTTTAGAATATTTTAGGAGAAGAAAGAGAATGCAAGAATCGTGGCAAATCTCAAGACTATATCTCCATTTGTTTTTCTCTTACCGTGATTTTTGTCACCAGTGGGCGGACCACGCCCATTTTTTGGAGTGTATTTAAGTTTGACACCATGGACTCGGGAATGAAATTTTAGCTTAAAACTCGCTCTACAAGCTGAAAATTTGAGCTAAAAGGAAGGAAAAATTCATATTTTCTATAAAAAGTAGGCGTGGCACTGGACCGATTTTTTCCATTTTCAATACCAAACAGCCTATGGTGACAGAATATTCGCACCAAATTTTATGGCGTTAGCTTTATTCGTTCTCCCGGAATCGTGATTTCTACAGACAGACGGACATGGCTAAATCGACTCAGGAGGTGATTCTGATCCAGAATATATATACTTTTCTATACCTGCCACGCCTCCTTTAATGCGTCACAAACGGAAGAACAAACTGAATATACCATCATCCCTTCGGGTGTAGGGTATAAAAATTGCTTGCAATTTCCTTAGAAATTCTTTACAAAAATCGTATTTGGTTAAGCATTTTCAAATTTAAATTGTTGAAATATTTTTTAATACCAACAGAGAAGTAGACAGAGAAAAATAGTACCACATAAAAATAATAAGATCTCCGAATTGAGGCATTTTACTATGAAATCTTATTAAAACATATAAATAATATGTTTTTTTCATAAAGAAATCTTATTAATTATATAAAGAAAATCTTATTGTCATGAAAAAAAAAAGTTAAGCTTATTAATTTGTAATTTTTATAAGAAATTCATATTTTTTCAAATCTGTATGAAGGTATGAAGAATTCTTATTATTTACTTCTTTTAATAAGAAACACTTTTAAAAAAATATCGTCTGTCTGGCCGGAACTTGATTAGTAATATTTTTGCTGTCAGGTTATATTCAGATCTATAATCCGTATTAATTTTTTTTACATTGGCATTGTTTATAATAGACGATCTTTGCTTCTCGGTTTTGAGTACTTTCCGTCTTTATATATACAATATACTTAAATAACAAATAATAGCATATTACTTTTCAGGCTTTAACCATGAAATTTCGTGTTATGATTAATATTCTTGAAATCTTGGGTTAATAAAATTAAATAAAAAACAATAATAGTTCTTTTTATTTTATTAAGACTATGGAAAACAAGATTTTCTTATAGAATATGTAAAATATGTACTTTAATAAGATCGTCTCTATGAAAAACAAAATTTTCTTATTGAATTTGTATATTAATACGACTGTCTTTTTAAATTTTAATGAAAAGCATATAAAAATCTGATTGGCTTTCTTCTATTTTATGTGGTGTTTTGACTCTGTGTATAAAAAATACTGTTTCGTGTTGTGATACGTGCAAACAACAACAAGGTGTGTTGTTTCTAAGCCTATATATAAGCCTATTTCTAAACCTATTTTTTAATTTGTGTCATGTTATTAATTCTGTTGAAATAATATGGTTATACTTTTCAAAAACAAATATTTAAAAATCCCGGGATCCCGGGACTTGGTAAATGCATTACTAAAATCCCGGGATTGAAAATATAGCTCGGGATTGCCAACCCTAGTTGTGCACAGTACAGAACCGAATTTATAGTTTCGCTATGTTGCAGCAGCTCAAACAACATAACTTTGTTTACCGTCAGTCCAGGCTTTGTAGTAGTTTGTGAAGCGTCAGCAGCCTTTGACCATGATCGCTTGCGTTTGATATTCTCGTATTTCGCCCATTTTTCATCGCCTGTTTTGATTCGCTTCAAAAATGCTTTAAAATTGGTTTGATTTCGTTGCGTTTCAGCAGCATTTCACTGATGGTAATTCGGTCAATCAAATTTCTTTGCTTTGATTCACGTGGCACCCAAACATCGAGCTTCTTTTTGTAGCCTGCTCTGATTTCAAATGATTTCAAACTGTCATGTGGTTGATGTTTAGTGCCTCTACTATTTTCTGAGAGCGGGCATGTCTTGCTTCACCGGTTGCAAAATTTTAGTGACTGGCGACCAGAGCGAAGTGGATCTTTGACATCGAAATTTCCAGAACGGAATCGTTCACCTTACTCTCAAGTGAGATTTTTTATATGACCCAATATTGGTTGGATCCTCAAGTGATAAGCACTGTGGGAATGTGGCAAAATTGCATTTGTAATGTTCTTCCGTTTGTTAGGTATCAAAGGGTGTTAGATCCAGAAAAGTATGTATGTATATATATTCTTGCTCATCATAACCTTTTAATTTTACCATGTCTGTCTGTCACTGTACATGACGATTATATGTAGGTAAATGAATAAAGATATCAACTTGAAATTTTTCATGAATATTATGTGTTAGAAACACTGTGGTCTAATCCCACAGATGAACTCTGGTCAGAATTGATATTTATCGTCAAGAACTAATCAAGCTTCTTGGAAGACAAAACTTCAGAATCAAATCGGATTGTGAGGTGAATGAGAATTCAAAAAAACTGTAAAATATCTTCGAACTGCATCGAAAAGTACTCATAGAATTTCAGTATATCTAATATGCTGAAATATTTCACCTATTCATAAATATTGATAAACAATATCCAATATTTTACTTAGTTCTTTGACATCTAGAGGAAAAATTGTTGTAAACTTATAAAAACCGAAGTAATTGAAATTTGAGGTTCACTCAAATTTCTACGCGAAATAAACTCTAATGATATACCTACATATATGTATATTAAAACTGAACTTATGTATGTTTTGCGAAAACTCCGGAGCTGCTGGACCGATTTTAAGACAGCTTTTGGCATTATGTCATATAGTCATATAGTAACAAGAGTGCTATATAAAGTTCTAAATATTTTTCGCTGGAGGGTGCTGTGCACTTTTTATTTTGTTTTTTTAAAAAACCAAAAAGCTGCATATCTCAGCAACGAGGAAAACAATTTTGGTTTGGTTTTTGGAATTATGTCGTACGTTCTATCGAAGAATATACAATATACAGAATGCACATCTCATATAAGCTAAATTTCAGTTTGCGCGAGAGCGTCTGGTTGCGGGAGAGAAGCATGCATAAGAGGAAACTAAAGAGCAGGAGAGAGTATTCTTAATGCCAAGCGCACATACATATATTTATATGTGTGAATGTGTTGAGTCTGTCCGAAAGCAAATTCGTTTTGCTTCTTTCTTTTTAGGGAAAATAATAAAAATTCAAGTCTGGTAAGAAATTGGTTGAATTAGTGCAGGTGCAAAGGAGGTAGAAGTCCCTCATGATGATGTAGCCAAGTATATAGAAACGACAATAGTTTCAAGATTATGTTTTCTTAAAATACTTTAAAAGTTAAAAGTTAGAAAAAGTAAAAAAAAAATTAATTAATTATTAATTATTAATCGGAGATTATTAATTCTTATTATTAATTAAGAATTATTATTATCAATTAAGATTATTATTTCGAAGATATCAAACAAATAGTTCCCTCTAAGAATTAATACTCAAGGTGTCCATGCAAAAATCGCCGTTGCAGTTTTTAGATCTTGCGATTGCATCAAGAAAATGAGTATGTGTTTAAGCACTGGTAGTTATCTGAATTGTGCGAGAGAGTCGCCATAGAAATGGCAAAGCTTGTGTCGTCATATGAATTCTGTTTTAGAGGCTGTGAGAGAGAGTCGTAGTTTTTATAGAAGTGTGCGCCTGCGTGCATACACATATTGCTGCATGATTGGTTATACACAGAGAAAAGGGAGAGAGGGTAGTTATGTGTGAGAGATTTGTCATATAAAGTAAAAGTATGGGTACCGATATGCGAGAGAGCCGCCATAGAAATTTAAGTTTGGGTTCTGATATTGGAACCCGTAAGGAAAGATTTAGCTTATATGAGTTGTGCATTCGGTATACTGTATATCCTTTGGATCTGTACGGAGTGCCATAAGCAGTTAATTCCTACATTGAGATGGGTGACACCCGGGGTGGAAGTGGCCTTAGGCCGCATATCAAGAGAATTAACGCAGAAAAAATTTGGTTACCGTGTAAGTGTCGAATTTGCCACAGGCCGCTGACGCAGGACCCTCTAGAAATTTTATCCTGGATTCGTTCTGCAATTTTAGGATGTTGTCGCACCGAGATTTTGAAATTTTGGAATGTCGTTTGGAATTTCATTACCAACCAATAATTTTTGTTTGAAAATATAGATTGCATTGATCCGGTCGCAACGTTACGTACCATGTGGCACCGACAATCATCAAATTGTTAAAATCAAGTTGATAAGTTGATATTCGGACCTTCATTTGGCATTCAAGGTTGTCAAATTTTTCACCTCTCGATTATTCTGTGTGGGGGGGGTCACGTGAAGTCATTGGTTTATGCTGATAAACCAGCTATAATTAAACGCCCTTTTACAGAAGGCAACCAACACACATTCTGGCAAAATCTGAGATAATGTTATTTTTGTAATAATAAGCCTAATCCTCATTTCCCATGAGACGACTAACTGCTCTAGGTCGTTTCATGGGAAATGGCAATGGAAATGGCATAGGCTGGTGTTATACACGAAAAAAAAAATTGTCAGCGAAAATATTTGCTTTATAATGACGAATTTGTGTTTTGCAGAAAGCAACTAACCCTCAAAAAAATCAATACAGAATGTAAAAATAATAAAATTTTTGAAAAAGTTATTTGGAAAAACACCTGTCTAAACCGATGAAACAATCCTGTGCGCATACTTAAATCTTGAGCAATGTTGGGAAACGCCTCTCCTTAAATGCACTGAAACGTTGTAACAGACAATTTCTCACATGATTCGAGCGCTCTTCCTAGTAATCTAAAACAAGATCTAGGTCCCAAAGTACAACCCTTAAGATGGAAAAACAAATGTCTGAAAGGTAATTCGTTCATATGCAATAGACAATAACCGATTTTCTGTTTTTCTTTATATATACTCGTAACTTGGTAAGTAAAAGTTATGGAGAAGGAAAAAGCTATCGGCTGGCTAGTAGGTGGCTTTAAATTCTTCTCTGATGATTTAATTAAACCATTTTCAAGTTTCTGTTTTCTGTCTAATGTTTTTTGTAACTGTTTTGTTGTAGTTACATCGGTTCTGTCGACCAACATCTACGAGAGTTTCGTTGATCTGTTAGAAAGTTTTGTTCTCCACTTAGTACCTTCTTATCCTTTGGACACTTACACCTATAAAACTCCTTACAATTGCACGAAAAATTGTAAAGAGTACCTTGCTTTCTTGGGCGAAAATCTTTAAGTTCTATTTCAGAAGGCCTGTTATCGATTTTAGTAAACTATTGCCCTTTAAATGATACGCTTCCAGAATTTGCAAAACTCTTGTGTACGTTACCATATGAAGCGATGCTGTTCGCCATATTTCTTCTATCCTGCGTGAAACTGTTTCAGCAATTTCCTAAATAGTGCTCTTTGAGCTTTTGTTAATTTGTTAATTAATTTGTAATTAGTTAATTAACAATTGACAATTAAGTAATTAGTTAATTTGTAATTATTAATATTATATGCGTGGTTATAAGTAATTATAACCACCCATATTTTCCCTGCTCAGCGTAATTGTTGTGAAGTCAATTTTTAGTGGATCGTTGAGATCAGATTTTTGAAATTAATTATACATATTTAAATTCTGGCAGATCGTTAAGATCAATTTTTGGGCAAATCGTATGGCCATTTCGGAACCAGCCACTGTAACCTCCATCAACTTTCGCATCTCAGTTGTGATGTAAATCAACGGGAGTATTTGAAGGTCTTCGACTTAGAAGCCGAGAATTGCAACAACACCAACGCACTGGCTTCTACAAGCGAACTTTGTTGTTGTTTTTTTCATTTTTACGTGCCGACGCTTCTGTGTATGCCGCGATCGCGGATAGAATACCAGAACTGGTCACTTTTAATTTCTAAATTCTTTGCATAAGAAACTAGTACCTGGGACCCCGAGCAGTTGCTCGGAACTTTTTTCCAAACGTTGCCAAGTTTTATGAGTTAGGTTTAATGGGGCGAAAAATTTTAAAAATAAGAGTTTTGATTTTTTGCAGTGTGAATAGTAAAAAAAGGCCGTTCTATCGGTTTTAAGCGAAGGGAAACACTTTGCCTGTATGCTTTCAAAATTTTTTCAATTTTTATAAACATTTTTGCCTTGAAAACATTGACCCTGTTAATAAATTTCTTGAAGTTTTACAAAACAAAACAAAAATATTTGAAAAATATTTTAAATGTATTGTCAAATAATATTTGAAAAATTATTAATTGACATTTTATTTCAGAACAGAACAAAATTTAAAAACAAAAACAAAGCAATGTCAATAAATGTCAATAAATTATTCACACACTTGTTGATCAACCACTTTAATAGAGAAAAAAAACCACCAAAATGAATTTTTTCGAAAAAAACAGCTCGACAGATCGATTTGCAATCTTTCAATCTCGCTAATATGTGAATATCAAAGAAATCCTTAGAGCCGTTTCCGACCTCAAAAAAGCTGCAAATATATATACAATTTTAGCTCGTTTAATAAGATTAGATTTGTATTATTTTTATTGATTTTATAATCGAAATTATCCCTACGCTGATATTAATTTGTAATTATTAATATTATATGCGTGGTTATGAGTAATTATAACCACCCATATTTTTCCTGTTCATCGTAATTAAGCAACAACTAATTGTTGTGAAGTCAATTTTTAGTGGATTGTTGAGATCAGATTTTTGAAATTAAATATATTGAATTTCTGGCAGATCGTTAAGATCATTTTTTGGGCAGATCGTATGGCCATTTCGAAACCAGCCACTGTTTCTCATCAGCGATCTTAGAGTTCTTGACGAGATCTTGTTCCAAAGACAAAGATCTTGTCTTTGGACACTTTGGGTTTGGAGGTTATGTCTTGCAGGTTTCGTGCCCCGCTCAGCTTTTTTGTACCAGAAGCTAAAAACTATTAAGTATTTTAAAAGTGATAAAACTTGATCAATGTTATTAGAATGCATAATAATCTTTTTACATATCCATTTAACATTTCGGCTAAAAATTTCCTACCCAAAACGTATTTTACCACTTCAAAAACACCCAATTTTAAAGGAAAAATTTGAGCTTTTGTTGTGAAAAAATGGTCGTTGTGTGCAACCATAGAGTAAGAAATAACAAGAGACCGAATCCACCAAGGTTACTCAAACGATTTTTTTAATTTAACGAGATCATTTATAACACTACGAGTGTATATGTTTTATTTGCAATCTTACGTTAATAAATTTTAACTCTTTCTATATGTAGGAACGTTTCGTATAATACTTTTTTATTAAATTGTTCCAACTTCCATTGGAAGTGTTCATACTTCCAATTTAATAAAAAAGTATTATAAAAAAAGTTCCATTTCATATATCCCTGTTTTATTAAATTAAAAATTTATCGTTATTCCAAACGTTCAAAAGTGTTTTTAGTGTTTTAAAAGAAGATTAAATTCGGCTACTTTTATTAAAAATTATTTTCATTCATTGTACCGGATCAAAAAGCAACGGGTATATTCGTCGAAATTTTTCTTTAATTTTCCAATAAGAAAAAACGCAGTTGCGCTACGTTCTTATTGCTAAAAAGGCATTCTCCTCTGTCTTTTCATCTATTGTCGACGTCTAGCGTCGTCAAATCAGAGAAATCAAGAATAGCCACACAAAGCTCATCGCTCATCCTACATACGATGACACACAGACGATAAATGACACAAACACATGCATTCAAAAGTCTTCTACCAAGGAATATACAATATATACATTACATACACATCGTTAGCCAAAAAACGAACACCTGGCATTTAAACGCTAGAAAAGAACAAAAAATGTTCTGTCGAAAATTTATATGAGATTCGTCTTTCATATCAAAAACTGCCAGTTGTTATGGAGAAGAGAGTAAGAGCTTAAAATACTCAAAAGTGAGTGAGAAATCGGTCCAGTACTGGAGCGACCATAGAAAAAATTCGTTTTTCAAGATTTGGCCACTTGTTATTTCTTACTCTATGGTGCAACTTTTACAAATATTTTTGTTATGTAGCTCAATCCTCTTGAAAACTATTTCGGCCTTTAGTTGCGTGTAGTGCTATTTTCTCTATATTTATACCCTACACCCGAAGGGATGAGGGTATATTCACTTTGTTCTTCCGTTTGTAACGCATTAAAGGAGGCATGGCAGGTATAGAAAAGTATATATAGTCTGGCTCAGAACCACCTCCTGATTCGATTTAGTCATGTCCGTCCGTCCGTCTGTGGAAATCACAATTACAGGAGAACGAATAGAGGTATTGTCATGAATTTGGTACGAATATTCATTGTTATCCTACGCTTTTTGGTATTGAAAACGGGGAAAATCGGACCAGTGCTGCGCCTTCTTTTTATAGCAAATATGCATTAATCCGTGCTTACAGTTCAATTACTCAGCTTTTAGAGGCAATTTTAATCTAAAATTTTATTCCCGAGTCTACTATCACATTAAAATATAATCCCGAAAACGGGCGTGGTCCGCCCGCTTGTAACATAAATTACGATTGCAGGAAAACGAGTAAAGTTGCCACGAATAAAAGTTTCTTTCCATTTCATGCTCTTTTATATCGAAAATAGAGAAAATCTAACCTTTGCCACGCCTACTTTTTTTAATAATATTAATAAAATCAAATTTGAGAACTGAATTTCTCAGCTCGTAGTCCGGATCTAAAGTTCAAGTTTCATTGCCGTGTTTACCGTATTGGTGGAAGTTATCTCACAAAAAATGGGCGTGACACGCCCACTGGTATACCATACCATATAATGAGGTGTTTGTTTTGTTGAGAAAATCGGTGTTGTAAATGAGTTAATATAACAAAATTTACTATATGTAAATTAAATTAAAGTGGCCATCGCCCGCCCAATTTTTATTACCACTTCGACAGATGCGGGTGTAGGGTATATGAGCTATGGTCAGGCCGAAGTTAACACTCTTATTTGTTTTAACTAATTTTGTCGCAGTGTTGCGCAAACGGAATGCTGGGATAAGATGGGTTATTAACTGTTATGAAAGACTTTTAAAAATAAAAGTCTTCAAAAAACGTTTTTTAACGGAAAAAAACAAATCACTGAATAACTCTTATTCCGAGACTTTTTTAAAATAAGTTAAGTTAGTTATAAGTTAAGTCTTTTTTTGAGTTTCTGCTTATTCTCTCATTTGTTTAATAACTTCGTCTTATTTGGTCTCAACTTCTTGTGTTCGTGTTATTCGCTTCTCATTGCTAGTATTTTGTGTTCATACAATCTAAAAATTCTGGGTATAAACTAGAGCTGTGCACAAGCCGTTTTAAAGACAGCTAGGCACAAATCTGCTGTTTTGTGACTGCCGTATGAAAATCGCCATAAATAACAAAACTGCCTTTACCCCACCGACAGTAATATTTACTGCTTGTTCGAAAATTTGCAGTTGCAGTTTTACTGTTGATGCATTTCTATCTGGTTTCCTCTGCTTAAACTTCAAAGAAACGAAAGAAACGAAAACAACTCTCTTTCCCTCCGCTCAAACTCCAAAGGAACAAAAGACAAGAATTTGCGCCGTTCGCCGTTCGTCGATGGTGCTTTGTTTTCACCAGAAGCGTCTGAAAATTAATTAAGAAATTAAGAAGAAAAAACTCTCCCTGTTCCCCTCCACTCAAACTCCAAAAGCATACTTATTGATTTTTCCATGAAATTATCGTCTTTTTCTTACTTTGTTTTTGTTGTAAATGGTCTTCAAATTGTGGCCCCGAACAACGATTGAAAACAATGGAAAAATGTTCTGCTACATTTTCGAGAAAAACAACAAAACAAAAAAAAACGAAAAAAGGGAGAGACACGCAGTGCTCATTTTCTAACTAAAAGTCTAGGAGACGGCTGAACGTATGTATGTATGTATTTAATATGTATGTACACTTCGTATGTGTATCCTTCTGTTATATCTATTTAGGAATAAGTGGCATTAAAACTGCTGCGTCTTTTTCGACTGACAATTTTGTTTTTGTTTCCAGCAGCGCATCAGCAATAACAGCACCAACAGCCTGTGCAAATCTGAAAAGTTTTGGCAGTTTTTACTGCTAAAACGTTCTGTGTTTTAAAAGTCGTTTTAACAGCTCTAGTATAAACTTATTTATAACCTTTGATATTATTAAATTATACAGCAAACCCCCCTACAACGCGACACTTCTACAACGCGTTTTCGCTACTACGCGATTCATAAATTGAGGCAATTTTTCTCACAACGCGATTTTTTTCCTACAACGCGATTAAAAAAATTTACTTTTTTAAAAAAAGTCACTGTTCTCGGAATGTTTAAAATTTTACAAATTTGACATTTAACATTTGGTGTTTTGTATAAATTTGTAAGTAAAAAATTAACTCCGTTTTTTAATGAAATGGACTCGTTTAATTACGAACCTATCCCTTGTTCCAATAGTTCAGATTCGGATATAGCACCAGCAAAACATTCGCGGCATAATCCGTTTAGCAGTGATGACGAAGAATTTGCATAAATAATATGCACCAACATTTCTTTTTATATTTGAATTTCTATAAATTTGAATTTTTATTTAGTTCTTAATTTTTAAAAACGTAAATTATTTTGTTTTATTTTATTAATTTATTATAATTTTATTGAAGGATTTCTAATAAAATCTTGAACATTAACTTATTAAAGTTTCGTTTTATTAATTTCAATGCAGTTTTTTATACTTGGAACCTAACCCCCTTTTTTCTATAGAGTTCATGTCTCTTACAACGCGATTTCCTACAACGCGATGTTTTCTAAGAACGTATCTCTCGCGTTGTAGGAGGGTTGACTGTACATACGAAATTTTCGTATTAATTTTATATATTTTTTAAATAATATATTTTATATTATATAACCATTAATATTATATAATAATGGTTTATATCGAATTAATATAAAATTTTATCATATTTCAATATATCGAAAAGTAATTCCTTATACTATTTTTCGATTTTGAATAGAATCTTATACAATGGGTGGTATTAATAAAAATTGAGTGTACTCAAAACTCAAGCAATTTCTACAAAAATGTTCATTTTGAAGCATTTGCTCCTTTCCGTATGCGAAAAAAATATTGTGAAGTTTTTATATTTTCGAAAATAGCTTTTGCTCAATTCAGTATGAATAAAACCTACATAATTGAGCATTTACTTAAAAAATTTTAAGCATTCTACTGAGAAGACTTAGATCATAATACATATGCAGAACTTTTCAATAACAAACATATTTCCGTTATTTGTGTATTCCTTATAACCTACACCTACATCCGAAGTGAAGTGACGGCCCTGTCCGTCCGTCTGTCTGTCTGTCCGTCCGTCTGTGGAAATCACGATTACAGTAGAACGAATGGAGGTATCGTCATGAAAATTGGTACGAATATTCTCTGTTATCCTAATCTGTTTCGTATTGAAAATGGAGAAAATCGGAACAGTACCATATAATAAGGTGTTTGGTAGGAAAAGCGGTGTTGTAGATGAGTTAATAGATCAAAATTTACTCCCTGTAAATAAAAAGAAAGTGTCACATGCCCACTTTTTATCACTTCGACTGATGCGGGTGTAGGGTATATAAGCTTCGGCCAGGCCGAAGATAACGCTTTTGTTTTTTCTTAATTTGAATTGTTTTTGGCTAAAATAAATTATTTTGATTATTTAAAAATTTTACCAAAAGTTTAATATTTTATTAGGATGATAACAATATTTACAAATTTAAGACACACTCAGAGGTTAAAATTTACGTGTCTTTCTCACCTTTTGTTTTTCATAACTAAAATATAAGGGTCTCGTTTTCCTTCTAGGTTTATTTCAAATACCTTTTGAAAATAGTTCTTATTAAAATATTAAACCTTTTATAAAATTTTTAAATAATTACAATTTTAGTTTAGCGGAAAACAATTCAGATTATTATTTCAAATCGTAAGAAAACGTTAAAACAACAGTAAGAATGCCATTTTTTGTCTTAAGATCGGACTCTTACAAACCTGAACAAATTCATAAACGTAAATACCCATGGTTTTAATTAGTTCACTTTATCCCCAGCGCACTGTAGTTGATATAACCGAGACTTTACCGTGTTTTTCAATTTTAAAATTTTGTATTTTTATACCCTACACCCGAAGGGATGAGGGTATATTCACTTTGTGCTTCCGTTTGTAACGCATTAAAGGAGGCGTGGCAGGTATAGAAAAGTATATATATTCTGGCTCAGAATCACCTCCTGAGTCGATTTAGCCTTGTCCGTCCGTCTGTCTGTCTGTCTGTCTGTCCGTCTGTCTGTGGAAATCACGATTACAGGAGAACGAATGGAGGTATCATCATGAAATTTGGTACGAATATTCTTTGTTATCCTACGCTGTTTGGTATTAAAAATGGGGAAATCCGGACCAGTGCCACGCCTACTTTTTATAGAAAATATGCACTAATCCGTGCTTATAGCTTAATTTCTTAGCTTGTAGACCGAATTTTCAGCTAAAATTTTATTTCCGAGTCCACCATCTTAGACTAAAATATATCCTAAAAAATGGGCGTGACACGCCCACTTATATACTATACCATATAATGAGGTGTTTAGTACGAAAAACGGTGTTGTAGATGAGTTAATAGAAAACAAGTAAGAGCGTTATCTTCGGCCTGGCTGAAGCTCATATACCCTACACCCGCATCTGTCGAGGTGATAAAAAGTGGGCGGGTGACACCTACTTTTTTTTAATTTACAGTGAGAAAATTTTGATCTATTAACTAGTCTACAACACCGCTTTCCTACCAAACATCTCATTATATGGTATAGTATATAAGTGGGCGTGTCACGCCCATTTTTCAGAATATATTTTAGTCTAAGAAGGTGGACTCGGGGAAAAAATTTTAGCTTTGAATTCGCTCTACAAGCTGAGAAATTGAGCTATAAGCATGGGAAAATTCACATTTGCTATTAAAAGTAGGCGTGGCACTAATCCGATTTTCCTCATTTTCAATAGCAAACAGCCTATGATGACAAAGTATATTCGTGCCAAATTTCATGGCGATAGCTTTATTCGTTCTCCCGTAATCGTGATTTCTACAGACAGACAGACAGACAGACAGACAGACGGACGGACATGGCTAAATCGAATCAGGAGGTGATTCTGAGCCAGAATATATATACTTTTCTATACCTGCCACGCCTTCTTTAATGCGTTACAAACGGAAGAACGAAGTGAATATACATGCCCTTATCCCTTCGGGTGTAGGGTATAAAAATGTACTCCCTGTAAATTTAAAAAAAGTAGGTGTCACCCGCCCACTTTTTATCACTTCGAAAAATGCGGGTGTAGGGTATATGAGCTTTGGCCAGGCTGAAGATAACGCTCTTACTTGTTTATAATTGAAATGTTTTTTGGCACAAAAACGTCAAGCAAATGCTCAGTTCGTAATATCGAAGTTACTTGAGCAAAGTAAAAGGTTGTTCATACCAATTTGAGTATTTGCCAAACAACAAAACAAAAATTTGAAACATTTTCTTTACTTAAATTTTTTACTTTCAAGCATTTGCTCGTTTTTATTAATACCACCCAATGGGTTATAAATTTTATAACGAAATTGGTGTGGATCTGCATGTATTTAATTTTGGAATAAATTTGATACCAAGAATTTTTAAAGTGTTAGAGTGTAGACAAACGATGGCGATGTCGATGGTTGGTGAAGGATCGTGTAGGAAGCAAAATTCCCTTCTTTTATTGTCCCGTTAGTATATTGGTTAGTGAGATGTTTTTTTTGTGTTCGTTCCGGATCCGGTATGGAGGGTTGAGAACCACGGCCCCAGAAATGAGCTAGCCAGGGCAACCACACTGCGGTCCATGCAACGACATATGAACACTTAATAAAATGACCTTTCTGGTATCCTTTGGTTTGGTACAGGCTCGCTGCTGGAGTTTGGTATACGTTTGTACATATGTACATATATTCGCCGCGACATCTAGAAGGGTAGGTTAATAAGTCAATGATTTTTGTAATAAAAGAAATTGTTTTCGGCAAATAAGCGTGTTATTTCTCAACATAGTTTTCTTTTAGCTCGACAGATTTAGTCCAGCGTTTTTTTAATTTTTTTATTTTTTCTAAATAATAAGTTTTCTCAAGGCCCTCAAAATAGGCGTTTGTTTTAGTAATTCCACACGAATCTCTTACCGCCCAGCCATTTCTTCAGGTTTGGAAACAGAAAATAGTCGCAGGGGCATAAATCTGGAGAATATTCTGGAAGGGGTAGTAGTTTGCAGCCCGTTTTATAAATTTTTGCCATGGTGACTACACAGTGTGAAACAGTTTTTTTGCAGCACCTTTTTCGACGCGATCGCGATATGCGCCGGTGATCGTTTTACACTTTTCAAGGTAATCGCTGTAAGTGACACCTTGTGCATCCTAAAAAACTGGCTATAACCTTGGTAAAAAAATTCGTTCGGATTGCGGTTGAACATCGAGAACCACGATGAGAGCAATTGTAGAGCAATCGATGATTGTATCGATGATTTTAGAGCATTCGCGACAGCCATCGCGCGGATAGCTTTTTCATGTCCAAATATTCATGTAAAATGTGATGTACCCGCTCAGTTTAGATGCCTATAGCCTCAGCCACCTCACACTTTTTCATTCTCCGATCGTCCAATATCCTTCTATTGATTTTATCGACGATTTCTGGTGTGACGACCTCTTTTGGGCGACCTGAACGTTTGGCGTTACTAGTGCTGAACCCCTTCTTAACCATTGAAATTGATGGTACAGAGTGCCCATAGTATTTATCAAGTCTTTCCTTGGTTTCAGTGATGGTTTTTTTACGCAAAAAATAATGCTTAATAAGCACACGAAATTAACTTTTTTAAAATTCATTGTCTGCTTTCAATGGCTGTCAAACACAAACTAAAACAGCTACCTCAAAAAAGCAGTCTATTAATAGACAGATGTCAATGGGAACATTTAAAATTACTGCGCGGCAAATTAAAAAAGTCACTCACTTTTTAAATCGCCCTCGTAAGAATTTTTGTTGTTGTGTTGAAATATATTTGGCATACAAAATTTGTATACATGCGTCGTGTGTTTGTACATTCTTCGTGTTATTCGCGTTTCCATGCCAATTTATTTGGCTTACGGTGGGTAAAAGAATTTTATACATGAGTTGTGAGTGTGTCATTAGGCCACATAGTTAACGTAAGTGTATATGTGGTTTGTGTGGCTATGTTTGTGTATTTTTCATCGTTCCGCTGCTGAGAGATGAATGTTTATGTTTCCATTAAAAACACAGCGCCCTCCAGCGAAAATTTTGTGAACTATTAAAAATATAGCCAATGGGTTTTTCTATAAAACGTATGAAATAAAATTTAAAACCGCATATAAATTGGTCATCCTGTAGCTGAGATATGCATTAGACAACTGTATCAGTCAACTTAAAAGCCAATTAAAACAGAAAAATTTTCAAGCATTGTCTGTTGTGCTTTTATGGTTTCATAAACAAGTGTGACTGTCCAACAATTTTTTTTTTTTTTACAGAAACAGTAAATGTAAGAGGTCGGCTCAAAAAGTATCTCGAATTTTGAATTCCCGCAGGTTACGTATATTCGATTTGGCGTTATGTTGGTACTCATGTCCCTCACTTATGCTGACAAGTACGGCCACTTTGTATATTCAGTTAATTTTTTACAGCTATTTTGCTTGGACGTGCTTTGGCTCGTCTCCGATTTTTGCCAATCATGCCGATTGGGATGATTGAACTTTGGTTTCCACGTCATAACCCTTAACCCATGATTCGTCACCAGTTATGACCCTCTGGAGTAAATTTGGGTCGTCGCGAACAGAGTTCAACATATCCTTAGCAATGTTAATGCGATGCCTTTTTGGTCGAAATTGAGCAATTTTGGTACGAATTTTTCGGCGACCTGTCTTATTCCCAAATTATTGGTAAACATCGAACGGCACGAGACAATCGATATGTTTAGGTCCTGAGCAACTTCTCTAACGGTGATTCGACGATTGGCCAATACTTTTTTCCTCACTTCATCAATGTTTTTGTTTGTTGTTGACTTGCTCGGGCATCCGGCACGCTCTTCGTCGTTCACATCTTTTCGGCCTTCTGAGAACATTTTGTACAACCTATAATATAAACGTTGCTTTGGTACAGGGTAGCTTCACCATATGCTACAGTCAACATTCAGAATGCGTCCGCGCACTTAATTTTGTTTTTCACACAAAGTTTAATACAGATTCTTTGATCCATTTTATGGAATAGGCAAAAATCGAAGACGAGCCAAAACACGTCCAAGCAAAATAGCTTTTAAAAATTAACCGAACATTCAAAGTGGCCGAATTTGTCAGCATAAGTGAGGGACATAGTACCAACATAACCCAAAAAAAAAACAACTGATAATATACTCGTACGTAACCCGCGGGAATTCAAAATTCGCGATACTTTTTTGGCAGACCTCGTGTTTAGGTAAATATTCAAGATGACGGCTAATAAGTATCTCGTTGATACTTTAATGGATGATAAGATGATATTTGAATATTTTAGTAAATATTTTTATAAAAGAATTAATAATATAAAAGAATAAGATTAACTCTGTCATAACAAATTTTTGCTTTTTTGGAACTCATTTAAGGTTTTTGCTGACAACGTCCGCGTAAATAAGAGCTCCTGCATTGTTATAAATTCTAATCAAATGGAGTGCCCCTCTCCACCAATTAATAATCAATTCATCGCATACAAACGTGCGCTTGATCAGCTGCAACAAGGTGGAAGTTCTGTGACATCAAAATCGTTTCAGAGAGATTACGAAAATCTAAAAAAACGTAGCGCACAGCAAAAAGGAATGATTTTACCCACCACAAGTAATAACGTTGTCTCGCAAATTTATTATAGCAGCGTTCCACCCTCTGATGTAACTGCTTTCGTAAAAATACGTGAAACCCAGCTTAGTCTTCAATTGGGTTTCATTATGGATAATGTGCAACGAGTGCGCGATTTGAGCAAATATTCTCACAGTCTCCGTAGTACAATTGTATACGTTAGTGATCCGAAGTATTTCTTATTTCCTGATGGAGTGAAGTTTTATAAAGGTGATACGTTAGTAATTGAAGGAGAATTTCTTAATAATGCTGCGGATGAGTACGATGTTAACGTTACAATCGGCATGCACCAATGTAATATAACCAGCTTTGCGTTGACGCAGTTAGTTTGCATACCACCGGAAAAACAACCAGAATCTACTGATGAAAATGGCGTAGAACAGACAGTAGACTTGCCGCTCGTGGTGGTAAAAGTCGGTCGTAATTTACGATTCGCTATAGGGCATCTAAAATACGATTTAATGAAACCATATTCTTTCTCTCATGCTTTGTTTGGTATTGCTTTCACGGTGTTCTTTGTTGTTGTATTGGTAATAGTATTGATAATCTATAGACGAAAATCAACTCAAGCTGAGCGCGAGTACAAAAGAATACAATTACAAATGATAACATTAGAAAGTAATGTTCGTTCAGAATGCAAGCAGGCTTTTGCTGAATTGCAAACAGATATGACTGATTTGACAGCAGATTTAGAAAGCACAGGTATTCCAGCGCTGGACCACGTGAACTATATAATGAAAGTATTTTTTCCTGGTGTTTCAGATCATCCGGTTTTGAATTCCCCAAAGGTAATCTACATACGATATATTTGCTAGAGTGCTGCACAAAACGTTTTGAAGACAGCTAGGCACAAAATGATAGGACTGCTGTTTTGTGACTGTCGTAGGAAAATTGCAGTAAATAACAAATAACTGTAAATAACTGTATATAACTGTAAATAACAGTAAATAACTGTCGTGCAGTAATTTTTACTGCATGTTCGAAAATTTGCAGTGGCAGTTTTACTGTTGAGGCGTTTCTATCTCTTTCCCCCCGCTCAATCTCCATACTTCATTGGAAAGCATACTTCATTATTCCATTTAATTATCGTTTTTTTATACCCTACACCCGAAGGGATGAGGGTATATTCACTTTGTTCTTCCGTTTGTAACGCATTAAAGGAGGCGTGGCAGGTATAGAAAAGTATATATATTCTGGCTCAGAATCACCTCCTGATTCGATTTAGCCATGTCCGTCCGTCTGTCTGTCCGTCCGTCCGTCTGTGGAAATCACGATTACAGGAGAACGAATAGAGGTATCGTCATGAAATTTGGCATGAATATTCTTTATTATCCTACGCTGTTTGGTATTATGGGAATGGGAAAAATCGGACCAGTGCCACGCCTACTTTTTATAGAAAATATGCACTCATCCGTGCTTTTAGCTCAATTTCTCACCTTGTAGACCGAATTTTCAGCTAAAATTTTATTTCCGAGTCCACCATCTTAGACTGAAATATATTCCCAAAAATGGACGTGACCCGCCCACTTATATACTATACCATATAATAAGGTGTTTGGTAGGAAAAGCGATGTTGTAGATGAGTTAATAGATCAAAATGTGCTCCCTGTAAACTAGAAAAAAGTAGGTGTCACCCGCCCACTTTTTATCACTTCGACAGATGCGGGTGTAGGGAATATGACCTTCGGCCAGGCCGAAGATAACGCTCTTACTTGTTTACTTTGTTTTTGTTGTAAATTGTCTACATCGGGCAGTAAAAACTGCCAAAACTTTCTGTGTTTTTAAAGTTGTTTCAAAACGTTATCTGCAGCTCTCTAATATTTACAAATATTTTATTCACGTATGGGCCGCTCGATTATTGCCAAATCTATTAAACCTAGATTACTAAACTCAAATCAGTGTTAAGCTATTATTAATCATTTGTCTTGCATACTACGAGTCAAAATCAAGTTTTATTATTTTAGTATAAGTAGTATTAGTATTAGTAGTAGTATTAGTAGTATTAGTATTAGTATTAGTATTAGTATTAGTATTAGTATTAGTATTAGTATTAGTATTAGTATTAGTATTAGTATTAGTATTAGTATTAGTATTAGTATTAGTATTAGTATTAGTATTAGTATTAGTATTAGTATTAGTATTAGTATTAGTATTAGTATTAGTATTAGTATTAGTATTAGTATTAGTATTAGTATTAGTATTAGTATTAGTATTAGTATTAGTATTAGTATTAGTATTAGTATTAGTATTAGTATTAGTATTAGTATTAGTATTAGTATTAGTATTAGTATTAGTATTAGTATTAGTATTAGTATTAGTATTAGTATTAGTATTAGTATTAGTATTAGTATTAGTATTAGTATTAGTATTAGTATTAGTATTAGTATTAGTATTAGTATTAGTATTAGTATTAGTATTAGTATTAGTATTAGTATTAGTATTAGTATTAGTATTAGTATTAGTATTAGTATTAGTATTAGTATTAGTATTAGTATTAGTATTAGTATTAGTATTAGTATTAGTATTAGTATTAGTATTAGTATTAGTATTAGTATTAGTATTAGTATTAGTATTAGTATTAGTATTAGTATTAGTATTAGTATTAGTATTAGTATTAGTATTAGTATTAGTATTAGTATTAGTATTAGTATTAGTATTAGTATTAGTATTAGTATTAGTATTAGTATTAGTATTAGTATTAGTATTAGTATTAGTATTAGTATTAGTATTAGTATTAGTATTAGTATTAGTATTAGTATTAGTATTAGTATTAGTATTAGTATTAGTATTAGTATTAGTATTAGTATTAGTATTAGTATTAGTATTAGTATTAGTATTAGTATTAGTATTAGTATTAGTATTAGTATTAGTATTAGTATTAGTATTAGTATTAGTATTAGTATTAGTATTAGTATTAGTATTAGTATTAGTATTAGTATTAGTATTAGTATTAGTATTAGTATTAGTATTAGTATTAGTATTAGTATTAGTATTAGTATTAGTATTAGTATTAGTATTAGTATTAGTATTAGTATTAGTATTAGTATTAGTATTAGTATTAGTATTAGTATTAGTATTAGTATTAGTATTAGTATTAGTATTAGTATTAGTATTAGTATTAGTATTAGTATTAGTATTAGTATTAGTATTAGTATTAGTATTAGTATTAGTATTAGTATTAGTATTAGTATTAGTATTAGTATTAGTATTAGTATTAGTATTAGTATTAGTATTAGTATTAGTATTAGTATTAGTATTAGTATTAGTATTAGTATTAGTATTAGTATTAGTATTAGTATTAGTATTAGTATTAGTATTAGTATTAGTATTAGTATTAGTATTAGTATTAGTATTAGTATTAGTATTAGTATTAGTATTAGTATTAGTATTAGTATTAGTATTAGTATTAGTATTAGTATTAGTATTAGTATTAGTATTAGTATTAGTATTAGTATTAGTATTAGTATTAGTATTAGTATTAGTATTAGTATTAGTATTAGTATTAGTATTAGTATTAGTATTAGTATTAGTATTAGTATTAGTATTAGTATTAGTATTAGTATTAGTATTAGTATTAGTATTAGTATTAGTATTAGTATTAGTATTAGTATTAGTATTAGTATTAGTATTAGTATTAGTATTAGTATTAGTATTAGTATTAGTATTAGTATTAGTATTAGTATTAGTATTAGTATTAGTATTAGTATTAGTATTAGTATTAGTATTAGTATTAGTATTAGTATTAGTATTAGTATTAGTATTAGTATTAGTATTAGTATTAGTATTAGTATTAGTATTAGTATTAGTATTAGTATTAGTATTAGTATTAGTATTAGTATTAGTATTAGTATTAGTATTAGTATTAGTATTAGTATTAGTATTAGTATTAGTATTAGTATTAGTATTAGTATTAGTATTAGTATTAGTATTAGTATTAGTTTTAGTATTAGTATTAGTATTAGTATTAGTATTAGTATTAGTATTAGTATTAGTATTAGTCTTAGTATTAATATTAGTATTAGTATTAGTATTAGTATTAGTATTAGTCTTAGTATTAGTATTAGTATTAGTATTAGTATTAGTACTAGAATTAGTATTATGGTCGATTATATATGGTCGATTTAGCAATTCAGCGGCTTATATATAACTACGAGGTCTGTTTCAAAAGTATCGCAAATTTTGAATTCCAGCGGGTTACGTATTTCGATTTTCAATTTTTGTTACGTTATGTTGGTACTCATGTCCCTTACTTATGTTGACATGTTTAGCCACTTTGAATGTTCAGTTAAGTTTTGACAGATTTGGCTTGGATGTGTTTTGGCTCGTCTTCGATTTTTATTCCATAAAATGGATCAAAGAATCTGTATCAAATTTTGTGTGAATAACAAAGTTAAGTGCGAGGATGCATTCCGAATGTTGACTGTGGCATATGGTGAAGCTACCTTGGACCAAAGCAACGTTTATCGGTGGTACAAAATTTTCTCAGAAGGCTGAGGAGAACGTACCGGATGCCTAAGCACGTCAACAACAGACAAAAACATTGACGAAGTGAAAATGGTATTAACCAATCGTCGAATCACCGTTAGAGAAGTTGCTGAAGACCTAAACATATCGATTGCCTCGTGCCATTTGATTTTTACCAATAACTTGGGCTCAAATTACTCAATTTCTACCAAAAACAGCATCGCATTAACATTGCTAAGGAGATGTTGAACTCTGCCCGCGACAACCCAAATTTGCTCCAGAGGGGCATAACTGGTGACGAATCATGGGTTTATGGTTATGACTTGGAAACAAAAGTCCAATCATCCAAATCGGCATGATTGGCAAAAATCGAAAACGAGCCTAAACACGTCCAAGCAAAATAGCTGTCAAAAATTCACTGAACATTCAAAGTGGCCGAACTTTTCAGCGTAAGTGAGGGACATGAGTAACAACACAACGCCACAAAAAATTGAAAGTCGAATATACGTAACCCGTGGAAGTTTTAAATTCGCGATACTTTTTGAACAGACCTCGTATGTGTTCCTTTTTAATGTCAAGGCACCTTCACTTTAGAGATTTTATGATTCTTATATTGATATATTATTTTTTATATTACAGTTACGGATGAATAGCCCACATACAAATTATGACACTGCTATGTTAGAATTTGAGCAATTAATTAGTAATAAATATTTCGTTCTGGCATTCATTGAAACGCTAGAAGCACAAAAATCATTTAACATTCGCGATAAGTAAGTTTGCTATATATGAACTTTTTTGTAAGATTGAAGACCAACGAGTATAAATAGTAAAGAAATTACATGAGCAACGAATTCGATTCAAAAAACTTGCAGGAACACTATACATTAGGACCGCGCGGTTTTTTTACGAACTGAGCGACGCTGGCTGAGAAGTTTTTCTTTTCATTCTTCCATGTCTTTTGGATATTCGTGTTTTGTTGTTGCCTGCCAAAAAGTGCAAAAATCTGGAAGACATGATGGTAGAATAAATGTGTAAACTTCTCTGCCAGCGTCGCACAGTTCGTCAAAAAACGACGCGATCCTAATGTGCAGTGTTCACGCAGGTTTTTAATCGAACTCGTTTCTCATGTAATCTCTACTATCTATGCTCTTGGTAAGACCTAACTATATTTTATTATTTTCTAATACAGAGTAAATGTAGCATCACTTCTGATGATTGTATTAATGAACAAAATGGAATATGCTACAGAAATTTTGAAAAGCCTTCTTTTGCGTTTAGTTGACAAATCCGTTTTAAGTAAACATCCACAACTGATGCTCAGACGGACCGAGAGCGTCGTGGAAAAAATGCTTACAAATTATATGGCTATATGCATGTATGACTATCTAAAGGAATACGCTGGCTCTAGTCTATTTTTGTTATTTAAAGCCATCAAGCATCAGATAGAAAAAGGTCTCGTTGATGCTATAACACATGACGCGCGTTATTCACTCTCAGAAGAGCGCTTACTACATGAACAGGTACCACATTCGGTGGTTATGCTTCATATCGTGCAAGACGATTTGGATGAGAAGGTTCAGTGTAAAGTTTTGGATTGGGACACAATCTCGCAAGTGAAGTCTAAAATACTTGATGCACTCTTCAAAAATACACCATTTTCAATGCGACCACTAGTCCACGAAGTTGATTTAGAATGGCGACATGGCCGCGGTGGCCACTTGACGATACAAGATGAGGACTTAACTACAAAGACCATCAATGGCTGGAAGCGTCTAAATACATTAGCACATTATGGTGTGAAAGAATCCGCCGTGATGTCGTTAATTGCACGTCAAAATGATAGTTATCACATGAACTACAATAAACATGCGCCTTATCATAATTGTGAGTAAAACTTGAAATTTCGAATTTCGTTTTTATTGGATATAATATTTTTTTTAGTTTACTGTATAAATAATTCTCAATCGCACATAATTATAAACAATGATTTGGAATCTGGTTTGCAACAACCACGAGTCTTTCATTTGGTTAAGCCCTTAGTAACGGATCATTACATGAATATGAAAAATTCTGCAATGTCTGCTTCTGCATTAGGAGGTACTTCAACAGTATCTCCAAATGAACGTTCAAACAAAACTATACCTGAAGTTTATTTAACGAGATTATTAGCTGCTAAAGGTACAATACAAAAATTCGTTGATGATTTCTTCGCTACAATACTCACCGTTAACGAGGAATTGCCACCTGCAGTGAAATGGCTTTTCGATTTGCTGGACGAGGCAGCACATCGACACGACATTGTTGATGTGGAGATTGTACACGCATGGAAGTCGAACAGTTTGCCATTGCGTTTCTGGGTCAATTTTATAAAAAATCCAGATTTTATTTTTGATGTAAATAAAACTGTTACTGTAGATTCATGCCTTAGTGTGATTGCACAAACATTTATGGACGCCTGTTCTACAACTGAACACCGTCTTGGGAAAGACTCTCCCTCGAATAAATTACTTTTTGCGAAGGTAAGTGGATTACTATTTATTCCTCAAACATTGAAGATTCTGGATAAAGGTGATAGAGTTAAAGCTTGATAATAAAAAAGGACTTAATTGGTGATTGCATAAAATTGTATTGTACAGCAATTATTTTTTTATGCGACGTTTTTTTTTATACGATTTTGAAGTTATACGGTCAGTGGCGTAGCTAGAGGGGGGCGGTGGGGGCGGCCAATTTTAAAAATAAAATGTGTACCTCTAAGAAAATTTTTATATTGAAACTTTATTTTTAAATAATTAATTTATTATTTTATAAATTTCGTATCATAAAAACATGTGTATTTAGAGGGTTGGTAACGAAATCCCGAACGACAAAATCCGGAAAAATCCCGAGATTCTTGCACTGATTGTGTGGCTGGGATAAGAACCCTCAGCCAACAAAACTATCTTCTTCGCTGAAAAGTCTTCCTCTACTGAGGGTCCTTCTGCGTGCCGGCCTTCGGCCGTGGCAGGGATTAAAACCCTCAGCCAACAAAACCATCTTCTTTGCTGAAAAGTCTTCCTTCATCCAAGGTCCTTCTGCGTGCCGGCCTTCGGCCGGGGCAGGGATTAAATCCCTCGGCCGACAAAACCATCTTCCTTGCTGAAAAGTCTTCCTCTATCCAGGGTCCTTCTGTGCAGGCAAAAAGTGTCATTCTGCATGGCGGCCTTCGGCCGGGGCAGGGATTAAAATTCTCAAACGACAGAACCATCTTAATGCTGGAAAGTTTTTTCTATCCAGGGTCCTTCTGCGTGCCGGGCTTCGGCCGCGGCAGGGGTAGTAACCCTTAGTAAACAAACCCTGGGTAAGCAGAACGTCGTCTTCGCTGCTTATATAATTTTCGCATACAGAGTTTTTGCATGTGGCGGCCTTCGGCCGCGGCAGGAGCTGTAACCCTTGGTAAACAAACCGTTGTGTTTGCTGCTAAGTTTACTCTCAGCCAATAGAACTCCCCGGAAAATTGCGGATATAGCGCTTATTTTACGAAAAGCATTAAAAAAACGCTATGCAATGCCATTTTTTCGGGATTTTGTCGTTCGGGATTTTGTCGTTTCGGGATTTTGTCGCGTCGGGATTTTGTCGTTCGGGATTGCTAAAAACGGTCGGGATTTTGTCGTTAGGGATTTTGCCGTTCGGGATTTTGTCCCTCTCCCGTATTTAGATACGAGGGCAGTCCGATAAGCCTAGCCTGGTGAGGCTAGATACTTAGCCTCACCACCCGATGGTCGCCACGATCGCAAGAGAAATTTACTATCGTGTAGTACATTCTTGTAGACACCTACTATCAAAGTTTCAGCCGAATCGGACTCGTAGTTTTGTTTTAACCGCGTGTGGAAGCGGGTGTGCTCGCGTATTTTAGAAAAAGAGCCGTATCGGTCAGCAATATCGGATCTATCTTCTATCTTTTTCTGTTAATGTTCAATAAAAATAATAAATAATAACAAAATAATAACATAAAATAAGTTTACCTTAAAAATTTTGAAACATTAATTGGGGCGGCAATTTGATTAATGGCCCCGGGCGGCATAAACCCTAGCTACGCCACTGTATACGGTTTTCTATATGATTTTTATGCAGATCTCTTTGAATGATTTAGAAGTTATTCCCTCTTACCTTTCCCTCTTATTGTATAGCATATATTTTGTTTAGGTTCCCCGTTGTTAATAGTCTTCGAAAAAGAATGAGACTATCTTATTTTGTCATGTGTGAACAGGTAGCAATATTCAATGGCTTTGTAACTTATTTAAAGTTACTCATTTGGTTTAAAGCTTTGTAACTCATTGATAAGTTTTTATGAATTAGACTGTAAAAGTATTTCATTTAGAAAACAGGAAACTGAAATGCTTTAAGTGTTCCCGTTTTTTTTTAGATTTTTCTGATTTTACAGTCATGTTTTTAGAAAATTCCTCCTGTAGGATTTTTTCTTGTCTCGACTCAACCTACACGCTCTAACCTTTTGATACATATACAATACACACTTCTTGTTTTAAGCGATTTTTTTTTGCTTTATGCGCTTTTGGGTAACTACGGAATTGCGGAATGTTTCGCCATTTATACAATATGTCTTGTGTTTTTTTTACGATTTTTAATGCGTATAATAGAATATAATAGAATCGACCTTGAAATCAAACATATTTTATATACTTCATTATTTTAGGATATCCCTCAGTATCGTAAAATGGTTAAACAATTCTATCGTGAAGTTTCGCGGCTACCACAGATCAGTGATCAAGAGATGAACACAGCTATGCAGCAGTTGTCTGTGCAACAAAGTGACGAGTTCGATACAATTTCAGCACTTAAAGAATTATATATATATGTGACAAAATACAGGGATCAGGTAACTTAACAAGTAGTTGATATCTACAACAGGTTTTGTAAAATATTTTCAAATGTAGATAATGCATACCATAGAAGTGGATGTTAACTGCAAAAAATTACATCTGGCGCACAAATTGCAAAACGTCGCTTGTATATTAGATGGTGAAGAGACATCCGCTTGCTGACATTCGCAATTGTCAGACATAGGTTGCACACGAAAATATCTTAATTCTAATAACGATACAAGTATTTTAAATTCCATACTCGTGGAAAACTTGTGTTTTGATTGGGCTTCTGCAAAACCTTCCATATTGTTTTCTAGGGGTATGTACGTTGAATTTTATTTGGATTAAGTTCAGGGCATTATATTTGACAGTTTATTTTTTCCAGTCACAGATTTCAGATAAACGGCGCTAAACGATTAAATTCTTTTAAAGGATTCCTCAGTTTTTGGATATGTAAAACCATTTGTTCTGCGACACTATAGAGGAAAAACTTACATTCTAAACTGCAATTTTGTTTTAATAACATTTTAAAAAATTTTGTTATAAATGCATTTTTTAAAATGAAATAGTTTGAGCTAACACTTAAGACAAACTCTTACTGAAATGTAATTTATGAGTATTAAGAAGCTAAGTTCGTCATTAGTTTACATCTAATTATTTTTGAGCATTATTCCTATACTTCCAATAAAGTGTATTGATTGATGATCACGAAAAATTAGATAATTATATCGATTGATCGAACATTAAAAGGAGACTTCGGGATAGACAGTTGATATTTTTAGTTCAGTTTTAAGAAAATGTGATATCTTATGTTTATTTTATTTTAAGAATTACAATTACATTTCTTTAGAGTTTATATATGGATAAATATTTTAAGCAGATTTTAGATAAGAAGACTTAATTTTCGCCTATGCACATTACTTTTTTTTTGTTAAAACATAAACATTTGTTCATTTATAACATTTAAACGGAGGTTTATTTAGGACATAGAATACTTTCATTTAAACAATAGGAATTATGTATAGAAATATAATATAAAAATATTACGAAAGGAAAGTAGCGTCATTAGGAAACAAAAATGGAAAAACCAATATTCAATTACGAAGTGACTGCTCAACACAGAAACACCATAAAAAATGCTTCTGATCAGAGTAATTCTTAATTGTATGCAAACGATTTAACTTCAATTTTAACGAACAATTAATCTCTTTGATTTCTAAGAGAACTTTTTATACTTAATCATATATAAAAAATTGTATTAATTTTTTATTATGAATATAAAATAAAAATTATAATATTAATTAATTGTATAATACGAACGATTATAATACTATAATCATAATATTTATGTATACATCCGTATAATTGAAATTGTAAAACAAACTTAGTATATAAGATAAGCGTATTCATAAGTACAAGTTTGAATAGAAATACAATTGCATTTATAATTTTTTATATTTAATTGTTGTGTTGAGTTCCTCTTTGATAAAGAGACTATGTTATGTAGACTGACATGAGTTATTTGACAAGCGTTTGTGTCAGTCTATGTGTATGCGTTTGTAGAAATGAAAGGGACTATATAAGTGTCGTATTTCTCTTTAGAAAAAAAATTTGAAAATTTTCTTGTTTAAAAAAAATTAAGTCTAAAGAGGATTTACCTTGCCATTTGTGTAAGTCCAGTTTGCAAATGCCATAAAGCGGCTTATACAGTAAAATTGCGTGAATATGAACTCAAAATTTTACCCTGTTTACGTCAGCGGGGTTGCTTAAATTGCTTACATTGCCGACATCTCAACGTGGCATATGCATAAATTAAAATAATGCACTTATACAGTACAGTAATGTTTCAGTTCTGGATTATAATTGAAATATATGTAAATTCCACATTTCTGTTATACATACATATATCTAATAAATACATATGTATTGTATGTATTTTTCTTCTTATTTCCTCATTTCAAGCAACTGATTATTCTTCTCGTAAGCAAAAATCACGACATCCCACAGGCATTTTTTTAACTCGCATAACGTTTTTATAACGGTAATTTTCGCAACTCATCTCAATCTGACTGTTTGTAAGTACTTCTTACAAATTGTTCACATTATAGGGTCAAAAGTTCACACCACAGAGTAATAAAGGTATACATTTTTCTGTTCACTTTAGCGCGTAGTTTTTATATACGAGCATTCACAGTAATGCGATTCTACTGTACTTCCCATACTTATGCGTTAATTGCTAATCTAGTCCAAGAATGATAGAATACAAGATTGCGTCAATCAGGTTTCAAAAATTGCTTCGTTCTGCGCAGCGCGCCACAATAGTCGCTAAATATAGCCAAAATGTCAAATTCACATACAATTTTCGTACGTAAAAATATAAACATTGAAGTTAAATTTTAAATTAAAGAAATTCTCAGCTGGAGAAATTCTCAACTCGAAGAAGCAGAAGTTCTTGTATAATTTATTGTCTCATCAAGTGTAATAATGGAATACAATATAATTTCGAATAAATTCCAAATAAAAACGTTTTCGATTTCAATTCCGATTCAATTAGCAAAATGGTTTTAGTTTTCATATACAGTGCACGCGCAGTAAAGTGAACTAATTAAAATCTAGCGGGTTTACAGTTTCGAATTTGTTCACTTTTTCGAATGTCAAAATTTAAGGCAAAACATATCCCCATTTTATCCTAATTATGCATTTTAAAATGGAAATTTACATTTATGAAACAAAATTTAATTTTATTCAAAAAAGAACCAAATACAGAAATATATTTATTATAAAATGTTTCAGTATTTATTTCACAAGAATGAAACGCGTAGTGTACCTACTCAAAAAAATCGATAATTGTTTTCTGCTTTTTCTTTTTATAACAAAAACTTTTTGTGGCTCATAGCAAAAACCAAACCGTCCCGTGCCCGAACTAAGTGCGTATGAATTAATTCGTATGACCTGAACACGCGTGAACTTGTAATTTTTAAGCCAAACACACAAATTTCGCAATAATACGGAATTTTCCGAATTATAAAATTCGAAAATTTCATGTTTTTATGTATTTTCAATATGTAAGCATTCATATAAATATGTTTCATATTGTTCATCTCTTAGAGCTTTCAAGTCTTGTTCACACTTTAGAGTAGTCAATGCAAAATAAAAAGTGTTCATATTTTGGGGTGTTCATATTGTACGGTGTTTTTTATATTTTTTAAAATATATTTTGTATGTGTTATATAATACATATATATAAGAGAACCTGGGACCCCGAGCAGTTGCTCGGAACTTTTTTCCGAAAGTTGCCAAGTTCTATGAAGTAAGTTTTATGAATTAGGTTTAATGGGGCGAAAAATTTTAAAAATAAAAGAATTTTGATTTTTTGCAGTGTGAATAGTAAAACAAGTAAGAGGGTTATCTTCGGCCTGGCCGAAGCTCATACCCTACACCCGCATCTGTCGCAGTGATAAAAAGTGAGCGGGTGACACTTTTTTTTTTAAATTTACAGGGAGCAAATTTTGATCTATTAACTCATCTACAACACCGCTTTTCCTATCAAACAACTCATTATATGGTATCTATATATATAAAAGAAAGTGTCCGAAGTGATGTAATCCCATAACTCGAGAGTGGCCGAACCGATTTTGATGATTTGTACTTTGATGGAAAGGTATTTTCTCAGTACGAGTTTTTAAAAAAAAAAAAAGAAAAAAAAATCGAAAAAAGGTCAAAAAAACATAATTTTAAAATGTCTTATTTTGACCACCCAGCGTGTTACGACAGTTTTTTTTTTTTGGTTTTTTTCAATTTTTTTTTTCATTTTGTATCTTCTGGATTATGAAAGTTGAAGTGGCATTGTTAGAATTGCATTGTCTTGCAATAGTTTCGTTGTATTTTTGGGTGGGACGAAGTCCGCCAGGGCTACTAGTAGTATATAAGTCGGCGTGTCACTCCAATTTTTGAGAATATATTTTAGTCTAAGATGGTGGACTCGGAAGTAAAATTTTAGCTGATAACTCGGTCTACAAGCCAAGAAATTGAGCTAAAAGCACTGATGAGTGCATATTTTCTATAAAATATAGGCGAGGCACTGGTCCATTTTCAATACCAAACAGCGTAGGGTAACAAAGAATATTCGTGCCAAATTTTATGACGATACCTCTATTCGTTCTACTCTAATCGTGATTTCCACAGACGGACGGACGGACGAACGGACATGGCTAAATCGAATTAGGAGGTGATTTTGAGCCAAAATATATATACTTTCCTATACCTGCCACGTCTTCTTTAGTGCGTTACAAACGGAAGAACAAAGTGAATATACCCTCATCCCTTCGGGTGTAGGGTATAAAAAAGGCCGTTCTATCGTTTTTAAGCGAAGGGAAAACACTTTGCCTGCATACTTTAAATATTTTTTGAATTTCTATAAACATTTTCGCCGTGAAAACATTGACATCCGTTGATAAATTTTTTTAAGTTTATATATATACATTTAATATATATACAATTTTAGCTCGTTTAATAAGATTAGATATAAGAATTTGAATTAATAAATTTAAAATAATAATCAAGTGCCTACTTTTCTCATTAGGCTTTTCTTGCGGCATTTGATTATCGACACTCACTGGCTCATTTGGGTCTATGGAATCCTTCAAAGCTCATTTATTAGAAGATCGTTTCCTTCTGTTTATAAAAATCGTTTTCTTCTGCATTAGAAGTAACGTTTAACCCTTGAATAATTTTTTTAGTCTCCCTTCTCCGAATCCTTTCCCATCTGACAAGTCGGGTCCTTTAAATGACAGGAATGGCGTCTAGCTTCTGGATCCGTTTTTGGGCAAATCCTATTAATTTAAAGCACATAGAAATACAGAATAATAATGATAAACTTATTTGCTTACCCATTTCGAAGTGCAGATTATTTTCAGTCATCAGCAGTAAAAGGCCTTGCATAGAGCAAATGATGTTTTTGCATTGAAGCCTTTAACGTTTCGGCAAAATTGGACCCAAACTTTCAATAACTCCTTGTCGGAAGGAAACCGAAAAAAGCTTCAGGAAGGGGTTGTACCGCTGTTCCAATTTTTAAAATTTTTTACACGGCACTTCATTATATTTAGTTTATTTAAATTGCCAAATAATAAAAGCCTAGTATGTATTCACTTTTAATTACACAGAATATGTGACTATACCAAACGTACCAAACGTCAAATTTGCTGACGCCGAATAACGGCCTGCGCAATACGCAAGCTTGTATTCTATCATTCTTGAATCTAGTCAGATTAAGGAACGCGCAAATATTCTTTAATGTTAGTACACCGAACCAAAACCTTCTGATGCGTAAATGCACCTTCCTGAAGCATAAACTAATGCGTAAACTTTAATAACTGCCTATTTAGGCGTTTTCCAGACGAATCGCTGTTTCATTTGGAGTACTACACGTTCTGTTAAAATGCACTTACACTTTTATATTCAACATAAAAAAAGGATCGAGAAGTCGGACCTAAATTTCGTTCAACGCTTAAATTTAGAATCCATTAGAGCTGCCAAATTTGAAACAAGTTAAGAATAGGTGAGTAGCTCTGATTTTTTTAACAGTATAATTAACCGTTAGGACCAAAAGTAGCCATTTTGTTTTCGCCGGAAGTCAGCCATCAGCCACTGGATTTAGAAGCTTTTAAATTTAGAATAAATGCAGCTAGTAAAAGCTTAATATCTCTAAAAAAGTGAGTTATCGGGACGGTTAATACACCGTTTGAGGTATATTTACCGCCATTTATGTAAAGTATTTTTGTTGCTCATATAACGGTTAAGGAGTTATACCAATCTTAAAGCGATTGGTTCGTGCGGCCGCGGCAGGAATCTTAAACCTCAATCAGCAGAATCCTCTCGGTAATGTGAGGTTTTTTGCATAAAGGTGTTTTCGCCTAGCGGCCTTATTACGAGGACAATTTAAAAAGTCAGTGACTTTTTGAATTTGCCGCGCAGTAACTTTAATTGTGAGACTGCTCCCATCAACATCTGTCTCTTAATAGATAGTTGTTTGGAGCTAGCTTCGCCATTAACTTTGTGTTTGACAGCCATTGAAAGCAGGCAACAACGTGAATTTTAAAAAACCCACACCAGGAATCGTCGATAAAATTCATTGAAGGATATTGGACGATCGGAGAATAAAAGTGTGTAAGGGGCCGAGGCTATAGGCATCTCAAATGAGCGGGTACATCACATTTTATATGACTATTTGGACATGGAAAAGCTATCCGCGCGATGGCTCCCGCGATTGCTCGCACTTGATCATAAGCGCAACCGTGTGACCATTTTAAAGGACTGTTTGGCGATATTCAGCCGCAATCTGAACGAATTTTTGTACCGTAGACGAAACATGGATCCATCACACGATACCAGAGGCTAAAGACTAATCAAGAAAGAGGGTTTCTCCGGGTGAACGCGGACCAAAGAAGGCCAAGGTGGGCCTGTTAATTGAGATACATGAGGTGTAATTTAAATTTATTACCTTGAAAAGGGTAAAACTATCACCAGCGCATATTATTCAGAGCTTATTCAGAGCTTTTGGACAGATTCGATATTGATTTGAAGCAGAAACGAACTCATTTGGCGTAGAAAAAATTGCTGCAAAAAAACTGTTCTACAGTGTGTATTCACCATGGAAAAAATTCATAAATTGGGCTCTGAACTCCAGCATATCCTCCAGATCTAGGCCCCGGCGCATATTTCCTGTTTCCAAACTTTAAGAAATGGCTGAGCGGTAAGAGATTCGGGTCGAATCACTGAAACAGACGCCTATTTTGAGGGCCTTAAGAAAACCTATTATTTGGAAGGAATAAAAAAAAATTGAAAAACGCTCGACTAAATGCATCGAGCTAAAAGGAGACCAAAACATGTTATATAATATGGGTGACCAAGCTCTCTGTAAGTAGGTGGCAAATTGCCAGATTTGAAATTTTTCGCGAGCCGCAATCAAATATTAAAGCAAGTTATATTATAAATATATAATACTTAAAAGATTAAATATTCTTTATAAAAACAGAATATATGTAATAAAATATATTTGAAAAACTAATATAAATATGTTTAAATATATTTTTTTTTGTATTATTTCATATGTTGTAACTAATATTTAAAATTTTACTTTATGAACTAATGTTTTATTAGTAGAATTATAACATAAATATTGTAGAATTTTAAATTTAACAACTTCAATTCATGCTCCAAAATATATTATAGGAGAAACAGAGTTAAAGTCTGTACAGCACAAAGCAGCGGCTCATGTTGTAAGTAAGTAGATCTGCAGAATCTTACATGTGGATATTCTATTCTACGCCTGGAAGTACGAGGGATGTTTATTTGTATGCAACTCAGCACGAAGTTTGAATCATTGAGACCGTACAATAGTTTTAATATAAACAGCGAATTCAGCATTTTGCGACGAGCCACAAGTTTAGGCAAATTTATGAGTTTAAGGCGATTTTCGTATGGCGGTAAATGTGTAGAGCGATTCCAAGACAGATCTTAAACAAATTAGATCTTAAACAAATCAGATCTTAAACAAAAAAATCGAAAACTGCTTCTGTACAAATTCAATGACGCTTATAAAACAATTGTAACGTGGATCCCATAACGGTGAGGCGTATTCCAAGATAGGACGAAACAAGCACATGAATGGCGACTTAAAGACATAGGGATCGTCTAGCTCTTTTGCCCATCGTTTAATAAATCACAGGGCTCTATTAGCTTTTGTCTAAATGTTGTGAATATGCAGATGAAGACGTAGTTTTTAGTCCATAATAACGCCGAGGTCCTCAATATAATCAACTGATTGTAGCTGCTGATTATTAATGAAATAATTGCAATTCTTTGCAATAATAAATTAAGATTCAGGCAAATTTAAGATTCAGGCACACACCATTTGTAAAGGTAAAGGTAAATGTAAGTCCCTCTGCAGCAAACGTGCATCCTCGACATTTTTATAAGCAAGACTCAGCTTTAAGTCATCGGCATGCATTAACAAATTAGGATACTGAATTATCGATGGTATGTTATTTATTAAAATTAAAGTAGAATTGGGGCCAGATGGCTACCTTGACAGATGGCTACATTATAAATAACAGTGAAGGCGGTATTAAGTGATGAATAAGTTAGTATGAGAAGTCCGCGAAGAGGTTACTTATAGAAACCACATTATCCCTTACTGTATCGCCGTACTTCATGAAAGATGGATAAAACCAGAATTTATTTTTAGTATTGATAAAATTCCAAAAAGATCTAGGAATAGATTCCAAGTACCCTTTCGGTCTAGTAATGAAAACTGTTCACACCAAACGCCTTGTGGCACTGACTTCACTGTTCGCGATACGTGTGCTGCCGTCTTTATTTTTCACAACAGCTGACAACGACGTTTTTTGTTGGACTTCTTGTCTAGCTGACTAACTTCCGTCTTCTTGTCTTCTTGCTTTTGAGCTTTCAAAAACCACCTCGTGTTTTCTTAGTATTTTTTCGGCATTTGTATTTTGTTTTGACCACACGACTACCGAATAGTGAAGCCGTAGTTTAACTCAACAACTAATAATAATTGAATAATTGAAAACGTGAAACAGATATTGTTTGGAATCACCACAACCCCAGTTACACCCTAAACATTTTGGTCCTACGGAGCCGGATTAAGGCGATAAAAGTGAGTACGTTCCAGTCCAATAATTTTCAATTTCGCGTTTTTAATACTCGGCGTGTTCGCGTTATATATATACGCGTCACATACGTATATGTATACATATATGCCGGCATCTATACGAAAATAAAATTTCGTGTTTCGCTTCATATTCGCGATTTTTCCAGTGCCGCGTTTTACTTTTCGGTTCGTTTAAATGCAGTTCAATTGAAATTCTGCATTTTGTCGCGTGTGACAGACGTTCGAAAAAGTTGTTCATTTCCATTGAATTTGCGAACCGCGTGGTCGCAACTTACTTTGCATATACTTTACAATTTATATACTCCAGTATATAAGAATTCGTTCGTCGCGCCTCGTAACGTACATACACACGAACTCATTTTTGTTCAAAGCGAACCGCGTGGTCGCCACTTGCATTGCATATACTGTGCAATTTATATACTTCAGTATATAAGAGTACTCGTGCTTCGCGCTTCGCGCCTTGTGTATACACACGATTACTCCGTTTTAGTTAAGCGAACTGCGTGTGTTTTGTTATTGCCTTTACTCAAAGCTCGAGTATTTTCCCGCGCGTTTATTAATTCTTCTTCGAGAATAATAACGCATTTACGCTTTTTGCAAATTCGTGTTTCTCACAATTATAATTACCCAATTCTCGAGTTTCTTCTCGTGCGCTGAGTTAAGTTCTTTTTCGAGAATTTTAACTTGTTTTGCACAGAAACTGGAGAATTTCTCTCGTGGGTGTTTGTAATTCTACTCAAATCTCGAGTACTCTCCCGGACGTCTAGTGGAAATTTCTTTTTCAAGAATTTCAACGAGTATACACAGAATTTGCAAGCTGCAAATTCTTTTTTTTTGCAATTGTTTTTGGCAAAACAAAATTTACCCAAATCTCGAGTGTTCGCCCCAGTGGTTGTGTGTTTAAATATTTTTCGATATTTTCAACGCTCCACCCTATTTACCCTCAACTCGCTCAACCTCGTGTTAGTAGTGCAAAGCACAATCTACGTTTCTTATGCCCAAGAAGTCGCCAGCAAAACAGTCTCCCGCGAAAAATTCGCCGCCTAAGGCCCAACAAAGTGTCAGGATGTCTAAATTACAGACATTTATTCGCCTTGCCGACGGCTTAATTGAATTCGAAGCCAACTTCAATAGCATCCCGCGTAAAGAGCATTCAACTTTCTCCTTGAAAGTCCATAAAGGTGAATTGGAATACCAATGGACGCTCATCAAGGGCGCATTTGAGACTTTTTCGGCTGAAGAGCAGCCTGCAGAAGCAGGTGGAAATTTAGAAGCCATTAAAGCAAAACATCGTCAGTGCTATGCGACATTCGTCCGATGCGCAGCCAAAATCGACGAATTAAGGCACGTTCTCACCCAACCCGTTAGCACCCCTGGTTCACGAGACGCTCAAATGGAGCAAACAGCTGTTGGCTACAGTATCACCTTACCCCCTTGCGACACCGAAGCTTTTCAAGGTGATTATCTACTGTGGCCATCTTTTCGGGATATGTTCACTGCAATTTATATCCGAAACCCACGCATTTCCCCAGTTGAAAAACTTTTTCATCTAAACAAAAAGACAAAGGGCGAAGCGAAAGAAATCGTCCAGAAATCACCACTCACGAATGAGGGCTTTGCTCAAGCGTGGAAAAATCTTTGCGATCGTTACGAAAATAAGCGCGTGCTTGTAAACTCGCAACTCAAGATTTTATTCAACTTACCCGCTATCACGAAAGAGTCGGGAAGTGAGATTAAAACTCTGCAACGCGAAATTAACAACGCGTTGTCTGCACTTACCCTGCAAGGAATTGATACTTCAAGCTGGGATGCAATAATTGTGTTCCTATGTTCCACAAAACTCCCAGATACAACACTTTCCTTGTGGGAACACTCGATAAAAGAAAAATTTGCGCTGTCCAAGTGGGCAGAATTAGACTCTTTTCTCACGAGTCGTTTCCAAACCCTGGAAACCGTGCAAGATCTCAAAGCCACGCCCCCCCCTCACCCTAAAAAAGTGCCGAATTCATCCCAAACTCAAAGCACGTCTTCGAAACGCGTTAACACGTTCCAGCTTAACGTGTCCCACTTAAATTGCATTTTATGCCCTCAACAACAGCATAGTTTACGACTTTGCCAACGTTTCCAAAAATTGCCAATCAATAAAAGGATTGAATTGGTTCAAAAAAATGGCATTTGTTTCAACTGCCTGGCAACATCACACACCGCCAAAAACTGTACAAGTAAGTACAATTGTTCGACATGCAAAAGCAGACACCATACTCTTTTGCATCGCGAGAAGCCTTCGGCTCCCTCCTCGAGTTCTATCTCGAATCCTAGAATCTCGCGCCCAGAGCAACCTAGCACGTCTGCTCAAACTCTTTCTAACCCAATACAGTCCACTAGTTCCGCTCAAACTGAGCATCAAGTGTGTTTTGCTACCAGCCCAAAACGGATGCTATTAGGGACAGCCATGGTAAAGATTTGCCATCACGATATGGAATATATCGCCCGCGCTCTAATCGACCCAGGATCAGAGATATCCTTTATCTCTGAGCGCATTCAAAATCGTCTCAAGTTACCTTTGCAACTTGTGAGTGCACAAGTTTCCGGTCTTAACAAGACAGTTGCCGCAAAAGTAACTAAATCATGCGAATTCATGCTTAGTTCACCGCATGACCCTAACTTTCGAGTGCATGCTACAGCATTGGTGCTGTCCCACCTTACAGGTAATCTCCCCAACTTCACACTCGACAAGTTTAACCTTCATGATCTGCCCAATATTCAACTAGCCGACGTCAATTTCTATAAAAGCGATCAAATCGACGTCCTCATCGGTGCAGATTTATACCCATCCATCATGCTTGGAAACACATACCCAAATGTACTCAATACATTAATCGCTCAACAAACTGTATTTGGATGGATACTCACAGGTCCAATTCCAGTCTCAACCCCTTCAGTGTCAACCGTGCGAGTTTCTTTTTTCAATGAAATCTCAATCGAACGACAGTTCGAACGTTTTTGGGAGGTGGAGGAGCTTCCCAAGAAGCAGTTTGTATCCCCCTCAGAAAAATTTTGTGAAGAATTTTTCGAAAAAACTACTAGCAGAGACGAAAGTGGTCGTTATACTGTTAGCCTTCCCTTTAAAAGCAGTTTCCCTGACGACACCCCGTTAGGATTTTCACGTCAGATTGCAATGAAGCAATTTCTAAAATTGGAAGAAAGACTATCCAAAACTCCTCAACTCAAACAGCAATATGACTCCGTCATCAATGAGTATCTTGAGTTAGGCCATATGGAAAAGTCCACCCAACCCCAGCATGAATATCGTCCGAGCCATTATTACCTGCCTCATCATGCGGTAATAAAACCCGAGAGCACTACTACGAAAGTGCGCGTCGTGTTCAATGCATCAAGTCCAACATCTACTGGACTTAGCTTGAATGACGTTTTACACCCAGGCCCAATCTTGCAAAACGATTTAACATTGTTGATTTTACGATGGCGTTTCTTTAAATATGTTTTCAACGGTGACATCCAGAAGATGTATCGGCAAATTCTTGTCACGCAGGAACATACGCGATATCAGCGTATTCTCTTTCGAGATCCGAAAAGTAATGCAGTTTGTGACTATGAATTGAAAACAGTCACATTTGGTGTCAATTGTGCCCCGTTCCTAGCTATTCGAACACTTCTACAACTAGCACGTGATGTAAAAGTTCGATATCCTCGAGCATCACACATTTTGCAACATTCAATGTATGTTGACGATGCTCTTGTAGGAGCTCATGATGTTTCTTCAGCTATCGCATGTCGTGATGAACTTATCGCTGCCCTTGAATCTGCCGGATTTAGCTTGCGAAAGTGGACAGCCAATCACAAACCCATTTTGGCTGACTTACCAAAGCATCATTTGTTGTGCGAAGACTTTCTAAAGCTTGAAGACTCTAGCGCAGCTAAAATGTTAGGAATTCGCTGGAATGCAAAAAGTGACACTTTCTATTTTCACGTCGAACCCGTTGAAACCAAACCCATCTACTCGAAGCGAGAAATTCTCTCCACTATCGCTAAGCTCTTCGACCCAGCAGGTTGGTTAGCGCCCATCGTAGTAACAGCGAAAATGTTAATGCAAGATATATGGTTAGAGAAAATAGATTGGGATGAATCTCCATCCCCACAAATACTCAAACGCTGGATCTATTTTCTCGAAAACTATTCGTATATAGCAAAGATCCGAATACCCCGTTGGATCAATTACTCTCCTGGGTGCAATATTCAATTTCATGCATTTTGTGATGCTTCACAAAAAGCATATGCAGGAACAATATATGTAAGGGTGGAATTCGATGGTCATGTGGAGGTCTTTTTATTGTACTCAAAGACCCGAGTCGCTCCCATCAAGACAATCTCCTTGCCTCGTCTTGAACTCTGCGGAGCCACACTTTTGGCAGATATGGTTGAGTCTCTTGTGCCAAATCTTCATATTGAAAATTACGATTTGTTTTGCTGGACGGATTCTACCATAGTCTTGGCTTGGCTAAAGAAGCCCCCATGCAACTGGGCAACATTTGTTGCTAATCGAGTTGCAAAAATAACAGAGAAAGTGAGCAGCACCCAATGGTTTCATGTCAATTCCGTTGACAATCCTGCAGACATTGCCAGCAGAGGAGCTCATCCTCAAGAACTTGTTGACAATTCGTTGTGGTGGTCAGGTCCTCAGTGGCTGAGATACCCGAGAAACCAATGGCCAAGATATGAAGCTTTAGACTGTATAGAGACAACTCTAGAACAAAAATCCGTCAAAACCTTCTTCTCGTATTTTTCACAATATGAGGATCCTCTCGAGAGATTTTCGTCTCTTTCACGAGCGCTAAGAGTCTTGTCTTATGTATTGCGGTTTTTCTACAATACTCACCCAAGGCATAAGACCACATTTCGACAACAGTCTGCGCAAATCACCTCCAAAGAGATTGCTGCCCTACGAACTCGCCTGGAAATTCTCGCTCAGAAAAATCATTTCTCAAATGATTACCGTGGTCTTGAACTCAAGAAAGGAATTGAAGCAAAAAGCTCGCTTCTCTCATTAAACCCCTTCATACATTCAGATGGCACGTTGCGTGTTGGCGGGCGGTTATCTTCTTGCCCAGATTTGCCATTTAACGAAAGACATCCGATTATCTTACCGTATCACGGTCACTACACCAAACTTCTTGTTCGTTTCACTCATGAGGTCTCCATACACGGAGGTAACCAGCTAGTGCTTCGCCTCTTACGCACTAAATATTGGATTCCTCGCGTCAAGAATCTTATAAAGGCAACAATCCATCAATGTAAACCTTGCATTGTAAACCGGAAAAAACATCAAACTCAGCTGATGGCGTCTTTACCTGCAGAACGGACAACCCTAACTCGACCCTTTGCAACAACAGGTGTCGACTTCTGCGGCCCCTTTGATCTCAAAAGCTTTTCAGGTCGTGCTTGCCGAATATCGAAAGGATACGTATGCCTATTTGTTTGCTTCGCGACAAAGGCTATACATTTGGAACCCACAACTGACCTGTCAACCTCCACATTCTTGGCTGCATTTTCACGACTTGTGGCGAGACGAGGTTGCCCTTCTGATATCTACTCGGACAATGGTACAACTTTTGTGGGAGCTTCTCGAGAGCTTAAACAGGAGTATAACAGGTTCTTGGTATCCTCCAGTCAATCTATTACTAATAAGTTTTCTCATCAAACAGTCTCTTGGCATTTCATTCCAGCAGGTGCGCCGCACATGGGAGGACTATGGGAAGCTGGAGTGAAGAGCTTCAAAACTCATTTTCGGAAAATAGCTGGAGATTTCAAATATACGTTTGAAGAATTCACAACGCTACTGTGTAAAATTGAGGCATGCCTCAACTCGAGGCCACTCAGCCCAATTTCCGACAACCCATCGGATCTCCAAGCCCTAACGCCTGGGCACTTCCTGATCGGTGGACCGTTACTCACTCCAGCCGAACCAGAAAGCAGTGGTAGTCCAATGTCAATGATCAACAGGTGGCTACGCGTAAAATCTCGGAATCAACATTTCTGTCAACGATGGAAAACAGAGTACTTAAAGGAGCTCTACAAACGCAACAAATGGAAAACTCCACAACTAGATCTCAAGGTCAATGATCTAGTCATTGTTCGAGAAGATAATTCGCCTCCAAACACGTGGCGTCTAGGTCGCATCTCCCGTGTTTACCCAGGCAACGACAATAAAGTTCGGGTAGCCGATCTCAGAACTGAGCGCGGCTACATTACCCGCCCGATTACAAAACTCGTGCTTTTACCCTCCTGACTATGCGTGTTTAACTTCATCTTCCTTCTTTGCAGAATGTCTTCCAGAAACAATAGTTCGGACGATGAGGAAGAGCTACGGCGTCAGTTGATAGACCGCACATATGGCAAACATCGTACGCCTCCCAAACGGCCGACTGCTGATCCAACAATCAAGCCTCCCAGACGTGAGTTCAAACGCTACACTTCGCTCCGTCAAATTAGGGAGGAGCTATTAGCGACTGTCACCAGCTCATCTCCCAGGCGCGAGTTGCTCGCCTTGCTGGAAAGACGCACTAATAGCGAGTCGCCTCAGCGCTCACGGCGGTCATTTTCAGCGAGTCCTCGACGTTCACCCAGCCGCCCCGAGCGCACTTTGCCTGAAGAATTACGACGACGTCCCGGTCGCTCGGGGCGCTCGCCACCTGAAGATTTCGGACACCAACCCAGTCGCCTAGGGCGCTCTTCCCCTGAGAAACGACGCCATCTACCCAGTCGCTTACGGCGCACGCCCCCACGCGATTTGCGGCGACAGCTCAGCGGCAATCTGCGCACCTCGACGGCAAGCTCCAGAAATCCCCGAACTGGAAGATCGAACTCCAATTTGCAACGACCGTGTCCATGTTGTGGAAGCGACCATGGTCTCCGAAAATGCGTCCGTTTTCGGCGATTGTCGACAGATGACCGGCGCAACCTCGTCCAACGCCACGGATTCTGCCTCAATTGTTTAGCGAGGTCCCATTCGGAGAAAGACGGCATTTGCTCGGGATGCTGCCACATCTGTAAAGAACGGCACAATACTTTGCTACATCCTCGTATGGAAATCCCGGACCCTCGTTCGACGCGTGCTGCTGTACCACGAACGCAAGCTGAGGTTCGACCGATGAGCACTGAAGGTGTCCGCAATGAGGCCCCACTTATGATCGCAGAGTCAGAAGAGTTCTCCGTAAAGCGAAGTATCGCCATCCTACCCACGATTTGGGGCTGCTTCCTGGTGCAGGATCGAACTCGGCATGCACGTATCCTGGTCAACGCGTGCGCTCCAATGTCAGTCATTTCCCCAGCCTACGCTCATAAGTGGAACCTCAACAAGTCTCGGGTCCATGGAGGAGAGGTGGTTTCCCTAAAACTAAAAATTAGCAAACATTCTGACGAGCTAATCGAATTCAGCGCCAAGGTCGCCCCGATCACGCCACCGGTCACCCCCAGTGAAGATTTGGACAGCAAGATACTGGAACTATTTCCAAATCTTCGCCTAGCGGATCCTGAGTTCCACATAAGCTCTGCTGTCGAGGTGGTGCTTGGAGCAGATGTATACCCGCAAATCCTTCGCACGGGCATATTCCCCAGCCAGCCTGGTTGTCCAGTGGCCATCAACACTCTGTTCGGGTGGTTGATATCTGGCAGCCAACAAAAATAATTTCCTTTTCTTCTTCAAAACTCGACATTGTAAAATTTTTCTATTATTGCAGTGCTGCAAGGCGGGCGGCATGTTCACACCAAACGCCTTGTGGCACTGACTTCACTGTTCGCGATACGTGTGCTGCCGTCTTTATTTTTCACAACAGCTGACAACGACGTTTTTTGTTGGACTTCTTGTCTAGCTGACTAACTTCCGTCTTCTTGTCTTCTTGCTTTTGAGCTTTCAAAAACCACCTCGTGTTTTCTTAGTATTTTTTCGGCATTTGTATTTTGTTTTGACCACACGACTACCGAATAGTGAAGCCGTAGTTTAACTCAACAACTAATAATAATTGAATAATTGAAAACGTGAAACAGATATTGTTTGGAATCACCACAACCCCAGTTACACCCTAAACAAAAACATTGTGGGCTTGTTTGCAGAAGTACAGTAGGGTCGCAGTAACGTGAACTAAAAAAAACCAGGCCTGTTCACAGTATCGAATTTGTTGACGTTACCGGGTCATTTTCAGTACATATTAATGTGCCAAAATAGAATGAGTTTAATAGTTTTTCGAACGACTTCATCCTTGTTTACAAAAAAAGTGTCATTTATTAAACCATTTTTGAGTGTTCGATACAATCAATTCATTAATCCATTTTTTAGTATTCGATACAATGCCTTAGCCCACTGTATAACAGTGTTAGGAGATGAAATTGCCATTTTCGAACTAATTTTAGTTAAATGTTTTGTAACTTCAGGCTCACTAAATTCATTTTACGATACTTTTACATTGTCAGGTTCTGGGTTTTCGTTGACCCATTCTCGTTAGTATGTTACTGAACCTAAAGTATATATGTATATCAATATCATATATCTATATCAATATATCATATCATGATCTATATGTATCAACTTGATCTAAAATTGTAGCCTTTTAATTCAAAGTGAGATATACAGGTCTTTTGTTTCACATTCTTACGCAAACTGAAATTGAAGAAACTAGGAATCGTTACGTATCGAGCAGCGTTATTGTATTCCTATTGGCTGCGTTCAGAACCATCAAGCCATGTTGGCTTTTGGCTGAATTTTTGTCTGAGGGGGTAGAAAGCAGAGATAACGAGATAGGATACTGCGTCAAGGCTCGAAAAACTTGCAACTCTGATCTGCGATTTGACGTCTAATCGTAAAGTAGTGTTCGTGAAAAAGCCGAAAATTGAGCTCAGAAACTCAACTATCAGACCCCCGGGATGAAGAGTGTCAAGGAAAGGAAACCGGGTTTTTCGTATAAGAAAGTCATAGTCCGACGTTTGTTGCGGGTGTTTCTTTCGCGGGGAAGGGGTAATTGGAAATAGAAACTCAACTATCAGACCCCCATGATGAAGAGTGATCGGAACGGAGAGGGTTCAGCTTTGAGACCCCAATGACAATTCAGATTTTTAAGTCGAAATGTTTGTTTTGAGATAGCAACTTAGTTAATTATTCATATAAGTAATGAATTCGAAGACATACATTTTTATTTATTTATTTATGTCAATATTTAGTCTATTTAATATCCATTTTACTTTTAAATAGTTTATTACTTAATTAGAACCTATTTGGGAAAAGTATTTGAAGGTTAGAAATCATTGCAAGTGCAGATTAACAACAAAAAATCTAATGTAAATTGTTTTATACGCTCAAATCCGCCACTATTTTATACAAGAAACTGACCTATGACCTATTCTATGAAGAATTCAAGCAAAAGAAATTATTGTAAAATCAAATTGATTATCCAATTAAAATAAAAAAGCAGACATAAAATGGCGTTGGTATACCCTCAAATTTTTCGTTCACCTCGCCATTGAATTTGCCGATACTAGTGTTGCCCGTTTGTATAGAACACATCTATTTTTGCGCCTCTTATGAATTCTGGTACCAAAGCAGTGTTGTCGGTATGCTACAATATCAAATAAATGTGATTTTTTTCTTAATAAGCAAATATATTAGTGCATAAATGTGCTTGAACTGTTAACAAAACGTTTATTCTTGCTTCGCGGACTACAAATTACTTCCTAGAACAGAAAATTATTGTGTTCTTTACACCGAGTACTACAAAAAGTACTTTTACCTTTTTCGTACTTTCTGAATTTTCTTTTGTTAACGTAAAATGTAACGCTGCTTTATAATATCATTGATTTGGTGATATCATTGATTTCACCACAATTGACGAAATGAATAAATTTTAGATGAAATCTTCTATTTTATTCATGGATATCGTATTTAACGATACAAATAATGTTAACTAAATGTACAGAATTCCGCCATTTGTTTGTTTAGATGTATTCTTTTTTTTCAGTAGTTATGAGTAACTTTCTTTCCTTTTATCTTTGCTGCAATAGCTAAACATTCTAGCGAAATTTCAAAAGTTCAAAACGAACATGGTTTTGAAGTTATAAATCTTCTCGACGAAAGATTGCATATGTGTTCCAAACAACCATGTTGGTATTGTATTTAATACCAAACAGCCTATTATGACCAAGTGTATTCGTCCCAAATTTCTTAGCTCTATTCGTTCTCCCTTTATCGTGATTTCTACAGACGGACGGACTGACAGACGCCTCCTTTAATGCGATATAAACGGAAGCACAAAGTGAATCTATCCCTCATCTTTTCGGGTGTAGGGTAAAAAAGAATTGCTTTTAAATAATAAGAATTTAAGTTCTTTCATGTATTTATTTATTTATGCATACAACCACATTAAGTGTTTATCCGATACATAACATTTAAGTTATTAGATGAATAATTTTTCCTACAATATTATGTAGTAACATTTAAATATACAGTCTGAATTATAAAAATAATATGTTACATATTATTATATACATTATATAATACATATATATAATACATTTCATTGTTCTTTTGATTTAAAGCTAAAGTAAATCCGGCGGATTTGTGCGTGAGTACCACTCAAAACATGACCAAAATGGCAAGCCGTTCGTATACAGCCCCGGCAAGTGCTACTTCCAAAGTCCAGTGCATGATTTAACTTCAATAAAATTCACTAAAAACACTAATTTCTTTGCGAAATAGCTAAACAATTTTCACAAGCTAAACATTTTTCATCTGTTAAAATAATAAACAAAAGAAATGTCATATAAAGGTGACGTCTTGTGGTGAACTACATATACACGACACATACACTATACGTGTTTCACCTAATTACCGAATTTCGTTTTTTTTTGACATATACGATGGGTCTTGACGCAGTTTCCTATCTCGTTATCTCTGTCAGATAAAAGGTCAGAAGGGCTGACAAAGCAGTCGCCATTTTTTCTAGTCACAAATTTGTAGGCTGAATCTGCTCAGCTCATTCGTTCTGTCACTCATTTTTAGTGTTTGTTTGCTTCTCGTGTGGCGGCAACGTGGAATTTAGCAACGAAGTGTTAAAAATAATAAAAAACTGCGCAATGGATTAAATTGTGAACGAATATTCCTATAATGGGATCGAATATATCGTGCAAGACACGGCGAATGGGCATCAAGCCCTACAATATGGTAGGTTTTTCAAAAAAAAGCTTTTGTCCATGAAAAATTCATTTTGTCGGATGAAAACTCTTACAATTTTCAGACGAGAATTTTTTCGGATGAAAACCAAAGTTGCGTTAATCGAATCAGAAAGTGAAACGAACCCAAATTTGGAGGCTGTCTCCAATGGCCCGGAGTATGTTGAAGATGTGCCTAACCTAGAAGCAGAGACTTTGGGTGTGTGCATAATTAAAGAAGTCACGTTTAAAATAGTTTAATATTCCTAATTATATACTTCTCCTTATACATATTGCAGCTGAAGGATCCCAATCACATATCAAAGCTGTGGAGCATGAGTGGAACACGGCAAAAATTAAGCTATTGCTGGAATTGTATAAGGACAAAAAAGAGGCCTTTCGCGATCCGAAAATTAAAAAACGTTGCGTGTGGTCTGAAATATCGAATTCTATGCGCGATTATGGTTACGTCAATATGACGGAGGCAGCGTTGAACAAAAAGATGAGAAATTTAAAACAGACCTACAAAAAGATAAAAGATAACAATAAAATAATTTTTATTGATGATCGGACAGTAAACCCTGGTCCTACAATTTCCTCCTTGCGTCCATCGGCATTGCGGGGGATGTCGTCCGATGAACAATCCAGCAGTAGCGTCGGTTTCTTCAATGGCAACGAAAATTGTCCTCAAAACTCTTCGGGACGTAGAAAATCTAAGCGGGCTGAGACTATGCAACAGGAGAAAATCCGTACGGAATCCTTGTTGCAATTAACCCGGGAAATAAAGGAATCCAACCAGATCCAGAGGGAAAGAAACGATATACTCAGAGAAATTGTAAACGTGTTGAATAAATAGCACACGAACAAGCCATATAATTATAATATAATATATCACTATTATTGTTTTTAAGAACTTTGCCTGTGCCTTTAAAAATGCATTGTATTCAATGCATGTGCCTTAAAAATGAATGAAAATGAAATGAATTAATAAACAATATTAATTTTGTAATAACATGTTTATTTTATGAGGAGCGTTTAAGCGTTTGTAATAATAACATTAAATATGGTATCGAAAAAACGAGCGAAGCTCGATTAAAATACATTAAAAATTTTGTAGCGAACATTTTGAAATTGCCCAAAAATTGTTGCCTCAAAGTGGCCGTGGGTATTTAGTTTATAGTTTATGTTGCATTGTCACCCAGTTCTGAGCTTTGATTCAATTTTGAGCCTTTAAGTCTGTAGCCTTTCGGAAAATTAGTTTAAAATCAGTTGCAAAATTTGCACCGAACATGAACCAAAGTAAACAAAGAGAATTTACTTCAACAGCTAGTTGAAGGGTTAGTGAATTCTAGTGAATTCTAGAATTCTTAGTGAATTCTAGTAAAAAATCAAATTTCTATTATTATTATTTTCCATATTATTTCTATTTGCCAGTAACAAAACCAGTAATATATTTCAAAAAGATTTAAAATTTGTCTGAAGTGGCACTGACAAAACTTTTACTATAGCGACTTCTGTTTATTGTTCAGCTGTCATTAATTTTCAGTGTTTGTTTACTTTTGTTAACTTTTTCTGTATACTATCAGCAACGATTCAGCAACGCGTTCAGAGAACAGCTTTAGGCTAACAAGAAAAAGCCAAAAAAGGCTTGATGGTTCTGAACGCAGCCATTGTATTCCTGGGAATGTTGGGAAATATACAATTAGTGTGTGAAACAGAATTACAGTTATTCTTTCCATTAATGAAAGTGAAAGAGAAATTTATTCACGCTATCGAGTCACAAAAGTTCACGTTATAAGGAGCTTAATGTTAAGAAATTCGAGTTCACACTAGCTGGATGTTTACATAAGCCGGTGTTCACGCTACCGCGACTCTACTCTATTGTTATTTGGTTTTTAATGATGTATAAGTCCTATATAAGTCCTGTAAAAGTCCTCGCTCCAGATCCAGTTATACAGTAGATTTTATAATATTTAGTTTTTAGGTTTCTTAATTTGAGTAATTACCGAGTAAACCAGATTGGCCCAGAATTCAAATAGCGTTTTTTAGTACCGAGATATCGAAAAAACCTCGTAAAGAATCATTGAAACGATTAACAGAAAAATTTATGTCCATATTTTGGGATCCATTCAGATTCAGCATTGATACGCAATAGGTATTACTAATAAGCTGAGTAGAGTGTAAACCGTCTATTTAAAGCAAAATTCTAACCCTGTATTAGTTACTTAATTCGGAGTATTATAATTGAGTACGGAAATATTAACAAGTAAAGTTGGATGATGCGATTCTTCATAATTTGATTATAATTTAGTTCATAATTTGTCACGCTTGTCCGCAATAATTCCTTTAAATGCTGGTTTGTTAGTCGTGCACGTTGTTTTGATTTTACAAATTTTATAATAGTCCTAAAAATCGACATGCAGCCTTTCTTAATTGTGGGTATTTAAATTGCGGCACTAAATTCCAATATTCATTGATCGGTGTTGATAGGATAGAGAGGGAGAACACAGCTGGGTCTTGCTTCATACTGGAAATGGAAAACCCATCCTAAATAATTTCAACAAATAAGGGATTTTTAAAAAAGGCAAGTGTTGTTTTAAATTTTTTAATCGTCGTTTGCGACCCCAAAGACGCTATTTTAGGTTAATAATCGTAAAAGCTACGAAGCTGAAATCTTTAGTACCGGCTACCATTGCTAAAATCCATAAGAATATGTATTCAATATTTTTTTAAGATGAGGTGTATAGACGTAAAAAAATTTTTTACTAATTAGTCCATTTTATATTTACAAAAATGTTTTAGCTTTTAGTTTTAACAATTTTATTTAGATCTACAATTTGTACTTATAGTATCTACATGTTTTTTGCAGGAATAACGGTTGCAAGCTGAACAAACCATGTTTTGTCTTATAATTTTTCCTTCTGTATTTGCGCACATATAACAACGTCATCCCGTTACTTAACAAAAGTGTCTTTGGAACTTCGCTTTATATAGCAGACAGATGTACTTTCTTTGGCTGAACTTTAAAAATCCCTCGCCTTCGTTTAGCAGTCTCCTCGCTTTCTGAAGAAGTCTGTGGATCGTTAGTTTATTGAGTTTCAAAAGATAAACATCTGTGAAGACATTCTTGTGAAGAAATGTTTCTTGGTTTTCTTTTTCTGTTAGACATAAAATTACAAGCCAGTTCTAAAGCCAATTCTTCAATAAAAACGCCCCGCAATTTCATGTTATGTTTTTCAAAAAATGTAGGATCTACTTCATTGAACAAAATGTTACCGAAAACCACAATTAGCCATCGATTTTTTTGAGCTTTGCACTGTATGCCGCCAGCATTTCGTATACTTTGTCGACTCCACCTTTGGTAGCATTGTAATATTTGACGATTTCTGAAAGCTTTTTGCCATCGCTGTCCGTTTCAGCACAATGATGAAGCGTACTCAATAAAATCGTGCATTTATTTTTACGACCGACAGACGATACTAATGTTACATCATTTGCAAAGGCTTAAGTCGAAGTATATAAAGAAACCCTTTTGCAAAATTTTAGTCGCGGAGGAATGTACGTTTTATTTTGACGCAACGTACCTACGTACGTTATCCTCCTTTTCAGAAGGTCTTGTGCTATCTTAAAGGATGTAAGAAAATTATCTGCTGTAACATTTTGACCCTTTAAACCTTGTAACAAATCCAGGACAATATGTTTTCCTTGCTCCTTTTTTATTGAAGCTCCTTCTGCTTTGCCAAGATAGGGCTGAATTCTTAGGACGTAGCCGCTACAAGCATCAACCAGCATCCAAAATTTGATGCCACATTTGGCTGGCTTAGATGGCATATATTGTCTAAAACGACAACAACCACGGAAGGCAATAAGTTGCTCATCTATTGTCACGCACTCATGCGGATTGTAGAAAATATTTAGTGCTTCGGTCCCTTCCTTACGGAAGGCAATAAGTTGCTCATCTATTGTCACGCACTCATGCGGATTGTAGAAAATATTTAGTGCTTCGGTCCCTTACATCCCGATTTCTTATCTTGTACGCTTGTTATCATATTCAGAATGAATACTGATATATACTGACATATGTATACTGATACGAGTGAAGTGTACCAAATTTTTGCATTTGTTATATCTTCTTAGAATGTTCTCTCTATTATATAAGTAAAAATATTTATATGACTATGTAAGTTTTTAGAAAAAGCCAGCTTTTTTTATTATGGGTCGAAAACGACCCCAAGGACTATTCAAGTTGTATATTTTTGGGACTGAGCCGGGTTAAATGTTATATTTTCAGTTTCGTTTTTTCGTTTTGTAGTCTTCGTCTGTGTCGCCATATTTATTAACCTGAGGTGACACCCGAGCAAAAAAATTAATATAACAATCACAAAATCAATTATTTTGTATTATGTTGCAATGGAAATTTATTTCACACTCAGCGTATAATCCATTGGGGACCCGAGCAGAAAAATTAACAGTGCGAAACATTTATATTTTTTGGGCTTTATTTATTTTTCAATAAAAATTGAAAATGAAATAAAGCCCACTGTGGGCTTTATTTCATTTTGGTGTGGGCTTTCTTTAATTTTTTTGTAAAAATTATAAAATTTCTGAAAATGAAATAACGCCCAAAATTACGGCGACTGAACTTTAATGCGGATATGCAGAACTTTAATGCATGCAGAAAGACCCAGAATAGAGGAAGAATTTTCAACAAGGAGATGGTTTTGTTGGCTGAGGGTTTTCATCCATGCCACGGCCGAAGGCCGGCATGCAGAAGGACCCTGGATAGAGGAATACTCTTTAGCAAAGGAGATGGTTTTGTTGGCTGAGGGTTTTAATCCCTGCCACGGCCGAAGGCCAGCATGCAGAAGGAAACTTTGCCTGCGGAGAAGGACCCTGGATAGAGGAAGACTTTTCAAAAAAGAAGATGGTTTTGTTGGCTGAGGGTTTTAATCCCTGCCACGGCCGAAAGCCGGCATGCAGAAGAACACTTTGCCTACGGAGAAGGACCTTGGATAGATGAAGACTTTTCAGCAAAGAATATGGTTTTGTTGGCCGAGGGTTTTAATCCCTGCTACGGCCGAAGGCCGGCATGCAGAAAGAAGGAAGAAAGGATGGAAGGAAGCAAGGAAGGAAGAAAGGAAGGCAGGGATTCAAACAAAAACCGTCGGCCAACAAAACCATCTTCTTTGCTGAAAAGTCTTCCTCTATCCAGGGTCCTTCTCTGTAGGCAAAGTGTCTTTCTGCGTGCCGGCCTTCGGCCGTGGCAGGGATTAAAACCCTCAACCAACAAAACCACCTCTTTGTTGAAAAGCCTTCCACTATTCAGAGTCGTTCTGCGCAGGCAAAGTGTCTTTCTGCGTGCCGGCCTTCGGCCGTGGCAGGGATTAAAACCCTCAGCCAACAAAACCATCTGCTTTGCTGAAAAGTCTTTCTCTATCCAGGGTCCTTCTGCTTGACGGCTTTCGGCCAGGACGAGGATTAAAACCCTCAGCCAACAAAACCATCTCCTTGTTGAAAAGCCTTTCTGTATCCAGGGTCCTTCTGCGCAGGCAAAGTGTCCTTCTGCATGCCGGCCTTCGGCCGTGGCAGGGATTAAAACCCTTAGCCAACAAAACCATCTCCTTGTTGAAAAGCCTTCCTGTATCCAGGGTCCTTCTGCGCAGGCAAAGTGTCCTTATACATGCCGGCCTTCGGCCGTGGCAGGAATTAAAACTCTCATCCAACAAAACCATCTCCTTGTTGAAAAGCCTTCCTGTATCCACGGTCCTTCTGCGCAGGCAAAGTGTCCTTCTGCATGACGGCCTTCGGCCGTGGCAGGGATTAAAATCCTCAGCCAACAAAACCATCTCCTTGTTGAAAGGCCTTTCTGTATCCAGGGTCCTTCTGCGCAGGCAAAGTGTCCTTCTGCATGCCGGCCTTCGGCCGTTGCAGGGATTAAAACCCTCAGCCAACAAAACCATCTTCTTGTTAAAAAGCCTTCCTGTATTCAGGGTCCTTCTGCGCAGGCAAAGCGTCCTGACAGCACCACTTTCGTAGAGTGATATGACAGATAACATAACCGAAAGAAACTACGTAATTTTTAGACAGTGTCCGCATGGAGGGAAAAGGCGTTGGACAACAGATAACGTCGGGGCAGGGCAGGCAGCAGATAAGGGCCCGAAAATGTGCAAACAAAAAAACCAAAAAATTCCCCCTTTCCCTCCTCGCAAATATCAAATGCATGTTTCTGTCGATATTTGCTGTCCTAGCAGGCAGGCAGCAGACCGCCGTAGAAGCGTCTGAAAATTATCGGCAAATAAAGAAATGAAAAAAACTCTCCCTCATTCTCACTGCTCAAACTCCAAAGACCGGCGACTACCTCTTTCGATTCCACTAACAAAAACTTCAGCAAATAGATAAGAACCAAAAAACTTTCCTTTATCCCTAGGCGTAAAGTAAAAAAACGTATTTCCATGGATTCCACTAGCAAAAATGAATCAACGGGATATGAATATTTTTTTATTCGGTGCCCCTCCAATTCATAAACGACGAATAGTAGTTTTCTCCCAAGTCGTCTAGTGTAGAATTTTCAGCGGAGACTGGACGATTAAGTCTCAATCGATTCGAATAATTAAAAGATACTCTGCAGTAAATTCCCGAACTTTTTTCTGTATCTCGAAAGTACTTTTGGATCGTCTCGTGCAGACCTCTAGTCGCTACTTCTATTTTCTGCTTTATACAATAAAGCCTATTTTTCTAGTCAGCAGTTGATTTAATTTTTCACGGGGGTGTATAAAATACCGCGAGAAGCTGAAATGATGGCGTCTGGATGTTTAGGACGAGTTGCTATTTCCTCAACCCACCCATTATGGCCTAGAAGTGTTCCACGTAGTTGCAAAGTCTCAGACATGTTTATTTAAAGTTTTTTGTAGGAGAATAAATGCAAATGCGAAAGACACTACACATATCTCTTGTAAGCAGATACAAATGGAAGACAAAAGGTCTCATCAGAAAAAAAAAATTAATATCTCAAAACTGATCAAAAATAGTCCATGATCATAAGAATAGAAAAACCACAAATTTAACCAATAAAACTACACATTTACTTAACTTTTTATTTTTTACACAAATTGAAGCTACAATTTCACAACTGCGTATGGTGGAAATATAAAGCTATTGATTTTACCAACATACTCATTGACAGTAAACAAGAACAACACGCTACATCTCACGAATAGTCTACGTGAATTCAAGAACGCATAAAAAACTAAATGTCAAACCGATATTGATGCGGCGAACTCGAAGTGTCTTATCTCATAATCTCTGTTCGTAACTAATCTCTATTCCCCATGTCGTGAGTATATTTGAGCTTTCGAGCGGTGAGATCGCATTTATGTGTGTATGTGTTTTAAGCCAACGTGACTGTCGGACTACGCAAATAATTGGAGAGAGTTTTCTTGCTATTTTGTGTTAATTTTGAAACCTTAGACAATAGTTAGCTCTCCGCGTATCATCTCACCGACACTGATTAGTAGCTAATATCAACGATAATGTAGCTGTCGTCAATTGTTGTCTCTTGCTTTAAAATGTCGGTTTAATAGTGGATACCATTAGTGGCGTTCGTTCGGTTGGTGGGTCATTCGTTTCGCTTGATTCAGTCAAGTGTCAATCTGCACTTTTTGCCGCTTTCTCAATTTTATTGACCGCGTTAAGCTTTTGTTGTTGTTGTCGGTTAGAGATCTTAAATTCCACCCGTGGACGGTTAGATTTGAAATTGTTAATTAAATATATAACCATATGCATAATCAATATGTTCATACTACGTAGGTACATAAGATACAGAGAATCAATATACGTACTACGTAGGTACATAAGATACAGGTCAATTAATTTGGAGTATCCAATTCAAGAATGTGGAACTGTGTAAAAAGTTGTTCTTTGACTGACTGCTATCCGCGACAATGTCAATAACTTGTCATGTAATGTCGCTTCAGCAAGTGTGCAAAAATTACAAAAATTATCAATAATACCGTTGTGTCCAGTTTTGAGTACTATAGGATCTGCTGGCATTTAAAAGCATTCAATTGTCACTAATTTTTGCGTTAGCTATTTTGTCATTATTTATCGAGTTTGGCATTTGGTTTCATAACAGTGATAAATTAAAATGGCTTTGTAGCTTTCAGTATTTCAGTATTGTCTGATGCATTCTGTTATAAAATTACATCAACAATGATGAATAAAAACTCTATATTCATATCTTCTAATACGAAACGTTCTTCGTTTTATCTACTCAAAATTGAATTTATCTTAAAAATTTCATTATAGTTTTTAGTTACCTTTTAACATTGGTATTCTAAAATTGGATTTTATTTCAAAAGTATATATATTTGGTCTATAACGAATGGCTAAGGCTGATGTCGACTTGGGTTTTGATCTCAATATCGATTGTAATTATTTGGAAGAAAATTTTTTGTTTTTGCCTTCGGTGAAGCTCGCCGGGCAAGGATCTGAGGATGAATTCTATAAACTTAAACACGGCCTTTGCGCTCAGATGACATGTAAGTGAATTACATTCTATTAATTTAAACCATCAATTTGTTTGACGGTACGTACATACGTATACATAATTGTAACGAATAAGAATAAGAATTCGTTGACCCTGGTTACGTCATTATATATAAAATCATATATACATATATATATATTTATATAATAGCACTGACGTAGCTAGCATGGGTGACACCCTGGGCGGAAGTGGTGGTGTCACCCTTATACAACTTTTGTACCATGACGGTCCGATCAAACGGACGGGAATTTTATGTGGAGTATGCCAAAATATAGGGTGTTTTTTGTTTGCTTATACAAAACATACTGAAGGGCTAACTGTCAAACGAACTGCTATACTGCGCTCAATGTTTGACACTTATTATCTCTATACTCTGGCAAATCATCTCACACTCCAACTTGAATAACGTTATCAAGTTATTAAAATTTACTTTGAAAATCATTCGTCGATTCGCAAAACTTATAACCCACATTTCGCCCAAATCTTCATAATGAATTTTTTCAATTATGCTTTGGCGTTTAGACGGTTTCTCCCGACTATTGTAGGAAGATGAATAACAGGAGGCTACTTCAGTGTTCGTTGTTTTTTTACTATTGTCATGATTTCCTGTGGAATCCTTGTGCATAGATTTATCCGTAAAACCATTAATTCTATCTGGTTTAGATGTTTTTTTTTTGCTTGCAGAAGCATTTGGAATAGGTCCACTAGCGAAGCTAAGACCATTGATATTAGCGCAGGTTTTCAGGACCTATGAAGATAGATATACACCAGTATACAGCATTATTTTCATAACTAAACTATATAAAGGGGAAATGCAGAATGAAAAATTTGGTTGATTTAAAGGCAACATAAACCTTTATCGAATGCTGATTGAAACGCTTAATCATGTTTTAAAGCCGCTATTAACATGACTGCAATAACTGACCTTCTTCATGTTCCTTGGCATGCGTTGAAGAAGAAGAATGCGTAGAAGGCTCCAGGAAATAACGCCCAAATGAAATAAAGCCCACTTTCATTTTTTGGGGCTTTATTTCATTTTCAATAAAAATTGAAAATTAAATAAGGCCCACTGTGGGCTTTACTTCATTTTGTTGTGGGCTTTATTTCATTTTTTTGTAAAAATTATAAAATTTCTGAAAATGAAATAACGCCCAAAGTTACGGCGTCGACTGAACTTTAATGTGGATATGCAGAACTTTAATGCATGCAGAAAGACCCAGAATAGAGGAAGAATTTTCAACAAGGAGATGGTTTTGTTTTCTGAGGGATTTAATCCCTGCCACGGCCGAAGGCCGGCATGCAGCAGGACACATTGCTTTGAAGCAAGGAAGGAAGGAAGGAAGGAACGAAGGAAGGAAGGCAGGGATTAAAACCCTCAGCCAACAAAACCATCTCCTCGTTAAAAAATGTCTTCCTCTATCCAGAGTCCTTCTGCGCAGGCAAAGTGTCCTTCTGCATTCCGGCCTTCGGCCGTGGCAGGGATTAAAACTCTCAGCCAGAAAAACCATCCCCTTGTTGAATAGTATTTGTATATTAACCCGTCCAATAAGTCCAACAGCTGCTTCGTAGCTAACGCATTTCAGCATTTATCGCAAAATTGGGCCTTATTTCATTTTTTTTGGCTTTATTTCATTTTTCGGAAAAATTTTAAAATTTCTTAAAATGAAATAAAGCCCAAAGTGGGCCTTATTTAATTTTTTATGAAATAACGCCCAATTTGGCAAAATGAAATAAGGCCCGCATTGGGCCCTTATTAATTCGGCAGTAGTTGTCGAATTTTCGGCAGTAGTTGCTGCAAGAATTTCTTTGCATCGTCGCGATCGGACGTGTTTGCACACCACTGCGATTTACGAAGAACACAGTGAATATACCCTCATTCCTTCGGGTGGTGGGTATAAAAACACAAATTTAGCCAATAAAACTACACTTTTATTTAACTTTTTATTTTTAACACAAATTGAAGCAACAATTTCACAATTGCGTATGGTGGAAATATAAAGCTATTTATTTTTCCAACATACCCATTAACAGTAAACAAGAACAACAATATGCTCCATCTCACAAATAGTGTACGTGAATTAAAAAACGCATAAAAAACTAGATGTCCAACTGATATTGATGCGGCGAATTGAAAGTGTCTTATCTCATAATCTCGATTCGTAACTAATATCTATTCCTCATGTGGTGAGTATATTTAAGCTTCCGAGCGGTGATATCGCATGTATGTGAGTATGTGTTTTAAGCCAACGTGACTGTCGTACTCCGCAAATAATTGGAGAGAGTTTTCTTGCTATTTTGTGTTAATTTGAAACCTTAGACAACAGTTAGGTCTGAGCGCATCATCTTATCGACATTGAGTAGTAGCGAACATCAACGATACTGTAGCTGTCGTGAATCGTTGTCTCTCGCTTGAAAATGTCGGTTAAATAGTGGATATCATTAGTGGCGTTCGTTCGATTGGTGGGTCATTCGTTTCGCTTGATTTAGTCAAGTGTCAAACTGCACTTTTTTCGCTTTCTCAATTTTATTGACTTCGGTAAACTTGTGTTGTTGTTGTTTCGGGATCTTAAATTCCACCGAACGGTTTGATTTTAACATACGTATTCTGAGATTCACGAACTATTGAATCGTCTCGAAATTGCATTGCAAACAACAACAAAGAGACGATTTTTGTTGTTGTTTGCAATGCAATTTCGAGACGATTCAATAGTTCGTGAATGTCAGAATACGTATGTCAATTGTTAATTAAATGTTTAACCATATAACCAATCAATATGTACGTAGGTACATACAATATATGTAGGTCAATTAATTTAGACTATCCAATTAACAAATTTGAAACTGTGTAAAAAAGTTCTTTGACTGACTGCTATCCGCGAAAATAACAATAACTTGACAAAGTAATATCTGACGTTACGTCATGTAGTGTCGCTTCAACAAGAGTGAAAAAATGACAAAAATTATCAACAATACCGTTGTGTCCAGTTTTGAGTACTATAGGATCTGCTGGCATTTAAAAGCATTCAATTGTCATTGATCTTTTGCGTTAGCCATTTCATCATTATTTATCGAGTTCGACATTTGGTTTCATAACATTGATAAATTAAAATGGCTTTCTATGCTTCATAGTTTAAGATTTTAGTATTTGGCCCTATTCTGGCTTTTCTGTTATTCTGCTATAAAATTCTGCTATGCATTTATAACAGATCGTGACCATAACAGATTTGTTAAAAGTGGTATTCTGTGTTTTAATCTTTTATGGTTGTCTGTTAATGGTTTTTCAAACGGAAATAATTATTATATTACAAATCCTTTAAAATAGACCGATGCCAAAAAGTTATTTGAAATTAAAAAACGATGCAGGCAGGGCCGGTTAAAAGCATAGACAAATGAGACGACTGTCTAGGGCCCGGTTAAATTTTCAATGTTTAAAATATTTGTAAAAAATATAGTTTACTTTTCTGTTGAAAAGCTGTTTAACACAAAAATATATTGCTTCTTATAGAGCTATTGTGAATTCTAAAATCTAAAGAAACTGCGTTCTTATGTTTGTTGCTATTGAAAATAAAACTTCAAATATTTTAGAATTTTTTTAAGCGACAAAAAATGTTCATGAAAAATAATTTATTAAAAAATGCTTTGAATAATATTAATTATGATGAAATAATTGATAATTTGACTAAATTAAAAGACTAAAAAAATTAATAAAATTAATAAATAAAAAAATTAAAGACTAAAAAACAGAATTTTTAAATAAAGTTTTAAATAAAGCTTGTTAAACTATCATGGCTCTTATTTAAATTATATTTTTCATTATTGAATTTACCTTTCATGGGTAATAAAAATTTAAGATTTGTTTTAGTTTTTCACATTATATTATTGGTTTTATATTTTTTGTGTGCACTATTTCTTGTGGAACCGGCTTCCTCGGTTTAGTAAGAAGCAAATGCCTAGGGCCGCTAGGGTGTTTTAATCCGGCCGTCGATGCAGTGTGAATTTTTGTTTGTCATAATTTGATTTCTACAAAAATAAACATAGTAGTAGTATATAATATAATAGTAGTAGATGTTAGTAGTATGCTAGTACAACTATGTACTAATAGTTTGTACTTAATTTTGCCGTCTTTTTTGGGTATTTGTAATTAAATGTATTCAAAAAATACCACAATTTTTCGCTCGTTAAAAATTTAAAATTTTTAAAATCATAACGGATACAAAAATCTGCCTTTAATTCTGTTACGGATTATAGCAGATTCTGTTAAAGAGTTTGCTGCACCAATATCGGATATGATAAAAGAAAATTTGACAGATCGAAATTTTGTATTGGAAAACGTAACAGAATAACAGATCTTTTATATAAAAGATTTCCAGAATAGACCCAATTGTCTGATGCATTCTGCTAAAAAATTTCATCAACAATGATGAATAAAAACTCCATATTCATATCTTCTAATACGAAAAGTTCTTCGTCCTTTCTACTCAAAATTGAATTTATCTTAAAAATTTTATTCTAGTTTTAGTTACTTTTTAACATTGGTATTCTAACATTGGATTTTATTTCAAAAGTGTATGTATTTAGTCTATAACGAATGGCTGAGGCTGGTCTCGACTTGGGTTTCGATCTCGATATCGATTGTAATTATTTGGAGGAAAATTTTTTGTTCTTGCCTTCGGTGAAGCTCGCCGGGCGAGGATCTGAGGATGAATTCTATGAACTGAAATCCAGCACACGGTCTCTGCGCTCTGATGATACGTAAGTGAATTACTTTCTATTAATTTAAACCATCAGTTCGTTTGACAGTACGTACGTATATATATATATATATATATATATATATATATATATATATATATACAGTACGTATACATAATTGTAACGAATAAGAATGAGAATTCGTTGACGCTGATTTTTACAGTGCATGGTTACGTCATTATATATTATAGTACATCCATATCAGGGTATTATATATATAATAGCAGTGACGTAGCTAGCATGGGTGACACCGGGGGTGGAAGTGGTGGTGTCACCCCTATGCAATTTTTTACCATGACAGTCCGGTCAGTCAAACGGAAATTTTCTGTGGAGTATGCCAAAATATAGGGTGTTTTTTTGTTTGCTTAGATAGAACATACTGAAGGGTTAACTGTCAAACGAGCTGCTATACTGCGCTCACTGTTTGACACTTATTATCTGTATACTCTGGCGAATCATCTTACACTTAAGTTTGAATAACGCTACCAAATTATTAAAAATTTACTTTGAAAATCACTCGTTAATTCGCGCAACTTATAACACTACCCACAATATTGCCACAATATTCAAAATTATTGTGAAAAGTGCTATTTGTACTGTAACGCCCGCCGAGAAATCAATTCTTCGTAGATTTTTTGTTATTAGGCTTAAAATTTGCGCAAAATCTCAATCTATCGATGCAAGAAATAAAAACGCAAAAAAAAGTCCCGGACCATATTTTTACGCTCAGATATATAGCACTTTTTTGTCTTCTTTAATCAAAAAATTCCCTTTTTAAGTTAAAATTTCAGAAATAACCGTTAAACTGTCGTTGGGATTCCAATATACTGTCAGTAAGGAATATACTAGAGATGAGCGATATTTTAGTACCGGTGACTTTGTCACTGTTACTTTGAAGTCACTGGTCACTGTAGCGACAGAAAAATATTTTTACCAGTGACAGTGACAGTGACTGCCTTCGTTCCAAAATATTCACACACAAATAATCGTTCCTGTCACTGACTTGTTACACGATATTCACACACAAATATTCGTTCCTGTCACTGACTTGTTTCACGATATTTACACACAAATATTCATTCCTGTCACTGGATTGTTCCCGCGCCATGAATTCGCTTGCGTATTTTTTTCACGTACATATTGTACAACAATCTAGGTTTGCAATAATTTTTAATTAATTATCTATGCAGTTTAAAAACCTGCTATGATATGTGATTAGACACATATGAGACATTTTTATTTGATTGTATATATTAATTATTATTATTAATTATTTTTATTAATTAATACACCATTAATGGGAACAGATTCAGCACTCTTAAAATTTGTTATTGTTTTTGTAGTTGTTGTTGCTGGCGCTGATCCCAACACTTTTGGTCGCTCTCGTCTGGTTTAGGAGTTTTAACCCTTTAAAGTTTGAAAATTTATTGTCTATATCTCCTATACTGTAAAAGGTATCTGCCTGATATGCATACCATTCTGATGATATTAAAAATATCTTTTATTTATGTAAAATAAAATAAGAGTTACTTGAGTTATTTTTCATAGATATTGCAAGGCAGTATTCAGATTTGCTTGTCACTGAACACCCCTCATGCGACTTAAGCCTCAGTTTCATAGATTCCGTTTGTATCCAGAAAAAGAAAAAGGTTTTTACTTGACAATATTTGTTTAACATTCTTAATCTGCACGTTAATTTGATCTATTTACGTTTTACGTTGATCTATGAACTATTTGTTCAGTGCACGTTCTGCTTTATTTTCCAAATTTGTTTTTGTTATCAAGAACAAGAAAATGACAATGCAAAACGAGCGATAAACGAATCGTTCATAGATTAAAAATCTACCCCTAAAACTCGCTAAAACTTCTGGTATCGTCGTTTACTTATATCAAAGTCACTGTGACTAAAAATCACTGGTTAAAATCACAGTGACCCGTTTGTCACTGTCACTGCTGTCACCGTTCCTGAAAAATCACTGGATCGCTCATCTCTAGAATATACGAGCGTCCATTTTCTTGTATTTAATAGTAGTTGTAATGGAATCGGTTAGACAGGTCGGCTGTATGTTAGTTGCATTTATATTTGATGCACCTTAACATGTCGGTAAAAATTTCAAATACGAAAGATGGTAACGGCAACCATCAAATTGTTAAAATTAAAATACGGCGATTAGTTGATTTCGAGAAGCGGACCATTTGGCCTCCAAGGTTGTGCAATTTGTCACCTCTCAATTATTTTCTATGGGGTTACGTGAAGTCACTGGTTTATGTTGATAGACCCACTGGCTTATGTTGATAAACCAGCAAACAATTAGACGCCGTTTTACAGAAGGCAACCAACACACATTCTGGCAAAATCTGAGATAATGTAATTTTTTTATAACATTGAGCCTATTCTTCATTTCCCATGAAACGACCAAATGCTATCTTCGCGTTTTACAGAAAAACAAATGGTCAGCCAACCCGCAAAAAATTAATATAGAATGTTAAAAAAATCAAATTTTTGGAAATTGTATTCTTTAACCCTTTTTTAGTAAAACCTAAAGTTGCAGATTGTTTAGATTTTTAATAAAAATTTAAAGGAAAACGCTAGCATTGAAGATGATATTGATGGTTTTAATACAGAAAAACTAGACTTTTCTATTGGACAAAATTTAATTTTTTAAAGTGTTATTATTACCATACATTTAAATGTACATTTCATAACAAAAAGGAAAGATGTAGAAAAACAAAAGAAAGTGATTTCTTGAGCTTTATTAAAAATCGTAACAATTAAATTTGAATAACCTGGATTTTCGTTTTGCAATAAACAACCAACCCACAAAAAATTTATGTAAACTGTAAAATAAAACCAAACTTTTGCAAATTATGTTTCTCTAAGCCTATTTCAACAGGTATCGACCAATAGTACTATTATTATTAGTATATGGTATAAAGTTTATCCATTATGTATTAATATTTTAAACAAAATAATTTATTGTTTACAAAAAAGTATTTTTGAATATTCTGAAGAACGCACTTGTTGTGGGTTTATTGCCTTCAGGAAAATGGCGTCCAATTAATGTCTTATTCGTTTTTTCAAATGGATAATTGGAATGTTTTATTTTAACTTTTTTAAAATTGGATGTCCAGAATGAGATCAATCAATAATTTTGAATTGTTAATGTCATGTATTGATCTTTCAAATGAATAGTAGAATTCAATTAAAATTAAATTTTTCGTGTTATTTTTTACAACATTAAGCTTTATCGGACTTAAAAATACACCCAACATTTTCATTTCTTTCTGAATACTACCTACCTACTCAATAAATGTTTTGTACTGTAAATTTTCTGCTTGGGTGTCACACTTATGGACTATACGCTGGGTTTAAAATGAGTTTCCATAATAGGCGTGTCCTTGATCCAGTTTTCGCCATTCTTATGAATATATGCGCCAAATTTTATGACAATTCTTACATTCGTCGCTCTTCAATCGAGGATTCTTTCCGTAATGGGCAGACCACGCTCATTTTTTGGGGGTAACTTTGTCTGACGCTAATAATGGGAATATAATTTCAGCTTTAGATTTGTCCTACTAGCTTGGAAATGTAGCTCTAAAAACTAAAGATTTTATATATACTGTTAACAGCGTGGCACAGGTCAGATTTTCCGCATTTTTAATACCAAACGGCCTATGATGACAGAATATTCGTGCCAATTTTTATGGCGATAACTCTGTTCGTAAGCTAGATCCACAGACAGACAGACAGACGGACGGACAGGGCTAAATATATGTATATACATACATACATATATACTTTTCTATACCTGCCACGCCGCTTTTAATTCGTAACAAACGGATGAACAAAGTACCCTCGTCCCTTAACCCATCGGGTGTAGGGTATAATGAATATATAATATAAAATTGTGAATGATTATAAATAAATATGTAATATAAGGGGCATAATAAAAGACTTTACTTTAATTTTTTAGACAGTGCAAAATTACCTTCCTTGTACAATAAAAACCAAATTTTTCACTAAAAATTCCATTGCTACGGAGCCGCAGAATAACAACTAAGAATCTGATATCTTATCTGCTTTAGGTATTACGTATGTTTATTTTATCATGTTCCATTAGTTAAAAAAAGGCAAAATCACTAGATTCTGGCATGAGTTTTAGTGAAGGTATAATAAAAGAAATCACAATTAAAAATAATACGCCTTAATAAGCCATGTGCACCATAATAATGTGAGCTGATTTTCAAAATGATAATTTCAAAATTATTCCAGATCAAATTTTTCACAGTGTAAAATTTTCCCACACGTTTAAGCACTTTTCTATTTCTCGCAAAATGACGCCAATATGCTCTCTGTAGCTCTTTCTCTTTCACTTTAAAATATTTGGTAATTTTATAAGTATAGAGCAGTGGTACTGAAAAATTCATTACAAGTATCCTCTGGGGTACGGCAAAAGTTTGGTGGTGGTACGCGCTGCTCCGGGCTTTGGCTGCGCCTGGTGCAACTGTCAGGCAGCTTAGTTTTTTCGATTACAAACATAAACTATGGTAAACCATGTATCGAATAAACAATTTTTTTATATAAAACGTTCTTACAACGAACTAAAAGGTTTAACGGAAATTATATAAAATGTGAAAACACCTCACAATTTTTTCAAAATTTCTTGACACATTTATTACAAATATTTTTAATATAAAATATATACAACAATAATATATCGTCTACTAGTGCTGAGTTTAAATTTCTAGTTTCCAGCTCAAGAAGATTGTTTAAAATAAATAACAAAATTTGTAGCGAACATTTTCAGAGGGCCCCAATTCAATTTTCAAAATAATTTTAAAGTGAGCGTGGGTGCAACATTTTTTGCTGTCCATATGTTCTTACTGCGCTCCCAGAGCTTTTCTACAGAGTTGATGGCGTTAACAAGAGCTCTAGAATCACTTCTAAAGCTATTGCACAACTGAAACAATGCTAATTTCTTAATATGTAGATCTACATTTTTGCTGCATACACGGTAGAAAATTTTGGTTTAATTTTCCAACTTAGCAGGGTGATATAAGGTGTCATCCTAACCTAAAAGTCGATATTTTCAACCTTCTCTACTCATTCCTAACTTTTAAAAGGACAAATTTTCATTCGAAGTTTAAGCTTCACGCCTTTCTGTTCACGATTTAAACTTAACAGTTGACAACAAAGTTATAAAAGTATAAAAATTAAAGTATAATTTTCGACCGCGTAAGAGAGTTTTCAGTAGCTCAAAGCTTTAACACGTTCACGCAGGTACCGAAATTTATGTTTTTCCTTATGAGGCGGTGCTTGAATCCACGCTTTACTTCATCTGGCAATGCATCACTTATTCAAACACTGTATTATGCAAGTGTTTGCCCAGCAACAAATTAATTGCGCTTACTTTGCAAGTCGTGTTGGTTCGCTAATAATTTTTTCGCTGAAAGATGGAGTCCGAATTCTTCAGCGAAAATTAAATTAAAATTTAGCGACGCATTTAATTATAGTGGAACTCAGAAACAAAGTACTTTCGCTTGCTTTACAATTGAGTTTTACAATAATAGATAACATGAGTATAGAAATTAATGATTCGTTAATTAATGATTCACTGATGAATCTACACGAGGGTGGTCTGAGCAGTTTCCGACCTAACAAAGATATACCTAAGGCATTTTATCTTCAAAATAATTTTTATTTCTCTACATAGTCCTTGTAAGTCTATACACTTTTCCCAGTGATGCTCCCATGTCTCCAGCCCATCCCAATAATAATTCCCGTCTTTTTTTGCAAAATAGCTGTTTACAAAGGTGATGATCTTCTCATTTGAAGAAATCTCTGTCCTCGTACATAAAAGCAGGACAAATAGAAAACAGGTAAGAGCATTAACTTTGGCCTGGCCGAAGCTCATATACCCTACACCCGCATCTGTCGAAGTGTCACTTATAGATAGTAAATTTTGATCTATTAACTCATTTACAGCAACGCTTTTCTCAGCAAACATCTTATTACATAGTATTGTATACTATGTGCGATGATGACTCTCACTAACACGATAAACGCGCCACTGAAATTTTAGTTTCAGATCCGGACTACAAGCTGAGAAATTCAGCTCTCAAATTGAATGCATTAATATTAAATATCTGAAATGTAGGCGTGGCAGTAGTCAGATTTTTTTCGACATCAGAGAGCTCCAAACCGAAGTAAATATTCCGGCTGAATTTCATGATGATGACTTTCAAATTTCAGATTTTAACGGGAATATACATTTTGACCATGCCTAAATCCATTTTGACTAGTTTCGTCGTGATATCTGTACGTGCTGTATGTACAAGAGGTCTGCATGGGATGTCTCGAACACACGAATACACTTGAATACACTACTGCAGTACAGCGTATTTGGAATGGAAACTTTACTTCTTAACTCAAAAATACAAACGCCGACTAGAGTCAAATGTAACCGAATCTCCATACGTTTTTGTACGAATGATATTAGGATAGAACCTAAAAAAGAAAAGATGATTCATTCAAATTTGGGATGAATCATGTATGTACGTATACATTATGTATGTAAACATTGTGTGTATATCCTTCTTCATTGCGGACGGCAACAGGCTTCGAAAAGAATAAAAATATACAATAACAAACAACATAACAGGAAGAAAACTACGTAACTTTTAGACAGTGCATGGAGCATGGAGGGAAAAAGCGTTGGACAACAGATAACGTCGGAGCAAGGCAGGCAGCAGATAAGGGTCTAAAAATGTGCAAAAAAAAAACCAAAAAACTCCCCCTCTTCTCCTCCCCGCGAATATCAAATGCGTGTTTCTCTCGATATTTACCCTCGTAGCAGGCAGGCAGCAGACCGCCGTAGAAGCGTCTGAAAATTATCGGCAAATAAAGAAATGAAAAAAACTCTCCCTTATTCTCACTGCTCAAACTCAAAAAACCGGCGAATACCTTTTTCGATTCCACTAACAAAAACTTCAGCAAATAGATAAGAAACAAAAAACTTTCCTTTTTTCCTACGCGTAAAGTAAAAAAACGTATTTCCATGGATTCTACCAACAAAAATAAATCAACGGGATATGAATATTTCTTTATTCGGTGCCCCTCCAATTCATGAACGACGAATAATCGTTTTCTTCCGAGTCGTCTAGTGTAGAATTTTCAGCAGAGTATTCGTTCAGTCTCATTCGATTCGAATAATCAGAAGATACTCTGCAGTCAATGCTCGAGCTTTTTTCTGTACCTCGAAAGTATTTTTGAGACGATCCATGCAGACCTCTAGTATGTACGTATGTCCATATATGTACATATTTTTGCACCTCGGTCCACTCATTACAATGGGTTGTGCTAAAAGGAACTTTTTCTAATTGTGAAGCTTCGATTTTGGTTGTATCGAAAAAAAGCTCGAGCATTGACTGCAGAGTATCTTTTAATTATTCGAATCGAATGAGACTGAACGAATACTCTGCTGAAAATTCTACAATAGACGACTCGGAAGAAAACTATTATTCGTCGTTTATGAATTGGTTTATGAATCGGTTGTACCGAAGGGGCACTTTTCTTAAAGGGTTTTGTAGAACTTTACATATAACTGAGTTTAACAGTCGTACAAGGAAGTCATGTGTTGCATTATACGATTTTAAATTCGCTAGAACTAGAACTAGCTAGAACTAGAATGTTTGGGAATGACTGTTCGCAAAGAGCAGACGTACTGCTGGTGTCCTGCTTGATATTATAGGTTTTGGCATATCAACATAGAATTTGAGTGTAGCTTGAAGTTTCACGTGTGAATTTAAAGAGTTTGATGCCTCCGGGGTTAAATTCTAATAACAATTGGGTAAATGAAATAAAATATGCAAATAAAGTCTTCTCTCGCGATGTATATGTCTCCTCAATTTTCAATCTGAGAAACCTGTTAGTTTTTATTCGCCGTTATCCACGCTGAATCGAACATTGTTCTCTCTGTAATTTGAGAGACAGTCTGTAACAAAAGGCAGTCCGTGTTACAAAAGTTTTGTCCATGAAAAAAGATTTGGTGTTTTCTAAAAACTGATATTTAATGTATATAAATCAGATAGTACCTGATAGACTTAACATTAAAGCAAAGTTCATATAAAATAACAATATAAAAATAAAAAAATTTTGGGTTGAATTGAAACGATTTAAAGCAATCAATTCATTTCAAATTGCAATTCGCGAAATCTGTTGTTGCTGTTACAAACAAAGAAATGAGTAAATGGGAAGAAATCGCCTGTGATTGATTGTGCGCTAGTCCCCTCTTCGATCGACTCTTCTCCTACTGGTCGCGAAGAGTTCTCTGTGCAGTTAAGAAGCCAAATGGACATAGTCTTGAATCACCTAACGCGTGAAATAAGTTCTCTTCGTGATGATTTTATGCATCAATTCGCTCTTGTTGAGAAGAAATTTAATTTTGTTCATGGGAGAGTCTACAACCTACAGTTCCGTTTGGTAATTTTGTATACGAGGGTAAAAGAGAAGGTGGAAATGAAAATTGGTGACTTAGACAAACTTGAGATTGGAACTTGGAGATTGTTGGCATTAAAAGGAGATGTGACAGCATGGAAAGAAATCACATTGCTGCGGACGCAATTTTGTTTGGAGTTCCACAATTGCCTAAGAACTTAATCATTATTTTTCTTAAAATGTGTGACTCAATTGGCAGTAAGAAAGCACTTTTTGGACCTCATATACCGGTCTTGTCGGCGAAATGGAAAATTTATTATCTATGACTGGTTAAAATCGCGGTGACCCGTATGTCACTGTCACTGCTGTCAGTCACTCTACAGACTCCATTGCATCCATGAAAAATGCACCGTTCGACCAGTTTACATGCTGGTGGCATCACTGGACCTTATTTCTTAAAAAATGAGGCCGGAGCTCGCGTTACAGTCAATGGAGATCGTTACCGCACCACGATCAATGATCATTGATCTAGACGAAATGTGGTTCCAAGAGGATGGCGCTACCTACCATACCGCGATGGCAACCATCGATTTATTGAAATAAAAATTTGGCGAAAGGTTGATTTAGAGAAATGGACCTATCAATTGGCCTCCAAGGTCATGCGATTTGACACCTCTCGATTATTTCCTGTGGGGTCGCGTGAATTCACTGGTTTATGCTGATAAACCAGTAACAATTGACACCTTGGAGGCCAACATTATCCGTGTTATTTGTGACATACGGCCAGCAGTACTCGAAAAAGTGACTCAAAATTGGACGTCCAGAATGCCCTACGCCAAGAACAGCCGCGGTGGCCATATGCCCGAAATCATAAACTTAAGTTTCAATTTGGATTTGATAATACTTTGTGTAAACTGCTGTCGTCGTACCTTGCTAACCGTTTTCAGTCTGTCAGTCTCAGGAACGGAAATTCCTTATTGTTAAACATCACTTCTGGTGTTCCCCAAGGCTCGATTCTTGGACCATTATTATTCGCGATTTTTATAAATGATATTGGGAATAGCCTTGAAGCTTGTAAGTATCACATCAGCATATAATGGCCTTCAAATCTACAAAATTTTTCCGCGCAAGTTGTACATCACAGCTACACGTGATATTAATGCAGAGTTGAAAAAATTTTTTTAATTGTTGGTAGCTAATAGATTAAAGTTAAATCCTTTGAAATGCAAAGGTATGATTGTTAACAGATCCAGGAATCGTATCGAAAATCTACCTCTTTTGCTCAATAACTCACAAATAGACTGTGTTGATATCTTTAAAAGTCTTGGCGTATATATGTAGGCTTATATCCCTTGGGTATATAGGGTAGGTTTATGGAATGCTTTGCCCACTGAATTGAAACGAATAAATAACACTGCCACATTTAGAACCCAATTATTTAGTCATAGCTCTGAAACATAGTATATCTTAGGTAACATATGTACATTATTTATAAGACCTCACTCTTACTTGTACAATTGAATTTCATAATAGTATTGCACTTGTACTTGTAAAAACTTGACATGCAAGATAATTTTAAAATAAATATAGTACAACTCCTTAATGACAAATAAATCTAACTATTAATAACTGCATAATTCAGCTACCTGCATTGCCATTCTTAGTGAGCTTTTAATTTTATTGGCAATGTTTATGTGATACTTCAGAAAACAATAACGCGCTTTTAAAATCATGAAAATTTAGAAGGAACATCATTTTAACTGAATTTTTAATGTACCGAAAAATTTTTCTAATTCAACTACTACCCTAACCAGAAAAAGGTTCAGAGACTTTCTTAAAAAAAATGAATTATTTTATCTTATATTTTTATTTGAAATGTAAGTGTTAGGGGCATATTTTATTATTATTATTTATTGTGGTATCCATTTTGCTGCAATTAGCTGTTCCTACTCACCATACTACTATATACATATGTATGTATATCCTATGTTATATACTACATACTACTAATATATATCGTAAAGAGCTGAAAGCCCTAAAAAGTTTTAGAGCTAAAATTAGGCAGGAAAATTTTGGAAGGGCTCGAATTTCATGCCTCAAAGTGGCCCAGTTATGGGTAGTTATTTTATAGTTTATGTTGCATTGTCATCCAGTTCTGAGCAAAAAAATTCGGTAAAATTTCGAGTATGTAGCTCGCCGTGAAGAAAGTTAAAAATTATTTAAAAAATTTGTTCCCTTGTTCAAAGTGGGCGTGGGTGGTTAGTTATGCTTATTGTTGCATTGTCATCTAGTTCTAGATGCTAAAAAATTTGCTTTGGTAAAAAATTTTGAGTCTCTAGCCTCTCTGGAAGTTAGTTTAGAAGCAATTTCAAAATTTGTACCGAAAACGAAAGAATATTTTTATGTTTTTTCGAAAGCGAGCCATAATTGTTTGCCTTAAAGTGGGCATGAGTTGTTCAGTTATGCTTATTAATGCATTGTAATCTATTTCTGAGCTATGGCTAAAATTCTTTATTTCTAATGGGGACACGTAGGTACTAAGAACAAACAGTCCTTTTCTAACCGCGATACAAATTTCCGAATTATGATTTAATTATTATAATGTATGTTAAAGTACCAGCTCTTATATTATCTTAATTACCTTAATTAATGTATAAGAAGAAAGAGACAGGGATAGTAAGAGTAAAGTACAGAGGAGTAAGAGAAAAGAAAAGAAAATAAAAGAAAGGAACAGAAATACATTTCAACCTCAAGCTGCAAGTTACAGAAAAACTCCTTAGCCAGCCGTCTGAAAATGCCTCCATTACAGATACATTTTAAGTTATAAGGTAGGTCCAAAGCTTATTGGAGTGGACAATGAAAAACCTACCAGTATTCAGGTAACTATGATAAGGTATAGGGATATTTCGCAGTCGACTAGATTGTCCAAACTTAAGCTTTTCAAACAAGTAATTTGGACGGCCAGAATTGAATAGCTAGAATTGAATTGCTTAAATACACAATTTCTAAATTTGATATAATCAAAAAAGTCACAGCCAAGTAATGAATAACTCCATCCCATTAAAGAGTCGTATTTTTTTAATCCGCAAGAAAATCTAGTTATATTATTAATAGCAACAGTAGTTTTATGAGACGAAGAGGAATCAAAAGAAGGGTATGCTAATTCTGTTAGTAAGTAAGTAAGTAGGTGCAAAATTATCTGCCGAACGGCCTTTAGTCGAGTATTTATCGGTACATATTTTGCAGCAAGAAGGTGCAGTATAACGAAGTAAACCTTACTAATAACTCTTTTCACATGATCAGTGCAAGTCAACGTTGAGTTTATAAAAAACCCAAGGCTAGATATATTGGAAACAAGGTTAGTTTAGCAGGACATAGGAAAATGGGAGGAATAAGCGATAAGGATGGAAGATTTTTAGCAACTGGTAAAATAAAATGTTTAGACCCATTAAGTTGCAAGCAATTTCTTTCAGCCCAGCAAACGAGACTTTTTTGATCTTAATTTAGTTTAAAACTTCAGTCAACTAAATTTGTTATATGTCATTATGTAAGCGTGCATTGTAACATTCCCAACCACATCAAAAATATCATTTAAGAACATTAAGAATAACAGCAGCACACCAACTTCAAATTGCCTATAGGTAGAATAAGAGTCACCAACTTTTACTCTTTGAAACCGGTCAGTTAAATAACTTTTAATTAACTTAATCGACGACCCAGGGAATAAGAAAAATGCTGAAGCTTTATACAAAGCAATTTGTAATAGCAATTTGTCAGCCATAAGTGCTTCACAAATTTTTGATCAACTTGATAAGATATTGGACGAAAATCCGACATAGTAGAAGCGGACGACTTCTTAGGAATTGTAATAACTCTGGCTAGTTTCCACAAATTCGGATAACAAGAAGTTGTAAAAATCTGAATAATAATCGCAGTCAATTGGTCTAGAATAGTAATAATAGTTTAACAAATTTAATACTTACACCGTTCTTTCCGATTGCGTTAGACTTCATATTCAAAACTTCCCAATATACATTGATAGCTGTACATTGGAGAACATTGGAGAAGGAAAATCAAACTTCAGCTCTTTAAATACCATCAGTCTCCGAACCACTATTATACTTCGAATCCCGTAGGAAAGAATTGTTTAATGCGTCGGGAGATAATTTACATTTGGCAGAGACTGTTTTGCCAATTCCCAAATTTTTTAACTGCCTCCACAACTGCTTCGAAGAGAGATTAGCATTTAACTTGCCCTCGAAATACTGTTGCTTAGATCTTTAGCCAATCAGATTCGACGAATTCCTCGCTCTCTTAAAACATTCCAATTATTCAAGGAAGGATTTTTTTTCTATCTAGCATGTAGTTTATTCTTAAGCACTTTTATATTATGAGTGCTTATATCACATTAAGAGTGCTCAATGCTCTTAAGCATTTATTCTTATAGCACTCTTAACATGAAAAGGGAACAAGGAACACGAATTGTTAACATTGACTATAGACCTCAACGGAACAAACAAGGCATGTAGTCGGTTAATAACATCATTAAAATAGATTAATTTATCATCCACAGATTTAATTTATTATCCAGTTCGGAGGATAATAACGCCTCACAGTTAACTGATTTATAATCAAAGTACAAAAAACTGTTGAAAACAAATCGACATCAACTGACCAAAAAGTAAATCATGATCAGAGGTAAAATTTATCTGAGTATACAACAACAGTTATGAAATGTCAGATACTGCAACATAGTCAAGTAGGCTGCATTGTTACTGAACCTCGTTGGTGTGGAGTTATTAGAAATGGACAGTCCTCTACCCGCAAACTGATCATAGATATTTTTAGTAAGAACGTTGTGACAGAGTAGATCTATGCTAAAGTCACATCAGACTGTTAAGAAGTCCGAGCTAATAGAGTTATTTACTAAATCAACAAATAAGGATTTAAATCACGTTACAGTCTTACGCGGGCTATAAATACACGAGACCGCAATTTTAACAACTGAATTAGTAATAGAAACAGTGAGATATTCAATGTTAGATGATCCTTATTTCAATTTTTTTTACAAAAAATTACATGGATAAGTATACTTTTTTCTGATTCCGTAGTTTTCTGATAAATTCTACAAAAAATGTTTCAAACAGAACGGATCTATGTCTTATAGTCCTTGAGAAAATTGAAAATTACGGCATATTTTTAAAAAAATTTTTTGTTGCCTATATGTGTTTTACGACATATAGGCCAAAAAACACTTTTTGCCTGCAAAGTGCAAAAACTGCAATCGGTTGTACGCAGTTTTTTGCGGCACGACTTGCCGATATCCGATCTCGCTGAAAGTTTAGATATATAGTTTTCTTATCACATGTAAAAATTTAGGGGGGTAAGAAAAAAAAAATTTCACAAAATTTTTTCACCCATATAGCTATGGACCACCCTAATACAGATTTGACGTAGATTGCAAAACCATCGCTGATTTATCACTGAAAAATAACGTATAATTTTCGGGTTGGTAACGAAATTCCGAACGACAAAATCCCGAAATTCTTGCATCGAAAATTAACTTTTGCAAATTCGTGCACATAAAGCATAAAACCTTCATGTAAGGTTTGTATTTTAAATATTCCTCGAAAAAATATTTTTTTCTTCTAAACGAATACATTAAGATACAAAAATAAAATTACAAATAAATATATTTTTATAAATATATATCTGAAAAGCCTGTTCTTTTACCTTTAAAACGGTATATAATATGATACAGTTACTACTTTAGTTCATGTAGCTTATTTAAAAGATGTTAGCAGAATCCTCTCGGTAATGTGAAGTTTTTTGCATACAGGCTTTTTCGCGGAAGAGATCATAACCCTCAATCAGCAGAATCCTTACGATAATGTGAAGTTTTTTACATACAGGTCTTTCCGAGCACTGGCGGCCTTCGGCCGCGGCAGGGATCATAACCCTCAATCAGCAGAATCCTTTCGGTAATATAAAGTTTTATGCATATTTAAAAGATTATTTAAAAGATGTTAGCAGAATCCTCTAGGTAATGTGAAGTTTTTTGCATACAGGCTCTTTCGCGAATTGCCTTCGGCCGCGGCAGCGATCATAACCCTCAATTAGCAGAATCCTCACGATAATGTGAAGTTTTTTTACCACCAAAAGGTGTAGACAGCATCCAACTTTTTTTGCATTTCAGACTAGAGCATGTCTAAAAACTTCTCGACAGGATTTACCTAGTCTTTCATGTATGTACATGTACCTTTCCATCACCTTGCAAACCAAGACCCGCCAGAGTGATTACCCCTTGTTTCTTTCGACAATACGCAGTAATAGAGCGCATTAGATTAGTTCGGTCACGAGAAGATACCAGCTTCACAACAACATCCGCAGATTTTTGTTTTCCAATTCTCAAAAAGTCACGGAAGAGAAAAGTGTCCTTAACTTCAACTGCATGGCAAATGTTCTTGAAAACTTCTTTAGACTGTTACACTAGGAGGTCGAAACTCCTAGCTATTTTCGAAGCTGGAAAGTTGCTCCTTTATACTATCCAAATCAGAGTGCATAATAGGAACAGCTGCGGCTGCGGTTTCGAGTATTTCCACACGGGTAGCCATGCTGCTCATCTCCGCCTTGATGTTTGTTAACTCAACGGATAATTCGCCCAGCCTTTAAAAAATCCAATCTTTAGACCCCTAAAGATTTGGTTCAAGGCTTTCTTGCATTTCTTCAAATTTATTCTGAAGAGCTATAAAATTAAAAGAAGTTCCCCACGAAATGTTTACTGGAGCTAAGGGATTTGCCGATTGAATCGCAGTGTAGTTGTTGTTTCTATTATTGCTGGTAACTTGCTTGTCTGAGTTTACTTGTGGTTTTTTACTCGCTGTATTTTTTTAGCCGCCTTATCTCGTTGAGACTCCATAGCAAGTTGTTATTTAATTGAATTAAGTTTACTATTTAAATTGGTAAAAGCGAAAAGGTATTATAAACACTGGTTTCACCGAATTAGAAATTAGTTTTATAAACACACAACCAAATTTTATAACTTTAACTATCGGAAATAATCAATTGTCTGCCAGCTGCTAAAAAGACGTCTACTCGGTACACATGATCTTGCCACATTAGGATGACAATGCAATGTCAACATTGTAATGACAATGCAATAAGCATAAACTTACAATTCATGCCCACTTTGAGGCTGGAAATTTGGACCCTTTAAAAATGTTTGATACAGATTTTAAAATTTATTTTAAATTAAAGGTTTGGATGAATAGAGACTCGCAATTTTAAGCATAGTTCAGAACTGGATCAGAAAGCAATATTAAGCATAAATTAACCACACACGCTCACTAAAGGCAGGAAATTTGGGCTCGCTTTCTTTCATGACCTAGAGACTCAGAGTTTTAAGCATTTTTTCGAACTCTGTATTGTGTAGCTTATATACAAACTAAGAACAACGTTTGCACAGAAACGAAGCTTGTGCAGAAAACTTGTGTGGAATTCTAAAATCACCCATTTCTCCTCTATTCTCAGTGTTGCTTACTTTTTCCCAAAATTTTAGACGTAAATTGGGCTAACAGCTGATTCCTTTTACAAAATCTTTTACAATTACTGAAATTTATTGACATTTCGGTTGCAAATTTTTTCGGCTTTAGTTATTTACACACAATCTGAGTGAATTTGTTGACAGTTCTGCTCCAGGTTGTTTTTTCCATGTGTTGTGTAAGCTTGAAAAAATGCGGCTAATACCTTATTGCAATACAAAATTTGTGCTAACTTGTTTGGGGAACTTTTATAAATTCGTACCGTTTTAAAAACGTTTTATATAAAAAATGTTTTATTTGATTAGCTTGTTATTATAACAATTGTTTACTATTTATTTTTTTATACTTTATTTGTAATGAATTTAATTTTTTGTTTATTATTATGTCGTTTTTGTACTAAAACGGAAAATATAAATACGAGTATATAGGGGTACTTAGTATTGTGAAAATAAGAGGAAATTTTGGGAAACACTGGTATAGAGTATAGATAAAATATTTTTGTTTAGCGGAAAACTAATAAAATAGCATTAAACAATTCAATAACAACGTTCTTCCCCAAGAAACGGAGCCAAGATATTTTGGAGATGCGAGTATATACTATACCTTTAGATATACATATGTATATACTCGTACAATAAAATGTGCATAACAAAAAGCGAAGCGTCAGTGCAGTTGAAGCTAACAAATTTTTTCTCGACCGCATTAAAATTAACTTGTAGAAAAACAAAAGCACATTTCGTTGAGCACATTAAAAAGCAGACCAAATAAAAAAAAATTTTTTTTAGATTTAGAAAATAAATGGTTCTGTTTTTAATCTTATAAATACATACATATGTACTCTTAATGCCTAATCGTTTTGATTCGGTTAACTACAGTAAAATGCTATCATTCCATGATACACAATGATACCGTGACACAATACATTTATTACATGTGTCCTCAATTATAACAATCGACTAAGTTACAACACCAAAAAAATGGGTTAATGTGTTATTTCACATTAGATTCACATTAAATTATTGTAATCTGAAATATATTTTATAAATTTGTAAAAGTTGAACCGTTAAAGTGACATTGTTTTTACTAAAAACTGTTATTTTATTAAAAAATTAAAAATTCTATTCCGAAAAGAAAGAAACTTTAAATTTGTCTAAGGCAATTAATACTCTCGAAATATTAGATGTTTGTGAAATTTTTTGTGTAACCTGTAAGAAAATATGTTTTTTTAAGGTTACAAATGATATAGATCTCTTTGAAAATTAAAATAATGAGAAAACATAGAATAAGACGAATGGCATTACCAATAAAAAATGGCGCAAGACAAATAACCAATGAATTTTGATTAAAAAAATATGTTGAAAGAAAAATATTACAGTTTTTTAGAGCAAACATTTTAATGGAATAACTCATTTACACCTATTAATAACTTTTTAAAATGAATTTTAACTAAAATCCGTTGACTGAAGTAAAAACAACGTCACTTTAGCGGTTCAATTTTTTTACTCGAACATACCATACCATATGGTCACCTTAAAATGTTTACCGAATTGCTTATTACAAAAACCAGTCATGCTTTCTTCGGCCTAGAGGAAGCTTTTTTACTCTATAGAACACTTCTCTTTATATATATCTAACTAATTAGAATAAATTACAATACAATACAATTACAATTGCAATATATGTATGTATGTGTGTAAATATGAATAAGCATATTATAAATAAGTCACATTTATACATACATATATACAATACTATTGTAAAATGTAGAGATGTGTATAAAAAACGTATTTCCATTTACCTGATACCGATCTATCATATACATACATAGGGAAATGAAAACCCCAGTCGAAATTTTATTTTCGTGAGTAATTAATTGGGGCCAGTACATACTCCCTTCTGTACATTGACAAAAAATTTTTCCCACATACGAGTATAATATAAATTATAATGTTATATATATATAATATAATATTATATATATAATTATATATATTATATAAATTATATATACATATATAATATAAATTATATATACCTACATATATAATATAAATTATACTATTTCATAATTTTTATCATATCTTTACGTCATTTAGTGAAGTGAAAAGTGTCAATAATATTGGATTCGATTAACTTAAAAATAGGGGAAATATTTGTTGTTTCGCATAGTGTCACTTTTCACTGACAGAATGCAATAAAATGCTGGACAAATTTTTGGGTAGTAACACAAAAGCTTACTAAGACGCCTAGGGAGACGGACACAAATTAAAGGTAGATAAGAAGCATTTAACTTTTTTGAGAAGACTGCCAATAATCTAATTTTACCGATATTCAAATTAGTTACATAATATCTAATTAAATACTTAAGAACTCAGATAGTAAAACAAATTAAGCTGTCCGAAATTATTGGAGTTGTCTAGAGTTGTTGGAGTAGTTTCGGTGACATTTTTGTAGTAAAATTCATTAAGGTGGGTATTTTTAGCGGTCACAAATATGGGTTTTTCTGCTCGTGGGTGTAACGAAAAAATAAGCGCAGAAAATACAATAATTTATGCATTAGAATGTTATGCCCTACATTCTAATGCATACATTATTATAAGGAATCAAATTAGTCAACAGGTATAAAAAATTAACAGTCGCCGCCTCTGTCAGTGAACTTTGGCGCTCTTGTTTTTACCGCCAGACAGTCTATCTTCAAGATCGTGGCTTTTAGCAGCAGCGCCATTCGTAAGTCCGCTCGATCAGACTACGCGTTAGATATTTTCGCCTCTGGACGAAGGCTTCATGATTAAAAAAAAACTTAAAACGAAAGTGTTGAAGAAAACAATTAATCAATTGTGTCTTTTCTAATATACATAAATAGTCACGCTTATTTGACAATTCTTTTGCTGTTTTATTAATAACTAAATCACGTTGTTTGTGCAACACTTACGCGTAAATAGACTGCATTGAAAAATATTTAATAAAAACGAGAAAGATAGAAATTCCGTAATCGGTAGTAGATCGCGTTTAGTGGAACAGTGTTGGAATGATATTCTTTCCTACCGGGGCAGTAAGAGGAAGCGCAATTACAATAGCCAGCATCAATTTCCAAGTCTAGACCTCTGTGCTTCAGTGGATAGCTGTAAACAATGAAATCGCCCAGGAACGCTTTCTTGTTAGGAAGAGAGTCTTTGTCGTTCTCGCCCCACTCGCAGATCTGTGCGCCGCAGGAGTTCCAGGAAATTTTACGAAGAGTTCGTACCCTACAAATGTCTCGCGATAGCAGTGATAATGGCAAAAGAGAGAGCTCGCAGGAACAACGACAACAACAACAACAGGAACAGCATTTGCAACTAATGCATACTTCGCCTTCGTTGACGAAAAATCCTTCCAATGACGGATTAATGGATTTCGATGAGGGCCACTCTGAAGATGATGATTTCACGTTCACTGATGTGGATATTGCTCTCAATGTCACTGCCAGCGTTGATACGGATATTAATGTACCACAGCAACAATCGCAGCAACAGCAAATACCTGAGCGTGTAGCTGCAGCGCCACCGGCATGCGCTACCAACATACGAGTCATGGTCGGCATAGATAAAGATTTGGAAATGATTTTGGAAATGGATCCAAGCATTGTCGATTTAGAGGACGTTACGTTGACGGCTTCAACAACAACACCGAAAGTTTTGGGATTGCCACCATTGTCCGGCGGGTGGGTAAATGGTTTCAGTCGGTTTCCGTAACAACACAATTGTAAACAATTTTTTTCAATTCGGAAGGCATTGCGAAGGTTAGTTTGTCAAGTTAGCTTAGTATTCTTTCGGATAGAAGGAAGTTCCATATCAAATCGAGTGTGTTGTTGGTCCGCTAGAGACTCCGTGTATTTTCCTTATCCTTAGGACTCTTGAGAAACCTTATTATTAGGACACCTTACATTATCTGGATTACTCGATTTTCATGACGTTGCTTACAGTATACTATTTACAATAACGTAGCTAGCATGGGTGACAGTCGGGGTGGAAGTGGTGGTGTCACCCCTAAGGAATTTTTTTAACATGACAGTTTTTATATTTTTTCTACCAAGTGTTATTATTAGGAGTGATGCAAGACACTTGAATGGAAATCTACACTCGGTTGTGGAGGATCCACAGTCCGGTCAAACAGACCTGAATTTTCTGGGGGTATGGAAAAATGTAGGGGGTTTTTTGTTTGCTTAGATAGAACTTACTGAAGGGTTAACTGTCAAACGAGCTGCTACGAGTATACTGCGCCACTGTTTGACACTTATTATCTGTATACTCTGACAAATCATCTCAGACTTACGCTGGAATAAAGCTACCAAATTATTCAAATTTATTTTGAAATCACTCGTCGATTCGCGCAACTTATAATTAACATCTGTCGAATGCTGTATACGAAAGTGTGGCAGAAGATCCAAATTTATAGATTCCTTGTTGAACGCAGGAATTGGAGCCCATCTGCCCATCCACTACGTGGAAAATTTCGCTAAGATCTTGGGCTAGAGCAGAAAAACTAACCCGTTGTTTTATCGCTAAATTGTGTTTCGCGATGAATAATCCCTACAGACTCCATCACATCCAGAAATATGCACCGTTTGGTGCGAGTTTCATGCTAGCATCATCGGATCATCATTATTTCCTTATAACCACGACCGTAGCTCCCGTTACAGTCAGTAGAGATTGTTACCGCACTATGATCAATGATTTCTGAGATACCCTCAAATCCCGAAACAACAACATTCCGGTTATTTTGTAAATCCCGAAATTAAAAAATTCCGACAAACAAAACCTTTCCAACACTTTAGAGTCGTCGGTCTCCTTCGCAGGGGTACTCTAGATGTAGAGGAACTGTTGCTACCGAGTCAGTTTTGCACTTATCGACGGTTATAATCGCTTTCCGCTCACCTAGAGAACTTTAAACGCAAAAAAAATTTGGTGACCCAAATCGGATCGGATTGGTCGGATTTGCTGAACGCTTTAATCCGGCCATAGGCCGCTGACATGGGACCCTCTAGAAATTTGATCCTGGATTCGTTCTGTAGTTTTACGATGTTATCGCATCGGAATTTTTTTTTATTTTGGGATGCTGTCATTCGGAATTTCGTTACCAAACAATGATTTTTTGTTTGAAAATATCAATAACATTGATGCGGACAAGGTGTGGTTTTAGCAGGAACGCAACGTTACGTACTATATGGCGATGGCAACCAAATTGTTAAAATCAAAATATCGCGACAAGTTGATTTCGATAACCGGGCCTTTGGCCTCTAAGGTTATGCAATTTGTCACCTCTCGATTCTTTTCTGTGGGGTCACGTGCCATACTGGTTTATGCGTATAAACCAGCAACAAGTGAACGCCGTTTTGAAAAATGCAACCAACATACGTTCTAGGAAAATCTAAGATAATGTAATTTTTTTATTATTTTGAGCCTATTCCTCATCCTATTCTTCAACTGTTATCTTCGCGTTTTGCAAGGTAAAAAATCACAATAACGGTCAAAATATTTTATAATGACGAATTTTTCGGTTTGATATCGACGAATCGAAATTGGTTTTGAAGAAAGCAACCAACCCTCAAAAAATCAATATAGAATGTAAAAAAATCAATTTTTTCAAAATTATACTTTGTCTTTGTCGAATTTAATATAGCCTTTTTTAATATGGTCTGAAGTTTTCCAACAGATTGTTTAGATTTTTATAAAATATAAAAAGGAAACATTTTCCAGCATTTAAGATGATATTGATGGTTTCAATACAGGAAAACTAGATTTTCTATTGAAAAAAATTAAATTTTTAAAGTGTTATTATTACCATACATGTACGAGGTCTGTTTAAAAAGTATCGCGAATTTTTAGTTTCGGCGGGTTACGTATATTCGATTTTCAATTTTTTTTTTTGCCTTATGTTGGTATTCATGTCCCTCACTTATGCTGACAAGTTTGGTCACTTTCAATGTTCAGTTAATTTATGACAGCTATTTTGCTTGGACGTGTTTTGGCTCGTCTTCGATTTATTATATTATTTTTCAAATTATGTTTTTCTAAGCTTGCTTCAGCAGAACCTATGGTATAAAAATTACCCATTATTAAAATTTTAAACAAAACAATTTATTGTTTATAAAAAAGTATTTTTCAATATTTTGTAACCCACTTGTTGGTGCTAAATGTGGCCCTAACTTGGAGGTCCAGAATGCGATTGAAAACAGCCAAAGGTGGCCATATTTCTGAAATGATTTTCAAATGTTAATGTAAGGTATTCATCTCTCGAATGAATAATAATAAGGATTTAATTAAAATGAAATTTTTACTGTAATTTTTTACAATATTAAATTCATTCGGACTTAAAAATACACCCAATATTTCCATTTCTACTTGAAAATTGTTCAATAAATGTTGTATACTGTTAATTTTTATGCTGGTAATTTTTCTGGACTATACACTGGGCTTAAAATAAGCTTCCATTGCTACTAAATACATAACAATTGATTTTAAAATACAAAAAAAACTTTTTTGCGCTGTTTATTTGCTTAGTTTGCTCGGGTGCTATCGGTACGTCACTGCTATAGCTATTGCAATAGTCCTTTTCACACTTTTTTGAATTTTTTTTGGAGAAATAATTAATTTCTTGGAGTAGCCCTTCTCAAATTTTGGTCGCTATAGTCTGTAAATTTAAGTGTTCTTTGCAGACCGACCTTTAAGACCGCCACACCCACATCGCGCACACAACTGAAGCTTCAGCTTCAACGTGAGCAGCAGCAGCAGGAACTTGAGCACCGTGAGGCTGAAAGGCGTGCTGCTTTGGGCGCTGAGATAGATGACGTTTCTTTGCAATCACAACGAATGCTTTACCCCTTCGAAGCACAGCCAATGTCGCCTCAGTTGCACGCGATGATGGCGACTCATATGATAACTGACAGTGGCGAGGGAAATAACATGGATGCTGATGAATTCAGTATGAACAGCAACTTGTTTCAACCCATACAACACAATTATTTGCCGGATGCTGTCATGAAGATACCCATGCAAAGCATTGGTGTCGATGTACCGCCGCAGGTGCTTCAGGTAAAATAGAATTGCCCGCTGCTAACGACTCTTTAAAAATTAATTGGCTTTTAAAGGTACGAACAGTTTTGGAGAATCCAACGCGTTACCACGTAATTCAGAAACAGAAAAATCAAGTACGTCAGTATCTCAGTGAATCATTTAAGCAGAGCGGGCTGGACCGTGGCAAAGTTTTTGTCCAAGTGAGTGGTCGGCGACTAAGAAAAAAAAATTAAAATCAAACTATAAAATTACTTTTTTAGAGCAATAAAAACAATTGCAGCAGTGTCGATAATAAGTCCTCGAGTCAAATGCAGCAATGTCATTCAACCAAAGGGGAGAGCATTTGCTCTCTATCTAGTGACGGAGGCCCTTGCAGTTTAACAAGCCTTGTACGTTCAGCTGGGAACAACGGAGACGTTAATTCGGCGAACAATTCGATAGTCCCGCTGGCGACCATGTCGCCAAGCATAAGCTCGGTGGCAACAAGCAATTCTGAGGTAAGTACAACATTTTTATATTTGCTACGATACAATAAAATATTGGCAAAGGCGTAACATTATATATGTATATACATATATATTTAATTGAATTGAATTAAATAAATTTAATTGAAAATTGAACTTGTTATTGGCGGGTACAAATAGTAAAAACATTTTTTTTCATCTGTTTGATAGATACTATAAATATGTTTAATAAAAATGTTTGCTCAAGTGTACTTTCACTTGACAGATGCGTTTCAGATGAAGAGCGTGACGGATCTCATTCCATTTTTAGCGCTTAAATCGTTTGAGTAAATATGATTTAGCAAAGAATCTATTAATGTACCGTTGATACTCAGCACATACCTAATCAAGGAATAAGCTGACATCTAAGCTGAGTTAAATGTTCGGATCTGTTAAAGGAATAAATCATATTCTGGAAGCGGCAGTGTAATTAAAGGAGTAATATTCGAATGTAGCTCTATTTGCAACATCATACTTATATCTGAAACCCGATTCGATTCTTTCCTGTTGGGGCAATAACATCTAACCTAACCTACTAATTGATTCTTGTCAAATGTTAACACACCTACCGCTTCTATATTCTACCTTACCCAATGTAAATTGTGCTTTCGCCTTAATTAACCGAAACACCCGCAGCCTGGACAAAGCTCTGTCTCCGTAGGCCTGCTGAAGTTTTTTAAAAGTTAAGTCGGTGCGATTTAATTTCTCATGAACGATCTTACTCTTTCTCTCCTTGAACGCTTATAAAAAATAAAATAGAATTTATTAAGCTTCCACAAAAAAACAGTACACAATTCTATAGCCGCTGGGCTTTAATTTATCATAGTAAGACAATAAATTCATTTGAAAAAAAATTTTTTTACGAATTGAACAACAATAAATTACACTTTTGTGAATTACGCCCTCTGAAGTTTATTTGCTTGAACGGAAAAGAATTTTAAAACAAGGAGCTTTCTTTCAAATGTTGCATTACACACATTAAATTTAACGGATGTATTTCCTGATTAATATTTGGTAAAAATATTTGGTCTTCTTTCGTAGCTCTTAAATTCTAAGTGTTAGGGCCGTTTTAAATTTAATTGCGGAATTGAAAAACGAAATTTACAAAGTTCGTTTTATTGAACCTAAATTAAGGGCGAATTGATATTTATCTAATTGGACGTTGGAGTTAACATCCAAATTAGCTAACTTTGCGAATTTTATCATTTAACGCCTTTAATTAAGGATTTTCCTTGCTTTCGTTTTTATCTCTAACAATTAAAATGACTTTTGTACAACAAAAAAAAAAAAAAAAAAAGAAAATAAAGAAAGGCTATCAACAGTTGAAAATAATCAAAAGTAATTCAGTTTGTTTTGCGTTCAAAAATCCTGGTCTTGTTCGTCTTATGCCGTAAAATCTTGGAAATGTTCATACAAGTTTTGTTTGTTTTTTGTTAAAATTATTGTTAAAATTGTTAAAATTATAACCTGTGTATTCTGCACAAAAGAAGACCACGCTGCTTTCTTGAAGTAACTTTATTGAAAACTAAATATATACTCGTTGTAGTGCAATGAATCAATGAAAAAATTGTTTCATTTGCCGTGTTGTTGTTTTTGTACACATTTTACTTTTGATTCTAGTGTATTTCTCACTTTCACTATTTCGGGCCGTTTACACATTCCTTAAATTTTTAACACATTCTTTGAACTAAATCTATCTTAATAACTTTTTATCGCTTTAAAATTAAACATCACATCGTGCAAGCTGTCTGGGTAAAAATTACGTAGTGTCGCTGAAAGGCTAGTGTTCTGCTCTCTGTGCGATGGTGACTACCACGCCAAGTGTGTCGGGCTGACTGTTAAAATTGGTAATAAAATCTGCATTGATTTTATCGTCTACGTACGTTGGTCTTGCAGAAATTGTAGGCTCGATGTGGATATTATTCGTAATTTGCCTCAAGTGCGATTAAGCTTTAAGGAGATTTAAGACGATATCGCTGCTGTGTGGAATAAACTAATTAATTATAAGTGTTACTTCAATCAATTTAAATTTTTTGACAAAACATCTCCAAAACAAATGCGTTCTCAGAAACTTTCACAACTTTACAAATTGAATCTAAATGATCTAAATGCTATACGGGATTCTTAATCACAATTACTGATAAACCTACTGAGTCCAGCTGTAAGCGACATCAACGTTGCTACAAATGTGATCCAGGAAGCAGGGGTGACTGATTAATGGCTGTTATTTCTCAATATTATTTACGCGAAATTCTTCTGAAGGAGGCCTTGGAAATTGAGTTTTGCTGTGTATACATATGTCAAACTTGCCAGATCTGTATCTATATATGTTGGTCCTATGTTCCAAATAATTCTGGGGAAAACATTTATGCTTCACATGCCAGGTGCATTGCGAGTGTGATGAAGACTATGCTACCGAGTGACAGATTGATTGTTCTGGGTGACTTTAATTTGCCTTATGTTAACTGGCAGTATTGCGCTAATGATGAAAGTCTTGCAAAAATGTTACTTCAGTCTTGCAAAATATTCCAACCGATGAGGCGAGCGCTAAAGCCTAGGAAATTTTGCTTCAAATATACAAATTATTTAACTTTGAAAAATTATTTTCTATTAATTAATTCTATTAATTGGAACTCTATTCTTCGTTTTGATAATTCTTCGTCTGCGAGTTTGGATTTGGCTTTGAATTTGGCTTTCATATCATCTGTTCCATTGCGTAAGGCTCGATTCTGTGGAAGCCTGAGTTGCGTGGAATATGAAAACCAATATTCTATAAGTTTTACTGTAATATGCGTTCGGCTGTAAACCTTTGAAATTATTTGTTTATAAGAAGTAGATATTAGTGGTAAGATATGTAAGCAGGCGTATAGAGAATATCTTTAAAGTTAAATCTAAAATACATGGTTATGCTAAAGTATACTGGAGTTTTGTAAATACCGACATTGCAGAAATTATATGCATTCTGATATTTTCGCCGACTATTTTAAATCAATGTGTTCTTCGTCGAGTTATTGCTTGGACACGTAAATACCTGGTCAAAGGGTACGCATACCCGTTCGAGTACTATTGTCCAGTCTATCATCGACGAATTGATTGTCCCTAAAAGGGGAGACAGTCAAAGTCCCGCATTACAAAATCCCGAAAAATGTTTAATACCGAAATGAGAAATCCCGAAAAGCACAAAATAAAATGGAGGATTCTGCTGATTGAGGGTTATGATCCCTGCCGCGGCCGAAGGCCGCCAATACGCGAAAAAACCTGTATGCAAAAAACTTCACATGACCATGAGGATTCTGCTGATTGAGGGTTATGATCCCTACCGCGTTTAAAACCACTATTAAATATTGCATCGCTATCTTAAACCACTATCTTTAATATTGCACCGCTGAGTTAGCATTGACCATTACAGCAATATTTAATTTCTCTCTACGTACCGGTTATTTTCCTCGTGCTTGGAAGTCATCGTTTATTATTCCTTTACATAAATCCGGTAATAGACATCTAATAAAAAATTATCGTGGTATTGCAGCGCTCTTCCGAAACTGTTTGAGAAGATAATTAGGGATTAAATTGCTCGCTTTGTTTGTTCTTCAATTTCGTCTGTTCAGCATAGTTTCCTAATGGGGAAATCAACTAGAGCAAACCTGTTGGAATTTGTATCAGCAAAAATCAATAATTTTAAGCGTTCTTAGCAGACGGATGTTATTTATACTTACTTTAGTAAAGCTTTAAGTTCTATGAAGTAGTAAATCATAAGATTCTTATTATGAAACTGAAGTTTGGATTCCCTGGATCTCTTGTATGTTGGATCCAGTCGTATCTCAAAAGCGCACTCAAATAGTTGCGTTCAATAATACGGTATCTGAGGAGTTTGCCGTGCCTTCTGAAGTTCCTCAAGGGGGTCATTTGGGACCGTTGCTATTCCTAGTTTTCATAAATAATCGTCCAACCGTTATTGTAAGGGGAAAGGTACTTATGTTTGCTGACGATGTGAAGCTATTTTTATCCTATTAATCAGAGAGTGATGCCTTGTTATTTCAGTCTGAAAAAGTGTAAACAAATTGCATTTGCACGTTGTTTGAATCCTTCGTTCCCTAATTACACTATTGGTCGCTGGAATCTGGATGTAGTTGAGACTGGTAATGATCTGGGAGTAGTTCTAGATCGGAAATTACGCTTCCATAGCCATATAAGCGGCACTACTAGTAAAGCAAATAGTACATTTGGATTTATAAAGCGATGGGCTAATGAATTTGGTGACTCTTATATTACTAAGTTACTATACACTTCTTTGGTGAGACCGATTTTGGAGTATGCCTCGCAAAATCTTCAATTAATATTCTGATTCTGTTGGGTTAGTTAAACGGAAAATTTTAAACTTTTTGTCTAATTCTTGAATCTTTTAATTTTTTGAATTTTTTTACCTGTTTGGAAAACTATAAGGCAATAAATGTGCTTATTTAAGTCTTAAATAAAAATAGTAATAAATAAATAATCTCCATTAAAAGCTGAAGAAAACAAAATTTCTCATTTAGTAAAAATGTCCGCAATCGTGTTGTCCATTGATATACATTCCAAATCGAAATCCCCGTTTTCATGATGTTCTCGAACAAATTTATATCTTACGTCAATATGTTTTGATCGCTGGTTTAATTCGGAATTTTTTGTCGAAAGTCGAATGGTCCATGAAAAACTTCACTCTATCAGATTTATCTGTATATATTACCTCATTAAAAAGCCGCTTCACTGAAGCTGCAACATATCCAGATTCCGTTGTTGAAAGTGAAATACATTTTGTCTGCTACTGTACCAACTTACTATGACGTCGTTATACAAGGAAGCATATACGGATGTTGATTTCCTTGTATGTTCTAGCATAGTTAGCGTCGTTGCATCCACACATCTGTTTATTCCCACTGGTTTTATACAAAATACACAATTTTTAATAGTTTTTCAGCATAAGCTGTCTGGTGAATAAAAATTAAACCAATTGAAAAAAATTGTCCAAGTTTATTTTTATTTGAAACCCCAGAAAACGACCTACTGGCATGACTCATTTCAAATTGTTCCTGAAGATGCTTAATCACCGATTCTATGTGTTATTATTGCCCACTATTATTCCATCATCGACATGTATTGAAAAGGCACTGACACAGTTGCTTCTTCAAATGGCTTTTGTTATTCACCAATCATAAGCAAAGCACGCATAATTTGCCATCAAATTATTTCTTAGTCTAGGTTTCACGATTTCTTAGTCTAGATTTCAAGATATTATTGTCGTCGATATCTTTCAGAAAACGATCTCCTGTTTTTCGTTTGTTTTCCGGTGATACAGCTTGAAAAATTTCTTTTTCCACATATATTGTGTTACGAGTATTAGAAGTTTTTTCTTCGTCATCAATGACTGTAGTAACAATTAATTTATTTCAAAATTTAACATCTCGTGCTATTGTGATGCAACCTGAAGCATCCATAACTCGGAAGCCTTTATTTTGGGTCGGTAACGAAATCCCGAAAGAAAAAATCCGGAAATGACAAAATCCCGATGCGACAAAATCCCGAAATTACAGAGCTAGTTTTTCGATATTCTCCAGCCTGTTAAACAGATTAAAACCATTAGCGAAGTTCAATTTAGCCACTATAAGGAGGCACGGATCATAACCCTCAGACAACAAAATTCTCTCAAGCAATTCAAAGTATTTACACATTAAAAACCTTGATGCGTCATGGCCTTTGGCCGTGGCGGGGATTATAACCATCAGAAAAAAAATTTTTCTCGATAATGTAAATTATTTTCGCATTAAAAGTCTTGATGCGTGGGGGCCTTCGGCCGTGGAAAAGGATTATAACTCTCAGCCAACAAAATTCTCTCGATAATGCAATGTATTTTTGCATTAAAAGTCTTGATGCGTGGCGGTCTTCGGCCGTGGCAAGGATTATATACCCCTAGGCAACAAAATTCTCTCGATATTGCAAAGTATTTTTGCATTGAAAGTCTTGGTGCGTGGCGGCCTTCAGCCGTGGCAAGAATTATAACCATCAGCCAACAAAATTCTCTCGATTGCGCACGATTGCGCAAAATTCTCTCACGCATCTACTTACCTTTTTTTACAATGGCAGAAAAGCAAAGTTGTAATTGCTTTTCTGCCATTGTAAAAAAAGGCAAGTTGGTGCGTGCTTCGCTTTGGAAAAAATTCTGACTCAAATATCATTTCGTGATTAATTTCAAATTTAATTTCGTGATTAATTTCAAATTTCAATTCGTTTTTCAATTTTCGGGATTGAACATTTTTCGGGATTTGTCGCATCGGGATTTGAAAACTTTTCGGGATTTTGACTGTCTCCCTTTATTTTCATTATAATCAACAAAAACACATTTCTTTGATTTTCCATCAGGCTTTTCATGACGCTTTTGTTTCGGTATATAACCATAATCTTCAGAGCTAAATGTTTGAAAATAATCGAATTGCGCAGACTTACCATACCATAGCTCGTAAGGCGTTGTCACCTATAGCGCTTGTTCCTGTGCAATTTAAAATAAAAACAGCTGTTTTACTGCTTCTGCCCATAATCGAAAATCCAGATTCTTTGCGTGTATCATTGATCTAGTTTCGCGGTTCCCAAAGTGTGTTCCGCGGAACCCTGGGGTTTCACGAACAAATGTAGGAGTTCCGCGTGGCAAATTTAGTTTAATGTATTGACATTTCCTAGGAAAGTTTATATTCGGACTGTCCTCAGAAAAGAGTCCTAAATAAGAGTCAGAAAAGGCTCATAAAATTGTGCGTTTTGGGAGTTTAAAATTTTAATAAAAAATAATAATTTCTAAATTATTTATGATTCTTGTCGGAGCCTTTTATGATTCTTTTATAACACTCTTTTTTTTATTTCATTTTTATTTCACTTTTCTGAAACTTTTTTGATTCTTCTCTGAGCTTTTTATGATTCTTTTCTGAGCATTTTATGAATCTTTTTGGAGCCTTTTATGATTATTTTCTGAGCATTTTATGATTCTTTTCTGAGCCTTTTATAAATCGTTTTTGAGTATATTATGATTCTTTTCTGAGCCTTTTATGTTTATTGTCTGAGCCTTTTATTATTATTTTCTAAGCCTTTTGTGATTCTTTTCTGGGCTCACAATTTTAATCCTTCCAGACTTCAGACTAAATTCAAGTGTATAGTTCCAATATTTTTTTGAAAAAAAAATTTATGGCTCTTATTTTCTTCATAAAAAATTGTTTTCGGAGTCAAAATATTATGTGCCCAGGTGTGGTTCATAAACAAGAGTCTTTTCGGAGTCATAAATTTGTACATTTATATTTGAATCATATAAGACTTCTTTCGGAGTCCTTTTTTGGGATGCCCGGCTGATTAATCGCAAACAATTAATCGCAAGACAAATTCCTTGCAACAGCAACTCATCGCAACAGCAATTCATCGTATTAGCAACTAATCACAAGGAAATTTTGAGAAATATTTGATAATTCTCCACCGATAATTATGAAATTATCAAGTTAGCCACAAATTTTAAAAATATTAAAAACTCATTTTTGCAGTTTCTTCAACAATTTTGTCAAATTATTTGGGATATTGGATACAATTTTACAATAAAGTTTTGTGTTATTGCCATCTGAAACGTTATTCATTGCAACAGCAATTCCCCGCACAAGAATTTACCGCTTCGGATCACGTTGAATTGCTACGCGATGAATTGCTGTGCGATGAATTTGTCTTGCGATGAATTGCTGTTGCGATGAATTGCTACGCGATGAATTGCTGTGCGATGAATTTGTCTTGCGATGAATTGCTTGCGATGAATTGCTCGCGATGTGTTGCTTGCGATGAATCAGCCTAGAATCCTTTTTTGGAACACACATATTTTCCTCCGAAAAAGGCTTCTTTTTTGAGCTTATAAATATGAACGCTCCTAAAAATTTTTCCCGGGTTAAAACGAAAAAAACAACAAAAATATTTGTAGAATTTACATATTTTACACTTCTAAAATTTTTTTTAACACATGACAAAACAAATTAATCAAAATATTAGGTCTGTTTCTGTGCTTTTCAAGCTCAAACTCCAAACTGGGAGAGTAGCGTGAATTTTAAGCTCAACCGCCATGGCGCGTTGACCGGCGTTAGATGGACTTTGCAGAAACCTTACGATAATAGCTCTCTCAATGCACGAGGTGTTTTTTCCACGACCGAAATAGGGCGTTAGGTCGGGCGTGCGTTTCCCTGCAAAATATTGTTACTATCTACGAGGTCTGTTTAAAAACAAACGTCCAAAGCGACGACCCAAATTTGCTCCAGAGGGTCATAATTAGTGACGAATCGTGGGTTTATGGTTATGACGTGGAAACCAAAGTTCAATCATCCCAATCGGCATGATTGGTAAAAATTGAAGACGAGCCAAAACATGTCCAAGCAAAATAGCTCTCAAAAATTAACTGAACATTTAAAGTGGCCGAACTTGTCAGCATAAGGCATGAGTACCAACAGAATGCCACAAAAAAATTTAAAATCAAATTTACGTAACCCGCAGGAATTAAAAATTCGCGATACTTATTGAACATACCTCGTATGCCTAACACAAAATACTCTTACCGCATCTATTAAACTTTTAAAAATTTTACAGTGAAAAAAGATTCCACAGTAATTCCTTTCCAAGGAATTGTTTTAAACAATTTTTTAAAACTACTCTCAATTTTTTTAATGTATTCATTGATATCGAAATGTCAAACGCGCGCGATAGTTGAAAGTTAACTAGAGCGTTAGCTCGCGCGTGTACGTGATTTAGAAAAATTTACGATATAACGTGTGAGGTCGAATTTCGGTTTGTCTCATAAGATTACATGTAGTGTTGGGAACTCTCGAGTGATTTCAACTATCGATAGTTAGTTCCTAAATGATTTTAACTATCGAATGACTTTTTTCACTCATTAATTCATTCATTGATTCATTCGATCTATTTCTAAAAACTATCGAGCGATTCACTAGTTGAATGTTTTTCGAATTAGAACGTGTCCAATTAATAGTTTTTAGCTCAGGGTAGGTAGGGCTGAAAAAATTTTACTCTGTTAAGTAAAATGGTACCCGGCTGATTCATCGCAAGCAATTCATCGCAAGACAAATTCCTCGCAAAGCAATTCATCGCGCAGCAATTCATCGCAACAGCAATTCATCGCGCAGCAATTCATCGCAACAACAATTAACTTTGATTTTGACTTTCAACGTTTTTAGAAAAAATAATGGTTGTCAAAATTTTACCTAGTCCCAAAGGCTACTAAAAATTTTCGTTTCGGCTTTAAAAGTTTTCTATATCGATTAAAAAGTCATCAATCGGCACATGGTCTTACCCGTTGAATAATTACTGAATTACTAAAAACTATCGAATAATAGAATGGTTGAATTCTTCGATAGTTTTTAGTAAAAACTATCGAAAAATAGAATGGTTGAATTCTTCGATAGTTTTTAGTAAAAACTATCGAATAAATGAATAATTTGCAACTATCGAATAACGCGATAGTTTTTGTTTGATAGTTCCCAACACTAATTGCATGTTTTTAACATTGGCTGCGTTCAGAACGGTCAAGCGGTGTTGGCTGGTTCTTATCAGCGTAAATCATGGGCTCTGAATGCGTTGCTGAGTCGTTGCTGATAGATTATAACATTTAAACAACACTTCATTGCCAAATTCCACGTTGCCGCCACACGAGAAGTAAACAAAACACTGAAAATGAGTGACAGAGAAAGTGTTGAGCAGATTCAGCGTACAAATTTTTGGCTAGGAAAAATGGCGACTGCTTTGTCAGCCCTTCTGACCTTTCTACCCCCTCAGACAAAAAACCTGCAAAAAGCCAACACCGTTTGACCGTTCTGAATGCAACCACTATCTGTCAACGCACGCACTGCCCAACGCGCCATTTCGGTTTCGGCATTAATGTAAAAATTGTATAAAAGAGAGAAATGCACAGAAAAGTATAGAAACAGAAACTATTCGCAATTTTTTTAATGTATTTACTGATATCGAAATGTCAAACGCGCGCGATAGTTAAAAGTTAACTTGAGCGTCGGCTCGCGCGTTTACGTGATTTAGAAAAATTTACGATATAACGTGTGAGGTCGAATTTCGGTTTGTCTCATAAGATTGCATGTTTTGAACATTATCTGTCAACGCACGCACTTAGAGCTGAGCGATATAGTGATTTTTGTGGAGCAGTTCCAACCAGTGACAGTGACAGCTCTGTCACAGATACACAAACCTGTGACTCGTGACAAAAACGTTATGCTTTGCTATAACGCTTTTTTGTGTTTCGAAGCAAATATCAAAGCATAACGTTGGATAAATGTTCCGTTCGCTTATCTGAAATAAGGCTGTAAATACTCTAAAGTTTTAAGGAGTCTGTTATAATAAAAGAGAACCTTCTTTTATATTTATTGCAACATTTTTTTTAAATTATCGTTTTTTTAAACATTTAAACGTTTATAAAATATACAGTTTTCCAGAGTTTTTTTTAAATTATAAATATTATAATTTTATATTTATAAATATTAAAAATTGGAATTTAAAAATACAAGCATTTTAAGCTTATTATCGCTTAGACTGCTTCGACGATCTGTCAGTATCTGCCCAGCTTTAGAGAATAACCTCTCGCATTGGACTGACGTCGCCAAAGCACAAAGCTTTTTCGGTGCCATAATCGACAATGCCGGAAATGTATACCTATTATTCCGCCACCATTCTAATTGTGTGCAATAAATATATTGCATTTATATATGTATGTATATATATATCAATATATCAATATCAATATATATATCAATTAGATGAGCTTTCATTTTAATATTTATGCTCATGGCCAAGCCGATCTCCATGTGACAATCTTCTTTTCTTTTTTATAATTTAAAAAATAGACAATTTTTTAGGAAGCATTCTGACAATTTTACATTAACTAATATTTAATAAAAGCCTCTATTAAAAATCTTTACAATTAAATAATAATAGTACATCCCATCCCTATTTTAAATTTTTACATTCTGCTTCAATAATCTAAATATTCAAACAGTTAAAAAATTAACTGTGACTGAAATATCTGCTCCAGAGGCAACCTGTGACAACTCGTCATTTATTTAGTAGAAAATCCTCGTTAGAACAGAACTGTGACGGAAATATCTGCTCCAAAAGGCAAACTGTGACAACTCGTCATTTATTTAGTAGAAAATACTCCTTCAAACAGAACTGTGACTGAAATATCTGCTCCAAAAGGCAAACTGTGACAACTCGTCATTTATTCAGTAGAAAATACTCGTTAAAACAGAATTGTAGCTTACAAGCGAAAATATGTAAATACTTACGTTGTTCATTTCACCATACCAAGATTACAAGTTATAAACAAGTGTGTTTACAATCACAATTTTGTGAAAATGTTACTTTTTTGTAGAATTCTTTTTCACAAGATCTTTCTTGTTACAACTGAACGCTGTTACAAATTTCGTAGAATTGTAAGAATTTTTCACGATCGTTCGTTGCAAATTATTTACAAATGGAAAAAACTCAAAAAATATTCAGGTCAAAACAAGGGTCAAAAACCGTAAAGTCAGGAATTTCTTTTGTTCATTAATTCAATTATTTTTTTGTTTTAAAATATTTTCATATTGACTATTTATTTTTGTTATTTCGATAAACATGTGAATTTTATAATAATGTTTGTATTTTTTAACAATTTACAGAAAATAAATATTTTTGTTCCTAAAAAAACTAACAAACAACGTAACAACAAAATAAAAGTAATGTATCCTACACATAAGTAACTACATCACGGGTGTAATTTCAATCTTTGCAGTTATTGTTGAACAAATGTTATTTCATTCCTTAACTTTTACTTCATGCGTTAGTACGTCCGAAGTACGTTAGTATTTTCCGAAATAAAAAAATTTATTCTTATAAAAAATGCTTGATTAATTGTTCTGATTTCATCACCGTTACCACAAATAAAATATTACAAATTTGTGGAAAAATTCTTCTAATTTACAAACTCAATCTACTTTTTGTAAAACAGCAGTTTTCACAAAGTTGTAGAAGAGAAACTTGATTTTCTACAAATTTGTACAATTCACAAATTTCTCTCTCACATTTGTAATACACACACTGGTACTTTGAGAAACCGAAATCTGTATCACAAATTTGTAAATGTGACTTACAAGTAAAATTTTGCAATTGTAAATATTAATTTGGAGAAGTAGGGCACTAGGCGTTTGTCATTTTGTTATCTTGACTGGCAAAGGTTAGCTTCAGAAAAAGTTCTAGCTCTTTTTTGACAGATTTAATGCTTGTTCTTTTTCTTCTTTCTCGTGACTTGAAAGTTGTATTGTATTTTAATAATTAGATGTTTTTTATGAATTGTCAAAAATATTATTGTACGAGTATATGCTGTTTTTTAGATTATTATTTGTCAAGCAAAAATTATATTTTAATGTCAGTCCTTTAAGGTTATATTTCACGATAAATATTATACTTTTTACCAAATTATGCAATTTTTTCAACTTTAAGAGGACGAATTTTAAAAAATCCTGAAAATGGTTTTTAGGCATTTGTACGCGAGATATTTTAGCGAAAAAAGAGGGTCAATATTTTATCGCTAATAAAACATATTGCAATTGTGTCTTATGTCCTTTATAAGTCTTTAGAAGTAAAACTTTGAAAAATCCTGAAAATTCTAGTTTCTGTCAGATTTGAATAAAAATTAAGTACCTTTAGATTTTAGACTTTCAAATATGATATTAAAAAAGAAATTTCAAAACAGTGGCTGTAACATTGCGAGTTATGCCCAAAACACATGTGCAGATATTCTGCTTGCAGAAAAAGTTTCCAATTTAAATACACGAAACCGTAGGATGACCCAAGACAAGAAACAAATAGTACGGCAGAAAGGATCTATTTCTCAACAATTTTGGAGATGGAAGACGGAAAGTGGTCGGGAAGAAAAAAAAGAGGGCAAAAATTGGGAAAAACATATTATAGCTACTAATACAATGAGGGCTAAAACATATTATAGCTACTAATACTTAAGCTACTAAATATAAGACTTTCGTAATTATACGCTTCTGTACGTAGGCTTAAATGAGCGCATGTGCACATAGTACGGAGAATCTATCGGGGAATTCTTTACACTTTTTGTATTAGCTTTTTCGTACTACGGAGGCTTCTTCTGCTTTTAGTATTCTATTCTTTAAAAGCTTTTGCCATCTCACATATTGAAGAGTACAAATTTAAATGCTGTAAGACATTTAATTAGTAACTTTTATTTTCAGAAACGAATTAGATTATTTTTTAAAACCTCTATTACGGCTACTGATACAAAATTTTGTAAGATAAGTCGAATGAAAGATAGACCACAGTAAGAAACAAGATCGAATTGTCATGACCAAACAACTATTCTCGCAAAAATTTTCTTATTTAATGCTGATTTTTTCCGAAGAAAACTGTTTCAGTCTTAAGTTATATGCTTTAGCTTACAGAGCAGTATAAAAAAAATAGATTTTGCTATTGATTTTATTAACTTTTTCAACGTTTTGAGGTCACCAAAAGCGTCAATGAAAAATTAAAAAAAATTAGAAAACAACAACTTTAAAGTATTTGGAACATGTCTGCATACTACGAATTTTTTAATCGGAATTAATTTTTCGCCACATTTTGCAGTCTTTCGTCCCATAGTGCACTTTTATGAACGCTTCAATATATTAGGGGTATTTATTTAAAATGTTGAAAGCCCCTTAAACCGCTTATATCGCTTATATTTAACAGCACTTAAACGAACTGTCAAAATTTTATGGTCAACATTTTTATGGAGAAAAATTAGCAAGAATCTAGTAAATTAACGCAGCTTGTGAGATGCTTGAATGAACTTGTATATTTTTAAGAAGAGTAATCAGCTGTTTTGAACTAACCAGCATAACTTGTTACAATGACGAAACAGCTGAGCGATGTACACATATATAAAAGATATTCCTTAGGTGCGCTCATTTAAGCCTCTGTATAGAATCGTATAATTACGAAGATCGTATATTTAGTAATTAAATGAACACCCTTATAGTATTAGCAGCTATAATTTATAAGTAGCAGGTTGTAGTCATGTCGGCAACATGTTGCATGTTGGACCCTACAGTTCCGACTGCTTCGGTTCGTTCGGTTCGTGCGCAATGCTACTCTGTGTGATCAAGTGCGCGCTTGCGTTGGCCACGGGCGCGGACCAGCGGCAGCGAAACGCACGTTCAGCTTGATAGGTGGAAGACTCTTGTTAATCAGTTGTAGATCGCGTTTTCGTTTAACAACTTTAAATTTATTAAAACTGAGAAGACGTTTGTTCTAGTGCAATTCCTCATAACTCACTCGGTAACTGAAACTCGCTGAATATCAAAATAAATAACGATCAATCAGTAGTATCCGTGCAGGCAGGGCAGAGAGGTTTGAAGTTAAACCTGTTAAAATTCAGATATACGCTGTGCGAAATGAATCGAATCGTACAAATTCCGAGATCAAAAAAATCGACTCAAATACAACACCGAAATCATTGTCAATGGTTGAAATATTGCAAATAGATATTCTGCCTTACGCAAAATCCGAATGAGTGAAAGTGTTGGGGCAATTATTAAGCCAAAGTAAAAAATGGTAATAGTTCAACCGCGTGTAAGCACCCGAATCCTTGTCTGTTTATCAAATTATTTATAATTTGGACAACCGCCAAATGTCTCTTGCAGCAGAAAAACAAGAATAGTGTACAATTTCTAAACTCCATTAACTTCACTTGGTTTAATAATTAAAGTAAAGTAACTTATGAAAAAGGAAAAAGAGAGCTTAAGTGACGATATACTCGTTTGTTTTCCAACGAACTTTCTCAATGTCACTTTAAAAATTACAAAAGTCATTGGAACGCAGCCGTTACAAGCTAGAAGTTGTTTCGAAACAAAATAATTGAAGGGATTGTACGATTGTGCTCGTCGTCAAGCAAATTAATTGAATATGCATGAAGTTATTAAGAAATAATAATTAATAATTGCTTCAAACCAAAATTTTATTATTCGGTATTATTCGGTATCGGCACCATCAAATATTAGGATATTCAAATCAAACCTTGGAATAATAAAACATTTGAATAAAAAGATAAAAACGAGCAATTAGCAATAATTACGAGTAAATTTCTTCTACAGTAACGATCAATGTCGCTACACAGAGTCGCTTTCTAGAAACCACAACTTCCTTAATACGATACCTCCCTCCATCAGTTTCTTCCCCCTTTCCATCATCCCCTTCAAGTCAGACTCACCCACAGGCTGACGCACCTGTTGGCACCGACCTTGACATTTTCGGTAACTTGTTTAATGGACTGCGCCTGAATTGGATTTTGGATTTCAATGGTAGCGGGTCGTTAAGTGTTGGAAACAGCAAGCTTAACCCTTACTGTACTCACGGAAAAAATATACACGCAAAGTGTACATTCGTCGGCCAATTCGATGTGTGGTGCATCCCATCGGCTTTTATTCAGACTAAAACAATATTCTACGAATAGTGAGAAATGAAGAGGTGGAGTTCCTTATTTTCTTTAGTATTAATTAACAAAAAACTTTCGATTTTCATTAAAATTTTTGATAATTCTCAATATTCAATCATCGAAGGTTAACGTTTTGATTTTCATAAAGCCATTTAAATCGTTTAGTTTAAAAAATTTGTTAAAAATCGCTGTTTTTTTTTTAATCAATTTCATTACCATCACTCTCAATCAGTGGCATATTTAGCCTTCGGTTTTGGTGTGGCCGTACACTTCTCCCAACTATTCATCCACTATCAACCAAAAATATTGATTGCAAAAATAATTCTACGTTTGACAGCTTGGGCATAAGAGATTCACTGTTGTCTAAAAAATACGAATTATCTTACCCCCAGATACTGTATACCAGGACAGGACAGATTCCGTTATTTGTTTACGTGAACACCTGCCGTGCAGGCTTAATTTCACGGTGGGCCATCCCACTTGGAGTTAATTCAATGCGTCAACCAACGCCCATCGGGTGAACACGAAGTGCCACCACCAGTACCAAAATGAAGTCATGTGTAAGGTCATGAGCTTCCCCCTTGGTGAGGAGTCGAGGTCTATCTAATACCTCTTCCGTTCTATGGGTCACGCCACCCGGTTGAGAATGCTACTCCACACTGAGCAGGCGCTCAAGTCCCGCGATATGGGAATAACCCCAGCCACCACGATGCTCCCACTAGGGGGCCTACCTCTACAAGACAGGTGTGGCCACCGGGCTTCTGTCTCCCGTGGTACCAGAATATAGCCTACTAGGACAGGACAGTTGGAAATCACGATTACGGGAGAAGGAATAGAGGTATTACTATAGAAGGTATCGGCATGAATATTCTCTGTCATCATAGGCTGTGCCACGCAATCTTATCAGTGCCACGCCTTCTTTTAATAGTAGATAAATATAAAATCATCAGTTTTGGAAGCTAAGCTAGTAGGACAGATACAAAGCTCAAATTTCATTGCCGAGTTTACCAAATTAGTGAAAGTCATCTCACTAAATATGGGTGTGACTGTACTCGTATACTGTACGATATATGGAGGGCTTTATTGGAAAAGGCATGATGTGAAATAAAAATGGGCATCACCCACTCAGTTTTTCATCATTGATTCGACAGCTGCGAAGCTTATATACCCCAGAGCTAGGCCGAAGCTAACGCTCTTACTCTTACTTCTTTAGATTGCATTCGCAAACCGAATGCAGATTGTTTTTTTTATGTTTTTTATTTATTGGTTTTTCGATTCTTGGAACTATGTTAGTGACTGCCATACCCAAAGCTGAATTTACATTATTCATACTTAATTGAGTATAAATTGCTTTAAATATATCTTAACTGGTTGTATAATTAAAACTCTCAAGACAAAAAATTCTTCTTTTATGTCATTAACTTCGTAATCAATATAACGAACATAACATAACATAACATAACAGTTTGCTTTATTGGTAACATCAGGAGATTCGTCGAGTTGAACAATAATTTAATAACTTTTTGCATTAATTGGTATTCAAGATCGGTTACTAATTCACTTAATCTGCTCTGAATAGAATTGTTAGAATGTAGTAAGGTTTTTATTTTATCTGCAGCAGCCGTACTTAAGATTTCAGAACACACTATTTCTTTTAAGCACTGTTTTATTAAGTCGTCGGCGATGCCTTTTTGCACTTCGCAATTTGTAAAGCAACTAAATATAATTAATACTTTTACAAAAAATTTGTTGGCAAAAAGAATCCTCTTCAAAGATAACTTTTGATTTTTAACTTCAGCACTTTTACCTTCAAAAAATTCAAGTATCTTATTATTTAGATTCGAGAGCTTTGTCTGTAAGTGATGTATTAATTTTGCGGGCTACATTAATTTGAATACATATACATACATATACATCATGCATACAAATTTCTCTGCATATTAAGCATTGAGGTCTCGGAGAATCTCCTTCCGATTCTGGCGATGAAATAAAACCATATTTTAAGTAATACGAGTTATCATGGCGAATAAAACGTATATTATCGTTTTTGAAGAAGTTAATGTTTTCCAGAATGATTCAAATTCGAAACACTACCGCTAAAAGCCGACAACTACGTTTTTGAAAAAAGTCCAAATATTTTCAGTTTCTTTCATTGCTCGTTTTTAAGTGTCTGAAGTATTCGTATTTCAAAAAATTAATGCAAATTAATAAATAAACAGTAACGTAAGCTTATCTTCAATGTCTAACAAAGAATGAAATTCAAAATTTTCATAATGCTAACTACCACAGTGTAACAAAGCACCAACTTCCTAAGACTGACAAGCGGCAGTGATGCCACTAACATTATTAGTGGTTTTCTTAGTTACATTGTTATTACCATTATTAAAATCGTTACTTTTGTAAAGATGTTCAAGGACCACTAAGATTTTTTGGCGGACCACCAATGGTCCGCGGATCACCTTTAAAAAGCGTTTTATATAGATTTTTTATATAATATTTAATTTATAATACGTGAACTATTTAATTCTAAAGTTTTGAAACAGTTTGGCAACTCTGAAAGAAATTCGGTAGATGCCTGACTAATAATTATGCATTTCTATAATTTTCATTGCTCACTAGTTGCCAGTTCTATTGAATTGAAGTTGAAGAAAGAGAAAGAAGAAAGAGAAAAACAACAAACATTTTTACTGCATCATTTTAAATTACAAGCGTACGCAAGGTCGTTGCCGGCAAATCAATAAAAACACGAGACGACCTTTTTTAATTACTAGAAAGATAATTAATTAATTAGTTAGTTAAGTACAGCTGAATAATGTTTCTGTGTGATTGTTGTAGCTATATATAAAAATAATAATAGCCGTTGTTGTTGTTTTTGCCATTTATCGCTAGTTGATTACTTTAGACCTCATTGTAAGGAATTCCAATTTTTCCTTGCATTTTTGATGTTACTTTAATTGTTCCGATGGAACATTGTATTGTACAAGATGAAGTATAATCTTTGCTTCATCATCATCATCATCATCATTGTCACTGCTAACTAAAACTTTTATTATGTACATATGTATAAACATAAACATAAACATTTCAGTATTCAAAGAAACCTATAGTCTGCTAGCATTGATTCTTTCGGTTACTGAAAGTTTGAGAAACAATAGCAACAATAATAAAAAAAGTATGTAGATAATTTGAAGGACAACTTCAATTTAAAAGCACAAGCCAAAAACAACTTCTTTAATTAATTTTGCATTGGAACCGTTTTTGTGTTTGCTCTTTGCTGATTTCTCAGTGCTTCCTTTTCAACCAACCAACCAGCCAAACTGCCGAGGACACGCTGCAAACGTAAGCCCGCTGCCGCCAAAGAAACAACATCAAACATGCCGGTGTTTAACATAATATCACGCCGGCAAATCAAGGTAACTATTTTTTCCTTTTCATTTCACATCATTCGTCATTTTTCTCCATAAAATTTCACGCATGGCTAACGAGATGAGATGGTTATGAAAAGTCATATAATTGCAAAAAATTTCTTCATTTTGCTTTAATATTTTTTAATGGCGATTAATACGGCGTTATATTCTTTTTATTAATTCTTAATTAATTGATTACAGACTTAAGAAGACAGTCGAATATTCCCCCAAAATGTCGAAAAAGCTAATTTAAAGATCTTCGAAAATTACTGAACGAAAGAAAAAGATTCGATAACCAATAGTTGTTATATTAGGTAATACCGTTAAAAGCATAATAGATTTAGTCGAATGTCATTACAAATGAAAACACAATCACAATGATGCTGTAAAAAGCTTTATTTTATAGGAAAAGCGGCTAATTATAAAAATTAGTGAAAATATGCTCCGTCTCTCTGTTGCTCGCTCTCGAATTCTCTTAAAATTATCTACACTGATCTGATGAATGAGAGTAGTTCATCCAAAATAATTTTTTAATTTCAGTTTAATTTCTCTCCAGTCCATCCAAAATAATACGAACAATTTCAGATTTCAGTATAAAATAATGGTATAAGTATGTACAGTTCTTCCATATTATATTCATCCTTATATAGCAAAATTGTAAATAAAATTATATGGAACAATTCTGCTTAAGTAATCTATTTTATAAAATTTTTAATGAGCTAGAAAGAGAGACTTAGATAGATAGTACATGTTTAGTAATTAGTATTTGTCAAACGTTGTTTGGTATGTTATACCTTGGTTCTTTAACATTTCTAAATAAAAATGCTTTTTTCACTGAAATACTAATGGTATTAATAATGGATTTAATTTGACAAATGATAGAAAATTTGTATTGGTCACTAGTATTTTCTAAAAGTTCCATTATTGAATCCATTTAAATAATAGAATCATGGAGCCATTCAAATGGAATGCCATGGAATCATTCCAACCGTCTGTTCTTCTCTCGAAAAAACTCGAGTCACAGCCAGTCCCGCCCAGCGAGTATCGCCTTTCCACGACACTCTACAGTTATCTACGTTATCACTGTAGGTATGTTTCCAGAGAAGTGAATTTAATAAACAAATTTCGGTTACCCCTCATAAATTATAAAAACATTGTTTATTAATTTCAGCAGTGGCGACACCCGGGGCGAAATTGTATTTTTTACAATTCTACAATATTTTTTACTTTTACATTTTTTTACCAGTGTAATTAATAGGTTTAATAATCGCTGCAAACCCTTGAATAGAAATCTACTCTACGTTATGGAAGAATCCACAGTCCGGTCAGACAGACCGGAATTTTCTGGGAAGTATGGCAAAATATAGGCTGTTTTTTTGCTTAGATAACTTACTGAAGGGTTAACTGTCAAACCAGCTGCTATACTGCGCTCGCTGTTTGACACTTATTATCTGTATACTCTAGCAAATCATCTCAGGCTCACACTTGAATAACGCTACCAAATTATTTAAATTTACTTTGAAAATCGCTTGATTCGCGCAACTTATAATTAGCATCTGTCGAACGCTGTATACGAAAGTGTGGAATCTCATCTTGGATCTCATCGATCGCAAGAATAGGGGCTTTATCCATCTACTACGTGGAAAATTTCGCGCTAAGGTCTTGGCCTAGAGCAGGGAAACTTACTTCCCTAGGAAACTTACTTACTTGTTTTATCACGAAATTGTGTTTATCTACTCTTTAGCTATGAACAGTCTACAGACTTCACTACATCCAGAGATATGCAGCGTTTAGTGTGGTTTTTACGCTGGTAACATTGAACCTTATTTTTTCAAAAATAATATCGGGCTTTAATACAGCCTATGATGACAAATAATATTCGTGCCAAATTTCATGGCAATAACTCTATGCGTTCTCCCGTAATCGTGATTTCCACAGACAGACAGACAGACGGGCGGACAGGGCGAAATCGACTCAGACGGTGATTCTGAGCCAGAATATATATACTTTTCTATACCTGCCACGCCTCCATTAATGCGTGACAAATGGAAGCACAAAGTGAATATACCCTCATCCCTTCGGGTGTAGGGTATAATAACCTGGATATTCGGTTTGCAAAAAGCAAAAAAAATTATCTAGTTTTTATTTTCAACTTCTACTATTGATGACTCACGTCCCTATAGTTACTTTTTTCGCCCGATAACAAAAACTTACAACCGTGTGTTCCTGTTTCGAGTAGAAACAAAGTTTCTCTCTTTCAATCCATAATTTTGCTGAGAGCGTAATTGAGCGTAATTTGCTGCGCTTCACGATGCCGTATTGGGCGCCTAGCTTTATACACGGAAGAAAATTATCGAATGTGTTGAAGTGATAATTTAAAATCAATCAAAAAATTATTGAGTTGTTAAGATAAGGTTATGGTGTAATTTAATTAGTTGGGAGGTGTAAAAAAGAGGACTGAAGAAAGCAGAAATGGAAAGACTTCTGTAATACCTGTATGATAATAAGAAATAATAATGAAACCATGTATAGACGTGCACACATATCTAAAATCTAAAATTCAATTATGAAATGACTATAATTAATATGATAAGTACTGATACTCGCATATGTATACCGAAATGGAAAATTTGGAGTTTGATTATAAAATGTGTTTAAATTTTCAAATAATATATTCTATATAGTCTCTGGTTTATGCAGGGGCGGATTAGGCTAGCACGAGGCCTGTAGCAAATGTTACCAGGGACTCGAAATAATAATAAAAACAAAAATTGTACAAAATTTTATCGATATAATGTAAGCAAATTTAGACAAATCAAAGGTCTAAGAAAATTACATTTAATGTTCATTACAACGAACGATTACTTAGACGATCTTTTTCCCTCCTGGGTTTTAACTCACTTTTTACACGCTTTTATATCGAAAAAGAACGTTCTCCGCTGCAGTTAGAAATCATTAAAGACGAACCTGGCAATTTATAAAACTATCTCCACATTTGCGAAACGCGACTCTGATGAATTTTTCTTTCTGCGATCGACGAGGAATCGATACATTTGGATCTTATTCCACACTTTCATATATGTATATACAGCGTTTGACGGATGGTAATTATAAGTTGCGAGAATCGAGTGATTTTCAAAGTAAATTTGAATAATTTGGTAGCAGTATTCAAGCGTGGGTCTAAGATGATTTGCCAGAATATACAGATAACAAGTGTTAACCAGTAAGCGCAGTATAGCGGCTCGTTTGACAGTCAAACCTTCAGTACGTTCTACCTAAGCAAACAAAAAACACCCTATATTCTGACATACTCCCCAGAAAATTCCGGTCTGTCTGACCGGACTTTGGATTCCTTCACAAACGATTGTAGATTTGCATTCAAGCGTCTTGCAGCGATTATCATACCTATTAATTAGTAAAACTAATTCTGTAAAAAAATATAAATTTAGTTAGGTTAAAAGTTAGCTTAAAAAAAATTTGAAATTGCTATGGTAGAAAAATTTTATATGGGTGACACCACCACTTCCGCCCCGGGTGTCACCCATGCTAGCTACGTCACTGCTAATATATTTCATTGAACTGTGTTTCGTTCAAGAAGTTAGAGTAAACAATATAATATATTTTTATAAGGAGCACAAATGTATTCTTTTGTAAATTTTTAAGTTTTATGTACGAGTACAATCATGTCTAATCTATAAAAACCATTTTCGACGGTTGAAGCTGCAACAAATTTCAACAGGAATTTACTTTATCTGAACAATAAAAACAAACAATGGTAATAATATAAATTTAATATATGATTAAAAAACTTGGCTGTGTTTCAGCCTGAGCTAAACCGCACCGCAACGTTTTTCGTCTCTTTAAATGATTGCATAATCCGCTCTCGTTTCAAAGTCAATACTCGTAAATAAACAAAGAAGCTAATCAAATAAAAAAATTTTTATATAAAACGTTTTTAAAACGATACGAATTTATGAAAGTTCGTATACGTAACGACAATATATTCAAAATTATAGAAAAAGCGACTCAAATGCGACTCAAAAATTAGTTAATGGTATTTTTTATATGATATAGCTACCCCCTTTTTATATTTTTAATCTTAGATTCAACGGAGTAAAAGTCTTAAGTTGTGAAAAGTCAGAGTCAGCCTATGAATCTTCTCCCACCTCCGTGCGGTGGAAGTTTTGTGAGCTTTCTTCCACCACACTATCGCAGCATAAGTTACTACCGGTCTGACTATCAGGTGGTAGAGTCAGAGTTATCGGAATTGCTCGAGTTATTTTGTACATTGAGAGGCCATAATTTAGGAAAGTATAAAAACTGCCCTCAGTACCCTTTTTTATATTGCTTACTGCATATAAGAACCAGCTTTCAAAATTCCAAGCCTCAGTTGTCTGTCATTTTAAAGGAAGATCGTTGCCTCCAAGGAATTCAAAGAGGTTCATTGTATGTATATATTTCTTCTTTTACGTACATATGTACGAGTATATCATAAAGCTCTGCCAGCGATAACTTTGTTTGCTTTACGTATCGGAAGAAACTGTTGCCCGCAGTCAATCAACGCTTATGATTACTTGTTTCCACAAATTTGTTCTAGACAGTAACCTGCTAAAAATATTTTCTGTGACACACTTTTCCATATAATCTAAAGACCTCACCGTCGCCAGAGCGAAGATAAGAGCCGTCTTAAATTTTTTTATCAATTTCTTTTAAGCCCCTTTTTTATCGCGTTCTGCTTACGAAAATTTTTATGCGAACAAGTTTTTTCGGCTTTAAATTTTGGATAAATTCGAGCAGGTAAATAACAACAAATTTTTGAAAAATAAACTTTTCGAACTTTTTCGGGTTTTAGAATTGAAAAACGTAAACCAACATGCAGGATTACATATTATATAATTATAAAATAAAAGTCATAGCGAATATAAACCACCATAAAAAAACGTATTGACCGATCAAAAGATTGACACGAATTACAGTAGGTAGATCTAAATCTAAACCCCTTTAAAAGACAGCGTTTATCCTTCCAAAAATTTGAAGGTCAGTTTCATTATTAAATTTAACAAGCGGTAAACCTGAGTAGATTCCTAAAGGGGAAAAGTACACAATACATTTTTAAACCATACATTCGAAGGGATAAAGGTATATTCACTTTGTGAATATAGGCCGTAACTAACGGTCTATCATTTAATATACATTTAAAAATGCACACAGTAACGAGATAAACGTGAACCTTTTAAAATTCATATAATTAATGCACCGACGGCTTCAAATGCAATAAAACAACAACATTTTATCTAACTCAGTGTCATTGTAAATTACAAAAATAAGTCTTGTAGCCACTGAAAATAGATAGTTCATAAGACAACTGTAGCAATACGATTAGCACGGCGCGCGAGCGTGTACGCTATTTAACCACGTCACAGTCGCCGTAGCACTGGCGCGGAGAAAAAAGTTTGCCTTCTGCGATTACAAATAAAAGCGTTCTTTACTTTATAAAAATCATAGAAGAGAATATTTATCAAAATTACTACTAATCATCACCATCTTATAAATTAACTCTATCTACAGGAGAGTACTGCACTTTGCTTCATTAAAAAGGCATTGATCGTTATTACCACATACATTACGCAATTCGCCGGTGAGGCTGTGCGTGTCCAACACGTAATTGATGTTGTGAGTGTTTGCCTACGCGAATACGTCTGGATCCCGCTTGTGAGTGCGTACATACGTGTCAGCGCTAGAGCCCGTATATAACTCTTACTTGCAACATTCACTGACATTGACAATTCGGCGGACTCGCTTATTTTGTGCCAAGGTTGTGTTTTGCGGGCGCACTGCACAACTGTAAAGAGGGGCTCGCCTCTAGCTGGTCGATAAATAGACATCGCTTTATATATGATTTGTGCTTTGAGCTTTTCAATTCAGCGTTACAAAATAACATTCTTTTCTTGCGATTCATAAAAGTTATTTCTTTCAAAGAATATTACGAAAAAATACTTAACAGTAGAGTCAACCTCATACACAAAATCTGTGCACTCTATTCCAGAGCACGTTGTTCATATGCCAGACGTCACGTCCAGTCATCTATGACAACATTTAATTATCAACTAATTATCACTTTCAAAATAAACGGTCCATATATATTGGTTCTACAAATTTTTCCGTATTAAATAATAATTATACAGGGTGTTTCGTAGAGAGGAATCACATTGCTCATTGCTTATTAATTCAAATAAAAAGTATTATAATAAAAGTACGAGTATTTAAAAAATTTTCCAATTTAAAAAAAAATAGTGTTTTCTAGGAAAAATTATACTTTCTTAATTTCTTTTCTTTTCTTTCTTTCATAATTTTAATTTCATTTCATTTATTACTATATAGATGGACGTACAATAACAAAATTTTTCTTTTTAGTACCCGAATTACATTCTAGAAAATAAAATTGACTTAATACAAATACAAGACTAACAGCCCTATTCTGGTTGTTAACTTAACAACGATTTGTAAAGGAGTTCTTGTTAATCGCGCTGTTAAGTTTAGTTAATTTTGGTATTCTCAAAATACATTAACAACTAACAACCTCAGGTTGAAACGATGAGGTTGAAACGAGTATAATTTAACTAACTTCCCGATGAGCTAGAGACTTAAAATTTGGACCATAGATTAGAACTGGATGACAATGCAAAACCAAGCATAAACTTACCACTCATGCCCACTTTAAAGCAAGAAATTTGGGCCCTTTCAAAATGTTCGCTACAAATTTTTAAAATTATTTTAAACCAGCTTTCCGGTAATCTTGGGATTCAAAATTGGAACCATAGCTTAGAAGTAAATAACAATGCAATATAATCCATAAACTAATGTTCACTTCATGTACACGTTGAACTGAATGACAGTGCAACCATAAACTAACCACTCACGCCCACTTTGAGGCAAGAAAAAATGTTGCTACATGCTAATGTTGCTTTTTAAAATGTCGCTACAAATGTTAAAATTGATTTTGAACTAGCTTCCCGGTTAGCTAGAGACTCGAAATTGGAACCATAGCTTAGAAGTAAATAACAATGCAACATAAACCATAAACCAACCACTCACGCCCACTTTGAGGCAAGAAATGTGGGCCTTGCCCACGCCCACGAAATTTAAAAAAAAATGCGAAGTGTTTTTTCAAAATTTGGATAATTTTGTTAAACTTTTTAGTTTGTTGTAAAAACGTTTTATATCGTATAAAAAAAAATGTCTTTATTCGGTACCATGGTTTTTAATATCACTAATGTGTATGCACTTATAAATATTTGGCTCTTTAAAAAAATAATTTACCACTTCGGGGGAAAAATGGCGCTTAACTCCAGAAAGGTTGCCGACCTTTGGGCTAGAGTAACTGACTCAAAACCAGAAAAATCCGGGTTCGGACCTCGGTGCAGGATAACCATTGAAAAACATTACAATTAATTTTTTATGTAATAAAATTATTCAGTCGCCAAATAATTGGTCGAAATTCAAATACTGACTTTAAAAAAGGAATTGAAATAGTACCATCGATTTCTCACAGTACAAAGAAAGAGTATGTTAATAGCTGCAAAACTCTAAAAGTAGTTTGTCAATTGACTTAATATTCACAGAGCTTTTTACTTAGGTTGCGAATATGGTTTGTAGTCAAGTTTGGTCCCGATAGGTGGCGCCACAATACAACTTCTATATTACTGGTTTGATTTAGCTCATATTTACACCATAAGTAAGTTATTTTGCAAGAGAGATTTAAAGGTGCTTAATTATTTATACAATGGCATAGTAATAAAATATTTTCGACAATTAATAAATCAAATCTGAATATTATAATATTTTCAAGTCAGGCATATGTATGTCAATGAAATATTTGAGAAGTGGAAAATATGAACTATAATAAGTGAAAATATTGTATATACGAGTATTTCACATAAAATATTTTCAATAAATATGTCAATGAGTCCATGTTGGTAAGCTTATACTTCTTTTAAAAACATTTTTATTAGATTGCTTTTTTCATGTTTGGCCTAATTAGCACTATCACATTATTTTTCCAGCCGTCAAGATGGTTATCATTTCAACATCAAAATTATAAACACAGTCACAGGTGAACAGCCCACAGCAACGCGTGGCAGGGTTTAGCTGGTTATATATGTATATTTGAAATTAAAAAATATTTTTTAAAATATTGTATATACGAGTATTTCACATAAAATATTTTCAATAAATATGTCAATGAGTCCATGTTGGATGAGTCCATATTTTGAAGAATTTTCGTTAAGGTTTTTAGTTCGTTGTAAAAACGTTTTATATAAAAAAATTGTTTATTCGATACCATGTTAACTAATTACTTCAGAGTCAGTAAATTTTTTTCAACCAGTTCACTTAATGTACGTTTGTACGTATTTTCCAAAGGCCTCCGCAGCAAGGTTTTTAAAGATAATAAAAAATTTAACTAATAGTAAAATTCTATAGGGCGTAAAAAACATTGTGCAGTACCTACACTCAGAAGAAAAACAACGTAAAATCAAATAAAACCACTTCATTTCAAATAGAAATCGGAATGATTTACAGTCAACGGAGAAATTATTCAATTCAAAATGGAAAGTATTTAAAATATATTTTAAAGGAAAACGTAGTAATATTAAAAAATATCAACTTTGAATTAAATAATTTTCAACTAATGAATTAAAATGCGAAAACTTTGACCTAAACAGAAATAAACCTTAATTCAATCATGAAATGCATTGAATCAAATATTATTCAAGTTCAAATTGAAGGTATTTCAATATCGATTTAAATACATTAAACTTTAAATCAAATCTTTAGCGTACTACATTTTTCTGAGTACAGGGTGCTAGCAAAATCCTCTTTCAAGGAAACAATTTCATAAAGTTTCCATTTTGGTACAATTTTATTGTATATGTATATATTATGTAATTTGTTACAAAGTTATATACCTAAATATATTTACAGACTCTTTTTGGTTATAAAACCCTTACACAGGTGTTAGGGTTATATCCACTTGATATATAACGGATTATTAACATTACTCCCAACTTCATATGACTGAAAATGTGTGAAAAAGGCTCTAATTTGTATTGGACTGCAAACAACAAACACATCGTTATCTGCGCATAGAAAAATTTACATTTTATATAACCCAAATAACGACGGAGTCCAAAAAGCTATATAACAATTATTCCATATAACAATATTCTACCAAATTGGTTATATGCCGCCCAATATGTTGTAATGTAAGAAAGTATTGGCATAGAAGAATCACGCGTCAGATCGACTCCGGGAAAAATTAGTGCTGTCTCTGAAATACCAGCCAAACGCTCAGCCAGTTGTTTCGGAAGTAAATACAAGCAATTGCAAAAGCAAAGGATTTTTATGAGCACTAACACCACCCTCGCCACGGCAACCCTCCACGATCAAGCAGCTTGCGCCATATATTCCTGTCAGGTGAAACTGCACAGATTCCAAGTCCTGGCAAGGCAGCCCATGGCGACTAATCATCTGCCATCTTCTAGACATCGAGCGAGGACACCGCGGCACTCGTTGTCTTCAAAGATCAAATCCAGAGTCCAGAGCAAAGTACTCTATGAAATAGTTACAATCGCATTTAAGCGACTGCCCATAAAGGGTATGTAGCAGGCAGTGACCAGTTCTGGAATGAAATTATTATTATAACTAAGTTCTAAGTGCTTCAGACTCAAGTTCACCTGTCAGCCACAGCACAACATGTACATACATATGTATGTATGTATGTATGTGCTTGCCCTCTTTCGTCAAACTGTAACCTTTGGCCTCCAAATAATCGTTGGTAGATTTTACCTTCAGGCGTGCGAGAGAATGGCATGCCCTAGTTCTTTAACTTAATTACGGCTTTAGGCGCTTCCCGGGTCATATAATTAATAGCATCCTAACCTATTTGAACCCTTGATGCGTAATTTTTTCCGTGTGTTATGTGCAAGGCACGACTTGATAAGATTATACCAAAATAAAACTGCAGAAGAATTTTTTATTAGAACATAAAATGACTGATTTTACTGGATATCAGATTTTACTTCACTATCGGATTCACCGTTTTGCAAAACAATAAAGGTTTCCGGTTCTAATTCATTAGCGTCGCAAAAAGCATTCGCATACTCCATTGCTTATAAGAATTTTTTACAACACATTTATTCACTTTGAAGACAAAGACCGAACTGACTTTTATGTACGTACTTCACTTCACTTCACACTTCAATTCAAATTTTACAATTTTAATTTAAATACGCAACACATTAAATTCCAGAATAAAAGCGTCCGACTTCAAATTGAAGTGCTGGCATCTGAATTTGAAATATGCAACTAAAAACTATATTGAACATATTTTATTTTAAAGTTGGAACATTTTTATTTTAATAAACAAAGTATTTCATATTCGATTTTAAATATTTCTACTTCATTTTAAAGTATTTCTTGTAAATAAGTAGCCACTTAAAATCAAAAAAAAATTATTTGATTTTACGTTGCTGTTTTTTTCTGAGTGTAGTACCCCTTTAATAAATATACATACATACATATACATATACATATACATACATACATACATACATATATACATACATACATACATATTTATCTATCTTCTTTACTCTAAAAAATCTTTAATGAAATATTTTATATTTCGATCATTGCATATCTACTTTAAGCTAAATTTGAAGTCATACACGCCGGCGTTCAAATTAAATGACAACTAAATGATTATGCATTATTTAAACAGTAGCGCATATACACGTGTACATATAAAACAAAATAAAAAACTATAAACACATTGACACAAACTCAAATCGAAATTGATTCGTGTAAACCCAACATATAGACACTAACGAACGAATTTAAAATAAGTCGAAGATATACATACGTACATATCTGTTTTCTGTTTATTATTAATAATATTTGTTGTTACCCAGCGGGCCAAGGAGCCCTCCAGCACGCATCATGATACGCGTATGCACTCACTGACGTAGTGAGGGGGGTGATGGGAGAGCGCAAACTAAGCAAATGAACAGCGCCAGAAAGAGTTTTTTTTTTATTGCAAAATCAATTATTACGCATTTAGTAGCAATGGGAACATTTATTGAGCAATTTTTAAGAAAAATGGAAATATTGGGTGTGTTTTTAAGCCCGAGGGAACTTAATATTTTAAAAATAACACGATTTCATTTTAAATGAAATTTTTTTCACTGAAGTAACTTCTAGTATGTATTAGTTTTTCCCAATTACCTTAATTAGTCGTTGTCAACTGAGCTATTTTAAAACGTTTTTATTAGGTCGCTTTCTTTTATGTTTTAATAGAGTTTTAGTTTCAAATTTCAGTTCAAATTTTGAAACTAATTTTTAACTAGCTTCCCGATGAGTAAGACTCGAAATTTTAACCATAGCTTAGAACTGGGTGACAATGCCAAATTTCGCATAAACTAGCCACCTAGCCACTTTAAAGCAGAAAATTTAGGTCAATTCAAAATGCCGGTACAAATTTTAAAATTGATTTTAAACTAACATCCCGATAAGCTAGAGACTCGAAGTTTCAACCATAGCTCAGAAATAGATGACAATGCCTGATAAGCTAGAGACTCGAAATTTTAACCATAGCTCGGATATAGATGACACGCCCACTTTGAGGCAGAAAATTTGGGCCCGCTTGTGAAAAAACATAAAAATGTTCTTCCGTGTTCGGTGCAAATTTTAAAATTGCTTTTAAAATAACTTCCTGATGAGATAGAGACTCGAAATTTTTACCATAGCTTAGAACTAGACGACAATGCAATAATAAGAATTAACTAACCAGCCATGCCCACTTCGATTAAGGAAATTTGGTTTCTTTGTTTAATTTTACTACAATTTTGAAATTCATTTTTAACTAACTTCTCCGGAGAGTTAGAGACTCGAAATTTTAACCATAGCTCAAAACTGAAAGAAAATGCAATAAAAACCATTTACCAACACCCCACGCCGGAAAAGTGGGGCAGGACATTTCGGTACCTTTAAATTGTTCGTTACAAATTTTGAAATTGATTTCTAACCAGCTTCCCGATGAGCTAGAGTGTTGAAATCTTATTCAATTCACGCCCACTTGAAGAAGAGAATTGGTGCACTGTCAAAATTTTCGCTACAAATTTTGAAAGTGATTTTAAGCGAGCTTAAAATCTGGAATGAGCTGGATGAGCTAGAAACTGGAAGTTTTAAATCAGAAGTAGTACACAATGCTATATTAAGCATAAACTAACCACCCCTGCCCACTTAGAGGCAAGAAATTTTAATGAACTACATATATTTCACAATAAAAAATATTTTTAAAAATATTGTATATATTTCACATAAAATATTTTCAATAAATGTGTCCAGAAATGTTGAAAAAATTTTCATATTTTTCATAAGTGTTCATAAGTGTTTTTTCATAAGTGTTTTTTCATATTTTGAATAATTTTCGGTAAACTTTTTAGTTTGGTAAAAAAAACTTTCTTATAACAAAAAAAATTTGTTTTTTCGATACCATGTTAACTAATTACTTTAGTCAGTAAATTTGTTTCAATCAGTTCACTAAATGTAATTAATTTTTAATTAATATACATACATACATACATCTATGTATGCATCTTGTTTACTCTGAAAAACCTTAAATGAAATATTTTATATTTCGACCATTGCGTATCTACTTTAAGCTAAATTTCCAATCATACACACCGGCCTTCAAATTAAATGACAACTGAATGATTAGGCATTGTTTAAACAGTAGCGCATATACATACATATGTACGAGTTCATATAAAACACAACAAAAAACAAGTAAGAGCGTTGTCTTCGGCCTGGCCGAAGCTCATATACCCTACACCCTCATCGATTGATAAAAAGTGGGCGGGTGACACCTACTTTTTTTAATTTACAGGCAGCAAATTTTGATATATTAACTCATCTACAACCCCGTTTTTCCTACCAAACGCCTTATTTATGGTATAGTATATAAGTGGGCGTGTCACGCCCATTTTTGAGAATATATTTTAGTCTAACATGGTGAACTCGGAAATAAAATTTTACCTGAAAATTCGGTCTACAAGCCAAGAAATTGAGCTAAAAGCACGGGCGAGTGCATATTTCCTATAAAAAGTAGGCGTGGCACTGGTCCGATTTTCCCCATTTTCAATACCAAACAGCGTAGTATAACAATAACAAAGAATATTCATACCAAATTTCATGACAATACCTCTATTCGTTCTCCTGTAATCGTGATTTCCGCAGACGGACAGACAGACAGACAGACGGACGGACATGGCTAACAAGTAAGAACGTTAACTTCGGCCTGGCCGAAGCTCATATACCCTACACCCGTATCTGTTGAAGTGATGATAAAAAGTGGGCGGGTGACGCCCACTTTCATTTAATTTAGAGATAGTAAATTTTGATATATTAACTCATTTACAACACCGCTTTTCTCAACAAACACCTCATTATATGGTATGGTATACCAGTGGGCGTATACCACGTCACGCCCATTTTCTGTGAGATAACGTTTTATTTTATTATTATTTTTTAGAATATTTTTAAGAGAATATTGGCAAATCTCAAGACTATATCTTCATTCGTTCTTCTATAAACGTGATTTTCGCCACCAGTGGGCGGACCACGCCCATTTTTTGGAGTGTATTTAAGTTTCAGACCATTGACCCGGGAATGAAATTTCAGCTTTCAACTCGCTCTACAAGTTGAAAAATGGAGCTAAAAGCACGGAAAAATTTATATTTTCACTAAAAAGTAGGCGTGAAACTAGACCGATTTACTCCATTTTCAATACCAAACGGCCTATAGTGACAAAGAATATTCGTACCAAATTTCATGGTAGCTCTATAGCTCTATGCGTTCTCCCGTAATCGTGATTTCCACAGACAGACAGACAGACAGACGGACGGACATGGCTAAATCGAATCAGGAGGTGATTCTGAGCCAGAATATATGTATATACTTTTCTATACCTGCCATGCCTTCTTTAATGCGTTACAAACGAAAGAACAAAGTGAATATACCCTCATCCCTTCGGGTGTAGGGTATAAAAATATAACAAATTGGCTGTGTTCAGAATCGACAATCACTTTATGCTGCTTGTCAGCGAAAATCGTGTGCTCTGAATGCGTTGCTGATAGTATACTTAGCTGTAAACAGATGTTCACACTGTCTACATATAGGGGGTTATTCCTGAACGCCCGGGCCTTTAACTCCCATGAATTCTTCTCAATTATGCTTTGTCCATTTTCGGGTGTTTGCTGGTAAACAACAACAACAATGGAAAATAACAAAGCAAAATCGAGAAGAATTCATGGGAGTTAAAGGCCCGGGCGTTCAGGAATAACCCCCATAATTACCAAATTCCACGTTGCCTGGAATTTGAGAAGTAAACAAACGTTGCGGCACGAGATGTAAACAAACACTGAAAAAGAGCGACAGAGAAAGAATGAGCTGAGCAGATTAAGGCGAAAATTTTTCGCTAAAAAAATGGCGACCGCTTTGCCGGCATGTTGTGTCAGCAGTCCATTCACGATACCGCTGACTCACAGCAGTAGGCAACAGCCATCGTTCCTGGGCGCAGCCATTGACACAACAAGCTCAAATTGAAATTGATTCGTATAATCCCAACATATAGACTATTAACGAGCAAATTTAAAATAAGTCAAAGATATACATACGTACATACATATCTGTTTTCTATGTATTTATTATTAATAATATTTGTTGTTACCCAGCGGGCCAAGGAGCCCTCCAGCACGCATCTTGATACGCATTTTAATTGCGCGTATGCTCTCAATGACGTAATGATGGAAGTGGTGGAGGAGGGCCGCACCATTTTAGGGGTGACACCCGAGCAAACGAAGCAAATAAACAGCGCCAGAAAAAGTGATTTTTATCCCTACACCCGAAGGGTTAAGGGTATATTCACCTTGTGCTTCCGTTTGTAACGCATTAAAGGAGGCGTGGCAGGTGTAGGAAAGTATATATGTATGTATATTCTGGCTGAGAATCACCTCCTAAATCGATGTAGCCATGTCCGTCCGTCTGTCTGTCTGTAAAAATCACGATTACGGGAGAACAAATACAGCTATCACCATGAATTTTGTCTCGAATATTCGTTGTCATCATAGGCTGTTTGGTATTGAAAATGAAGAGAATCTGATTAGTGCCACGCCCAGTTTTTACAGCAAATATTAATTTTCCCGTGCTTATAGCTCAATTTCACAGCTTGTAAAGCGAATTTAAAGCTAAAATTTTATTTCTGAGTCCACCGTCTCAAACCTAAATATACATCATCATGAAATTCAGCAGGAATATTCTCTTCCATTAAAAATCGGTTTACTGCCACGCCTACTTTTTAGGTAAATATTAATGCATCCAATTTGAGAGCTGAATTTCTCAGCTTGTAGTCCAGAACTGAAGCTGAAATTTCAGTGCCGCGTTTACCGTGTTAGTGAGAGTTATCGCAAAAAAATTGAGAGTATAATGAAGTGTTTGTTGAGAAAAGCGTTGTAGTAAATGAGTTAATATATCAAAATTTACTATCTGTAAATGATATGAAAGTTGGCGTATCCCGCCCACTTTGCCTTTTCAATGTTATATTAATTCAAATTTAGCTTCACCATATGCCATACTTTTTGAACAGGCCTCTATATATACATATTTTAACATTTCTTGCGTGAGATTTCTGACGGATACGTACGCAAAAGGACTCTATGAAACTCCAGCTTAAGTCTGCTCCCAATAATATTGTATTGAATGTCCCTCAAACCTTTGCTTCTGGCCACAGCCGTGTCCATTGGTCACGTGGAAATAGTTGGGAATATTTGTTTCGCCGAAGATGAATAGAGTAGGAGAAAAATTGGTGTTTGCTTTCACTCCTGCTCAGAAATGTATTTAAATACGTGGGAAATATATGTACTACCGTTCTGTTGTATTTGTTCAATATTTGAGCATTCGTGATCTGAGCTGCGCCTGTTATTATTGTGGGCCCTGTTTTTTTATTAGGTCAGCTGTTAATTTTTGATGAAAAAGCTTTAGTTATAACTTTCCGAACATACATATTTCCATGAGATGTTTATATTGCTTACACCTTTCATTTTAATAATTGTTGATCATGATCTTTCCACACCGCCCTTAGCCGCTGACCATCTCTTGCTCAAGGGAAAGGCAAAGTAAGGTATTTCTCATAAAATTCAATTCAAACAAAGAATTGCTTACTAGCTGAGAACCTGCAAAATTTTCTAATTTTGCATTTAAATCCTACTGTTAGTTATCGCGTAGTAAAAAATATATTTTTCCTTTTGGATTTATTAATTTTTTGAAGCTGTTTTTCAAATTAATTTTAAAGTTAATCTCACACAGGCAGATGATATATTCGATGATATTTTGCAAATTGATTCGAGCGCTCTACATGAGTCCTTCAAGTTCGATTCTAAATTTTCATCGGACCTGTCCATTAAACAGGAACCACAGTCACTTACTGATGCAGAAATGCATGCCTTGGCAAAGGATAGACAGAAAAAGGATAACCACAACATGAGTAAGTAATTCCGCAAAAGGTAGCCACAACTTAACCGCCAAATCATCAAACGCATCGAAAGAGTATCCTTTACGAAAATTTTATTATTCATTAAATAAATTTTATTATTCATTGTTGATCTATTTGTAACGAAAACTAAAGCTTTTTACCTTCATAACCATATTTCATATAAAAAGCGTTCTTTTAAAGGTCTAATTATTTCATTTCTAATACTCAGTTGAACGGCGTCGTCGATTCAATATTAACGATCGTATCAAAGAACTCGGAACACTTTTACCTAAAAACAATGATCTGTATTATGAGGTGGTACGAGATATTCGGCCTAATAAAGGTACCATTTTGAAGTCATCAGTTGATTACATTAAATGCTTGAAGCATGAAATAACACGACTTAAGCAAAACGAATACCGACAACGACAAATGGAAATACAAAACCGAAGGCTACTAAGTCGAATAAAGGTTGGATTTGGAATTGGTCTTTTATATATTTAATTTTAAGTTTTTCAAGACTAACATGCTATGATTTTTCCACAGGAGTTAGAAATGCAGGCTAAGTCACACGGTCTACCTCTCTTAGACTTCAATATAACATCCGTCTCAGCTCCAACACCAGTCACCTCTTATCTTAAAAGTTCCAGTCCAACAACTGCATCCGCATCTCATAATCACCATTCAACACCACTTATTGCAAATTTGGTGGAAAAGGTATAAAAAAAAGGTCAAGTAGCATTAAATTTTGAGAAGGTAAAATGTAGCTTCCTCTGCTAGTTTTGTGAAGGAAAATATGTAATTGCTATTATTTACGAAAACAGTTTTTACAAAGAGAAAGGAATCTAGATTAAGGAAGCAGGAGAAATCATTTCTTTATCAGAAAGTTAACTTTTAAAATTACGATATATAGCTATCAGCAGAGCTAAGGAAACTCAATTCCATTCCAATTCCAAGTAAATTCCTCAGGAATTAGGACTTTGGAATTAAGTACTTTTAAAGCAAAAGGAATGGAATTGAGTAAGCCTTAATTCCTTTTGAAAGGAATTGGACTTGGAATTGAGCATGGAATTGAAAATTTCAATTCCTTTTGAGGAATTAAGGTTGAAGGAATTGAAGTCCTTTGCTGGCGATTGAGACCTTACTGTGTGTATAATAGAGTGTAAGTTGAAGTAGAAGAAGAAGAAGAAGACATATAGGCAGATTTTGGCAAAAAAACTTTTATTGTTACACTTGATAGGAAATATATGAATGTAAGTGATATTAAAACTAAATTAAATTGATTGGGTGGGCGGTGGGTGGGGATGAGCAAAGTGGTCACACAGGGGTTTTTTGACAAAAAAATTTTTTTACCAATCGATAGCAAATGTCGCGAAACGGATTTTGGACATAGTGGGCGGCAGAGTTGGAATTAACTAGTTAAATCTGTAACTAGTTATCGTTATCGGTAAAGTTACTTTAACTTCGTTACTTTTAACGGAGTCCTCGTTACTCTAAAGTAACTAGTTACTTTGCTATCGTTAAAAGTTACTTTGAGTAACGAAGTAACGAAGAAGTAACGACGTTAACTGAAAGTAACGAAGTTACTTTCGTTACTTTTGTTCGCGTTAAAGTAACGCATTACTTTGCTATCGTTAAAAGTTACTCTGAGTAACGAAGAAGTAACGACGGTAACTGAAAGTAACGAAGAAGTAACGACGTTAACTGAGAGTAACGACGTTACTTTCTCAGTTACTTTTGCTCACGTTAATTTAACGGCGTTACTTTTCAGTTAAAGTTACTCAAGTAACGCTACGCAAAGTAACGCGTTACTTTTTTCGAATTTAGTTACTTTTTGTAGTTTCACCCAAAGGAGTGAAAAAGTGGGTAAAAAATTTTTTGTTTATACCAAAAAAATTTTATTGCGCCAATCGATAGGAAATATCATGAAACGGATGTTGGACATAGTGGGCGGTGGGTGGGGACCCCCTAAATTGGTCACACGGGGGTGTTTTGACCCAAAAATTTTTATTGCACAAATCGATAGGAAAAATCATGAAACGGATTTTGGACATGGTGTGCAGTGGGTGGGGACCCCCTAAAGTGGTCACACAGGGGTGTTTTGACCCAAAAAATTTTATTGCGCCAATCGATAGGAAATATCATGAAACGGATTTTGGACTTGGTAGAAGGTGTACCGCTGAAGTGGTCACACGGGATAATTTCACCAGAAAAATTTTAGTGTTGAAATCCATAGAATATATCACAAAAAAAATTTTACACATGTACGGATACATACGCGTTACTTTGCGTGGCGTTACTTGAGTAACTTTAACTCAAAAGTAACGCCGTTAAATTAACGTGAGCAGAAGTAACTGAGAAAGTAACGTCGTTACTCTCAGTTAACGTCGTTACTTCTTCGTTACTCTTCGTTACTTTCAGTTAACGTCGTTACTTTTGGGCCCATGGGCCCATCAAATCAATTTAATTTAGTTTTAATATCACTTACATATCATACATTTCCTATCAAGTGTAACAATAAAAGTTTTTTGTCAAAATCTGCCTACATGTCTTCTTCTTCTTCTACTTCAACTTACACTCTATCATACACACAGTAAGGTCTCAATCGCCAGCAAAGGACTTCAATTCCTTCAACCTTAATTCCTCAAAAGGAATTGAAATTTTCAATTCCAAATCAAATTCCAAAGAATTGGGACTTATAATTCCATTCCATGTGAAAGGAATTTCTTTGCTCAATTCCAAGTCCAATTCCTTTCAAAAGGAATTGAGGCTCACTCAATTCCATTCCTTTTGCTTGAAGAGTACTTAATTCCACAGTCCTAATTCCTTGGAATTGGAATTAAGGTGGAATTTAATTCCCAAAGGAATGAGCACTCCCCAGCTCTAGCTATCAGTTATTATGCATAATCACCGCTCGGATCGGTAAATGTGATTAATAATTTGCATATTTATTAAATCAAACAGTGATTTTCAAATCAATTCCCAACTCGTAATGACGAATATGATATCGGAAATTCCGATTCGGAAATAAGAATTGTTAACTAATTGAAGCAGTGGAATGCAGCACAGTCTTCCTTGCGTGGAGGCCTTCGGCCACGGCAAGGATTATAACCCTCAATCAACAAAATCCTCTCTGTAATGTAGTTTTTTACAAGAATTTATCACATTTACCAAGCTGAGCTGAGATAATGCATAATAACCGGTAATTATAAATAATCACCGGAACAGTCAAATTCCCCGTAACATATGTATATAGTAAAATATTCGTACTTTTCAACAATGTTGCAGATTCCTGTTATCAGCAGCGAAGCATCACTCAGTATTAGCCAAATGGATGATCTTGTGGAAGACGATAACCAGCATCCGGTGCAAGGTGGCGATCCGATGCTGTCGTCCCACAGTAGCCTTCTTCTTTCATCACCTCATTCGCCTTCTGCAACCCAGTTGCAACATAAGTCTAAAAAAGTGGATAATCTGTTCCACCGCAACGGCAGTGGCAGTCGTAGAAGCAGTAGTGAAAGATGTTTGGTTATTGGTGCAGTAGGTGAAGGCAACAGCATTAATTATTACAGCTGTACCAGTAGTAGTAGTGGTGGTCTGGAACAGGCATCCACGGGCATTTATCAGTCACAATCACTAACTGACGCTGTATGCAGTCAGCGTTGCGGAGACAGTAGTGACGATTATCAGCAACAGCATCAGTCCAATGGCATTAAAAACCCGTTCAATATCCTGAAACATTGTCAGCCACACAACAGCTGTGGTGCTGATAATAATACCTGCAACTTTCAACACGACGACGAAACGGTCAACCTAAATCACCACCGAAACTCAAGCAGTAGTTTACCAACAACACCGTCATTGCAGCATGGGCGTGACCCTTTGTTGTCTTCATCCCATCAAAAATCCTTAAATAAACATCCTCTTGAAACTCTAGAGGCTCACCATCATCAGTTGCAACACCACGATAGCGATCACGTTGAAGATCACCACACTACAGTTGATCTCACCAATGCTATTATTAATGACCCAAATTCATTTCATCACTCTTTGCTATCACCAGCGCATTCGTCTACTAATATTAATTTAATATTATCCTCGCCTGATTCCCTGGAGATTGATATGGTTCCGTGAAAAGCACAAAAATAATTTTCGCGCGAAGACAATAATGACGGGTTTAAAAATTGTAGGGTTAGCATTAAATTGCAACGGCGGAAGTCTTGTGTGCAAAGTCATAAAGAGATATAGAATAAACGACTAAATACACAATACTAAATAAAAAAACAATAACTAAGCTTAACTAGAGCTCTTAAAAAATTTCCTTCTAACAAATGTGCCCAAGAACTTCCTTGTTTTTGTTATTTTGGTCATGACTTAATTTATAGCAGAATTTGTGAATATCGATTTGAGCTTTAAAGTTTTAATTTTTAAAAGGCCTTCAGAATAGCAGAAATCGAAAATTAAAGCTCATTGTACAAAACTTTTCCAGGTCTAACCATCACAATGTTTAAATGGCTCTTTTTGACGTTGTATTATATTTTTAAGATCACAAAGATGTGCTATATTTTGTATAACTACTTTTCATTTATGAATAAGTCGTTCAAGTGTAGTTACAAAAACCTTTGGGACAATGTTTATTTGAATATGCTATGCCGCATTGGGTAATATATACACAATAATAGTATTAGTACTCATATATTACTAGTACTCAATTATGAAGAAATCGTCCATTAGGAGTTACAACAAATGTATTATAAAATTTACTGAAAACTTTTGTTTCAGTATGTTATATAATGAAGTTTGACAAAAAGTTGAAATTTACTGATGTGTTTGTGATAAGAAATCAACAAAGAAATATAGAATTGAAGAAATTCAATAAATAAATGGCAGAATTTTTTAACTTCACGCAAAAAATAATGCCTTTATATAAAGTTTTTGTTGAATTAAGAATTTTTGTACATCATGATTTGTTGCTGCTATGATCTAGTGTCTTAATAAATATTTTAAAAATTTACTGTTTTAAATTATATCATTTTTTGGCAAGTTCTGCCGACAGCCAATCAAGTCCCTCGTAAAGTCCATGACCTTGTGTCGCACATGTTGCCTGTATGTACCACTGAAAACGACAAATATATAAAGCTAAAATTATAAAATATCAAAATTATATAACCTTCTTCCGAGATTCACTATGATTGAAAATTCCATAATATATCACACGAGTTTTCAATTACAGTGGGCCCCAAAAGAAATAAACCGGAAAAAAAACTTTTGTATATTACATACATGGCGTTGACGAAGCGTATTTAGTCTAAGCTTATCAGTTAACTCAGCAGCGCTCATTGCATTTGGTAGGTCCTGCTTGTTAGCAAATATTAAGAGAATAGCATCTCGAAGTTCATCTTCTTGCAGCTATAATAAATTACAATTTTATAATTGTGACTAATTATTGCAAACAGTTTTTTAACAGTGCGTACCATATTTTGTAATTCCCTATCGGCTTCAGTTATGCGATCTCGATCATTTGAATCCACTACGAATATTAAACCCTGGGTATTTTGGAAGTAGTGTCGCCACAACGGACGAATTTTATCTTGGCCACCAACATCCCAAACAGTAAAGCATATATTTTTATACTCCACTGTTTCAACGTTAAATCCAATTGTTGGTATGGTAGTCACAATTTCTCCTAACTTCAATTTATATAGTATAGTAGTTTTGCCGGCAGCATCCAATCCAACTAAAAAAAGGAAACCATTTTATTAACAAGTACAACTGAGTCGTATAATTTTTGTCAAAAATTTTATGTATTTACTAGCAGAGTGGCCGTTGTCTCCGGCATTTACGTATTTACCAATTTTATTTGAAAAGGGAAAAAACCGATAAGTTTTTTACACTCAGATCTTACTGTCTACGAAAATGATTTCTACCTTTACCAAAAGGTGAACAACGCTCTTCAGCGGCAGATTTTAAAAGCGCAAAGGCTCTGGATTAAGATATGACGGTTGAATAAATATCCATTAAAATTGGTCGCTCCACTACTAAAATATGCAATTTGATATCAAATTTTGCGCTTATAAAAAAATGCGTAGCTGCCTTCAGCGGCAATTTTTTAAACCTTATAAAGCCAAGGTTATTTTGGGTAGAATGCGTGCTATAATACCGAAAAGCGCATCAGAATTGATCGTCCCGATGCTGAGATATAAATCTCTATTACTATAAAAAATGCAGAGCGCACTGGTTTTTCAGCAAATTTTTTTTTTAATTATTGACAATATAACCAATGGAATTCTTTATAACGAATGTACGACAAAAAAATTGAAAAAAGCATCTAAATTGGTCATCCCGCTGTTAAGAAATGCAATCTTAAATTTATAAAAAGAACTATAGCGCGCTCCAGCGGAACATTTTAAAGAATATAAATAGGCCATGGCACTCTATAGATTATGCGTTCTATAAAAGTTGTTTTTTTATATGCATAAAGTAAAACCCCAATCAAAATTGGTCAACATGTTGCAGAGATTTGCAGCTTTGAGGTTATAAATAAAATAAAGTTTTTGGTTATTAAATAAAATAAACCGCATCAAAATTGGTCAACATGTTGCAGAGATTTGCAGCTTTAAGGTTATAAAAAGGAGCACAGCGCCCACCAGTGGAAAATATTTGAGAATCTTAATAGCTCATGGCACTCTCTATAGAACGCATGACATATGCTGTAAACAAAACCAAGGCGGCGCACAGTGGTCGCAAATCCTGAAAAGGCCAAAAGTCCAAAATCGAATTTCAACTGGAAACTCTTAGGACCGTAGTTATGTAGAATGCAATTATAAATAATTTTCAATCGCCATGCATTTACTTGCGTTTTTTAGTTTTATCAAATGAATTAAACTACTGAAAGTATGTATTTTCTAACTATGTAACTCAAAATTTTATTGTTATTAAGTTATAAGAGGATTAAAGCATCGTTTTTTTTATGGTTTCGCACAAATTAAATTATACAGAAGTCAAAATTCCCACGAGGTCCTACTCTTAATCTTCGGCCGCGGCAAGGATTACAACCCTCAATCAGCAGAATCCTTTCGGTAGTGTTAACTTTTTGGCATACAGGTTATTTCGCGTATTGGCGGCCTCCGACCGCGTCAGGGATCATTACCCTCTGCAGAATCCTCACGGTCATGTAAGGTTTTTTGCATAAAGGTTTTTATGCCTGGCGGCCTTATTTTAATGTAAAGCTTTTTTATTATAACCCTCAATATGTGTAAATACGCAGTATTGCAGGCAATTACTGAATTTGTAGATATTTTCAATAATATGCTCAAAATATGCACGAGAGATACCGAAACATACAATATACCGTTAGAAAGGTAGTATTATGGGCTATAAAAGAAGTGCATCTATTTTATACCTTGTCATTTAAGGGAAAAAAAATTATTTTGTAAAACGAAGTACGCCATTTTTTAAAAAGCTTAATTATCTCCGTAATTATCCCACTATTCAAAAAAGGTTATAATATAACAGACCTTAAAATATCCTTTTAAAAAGCACCAATATTACGCCGATATCTTAACTGGTTTTAGAGGTATAGCTCTTCTAATTTTGACATCTAAAGCCCTATATCTCCTAAAATAAAAAAGGTCCGATGCTAACTTTCAACATGGACGAGGTAGTGGACTAGGGAATGTAAGCGCTATTACAGAAAAAAAAACTTTTTAGATCGGAGCCACGTACCTATTCTTTACTTATGCCTTAAAGTTTGAAACGACTGAAAAAAATTTCAACTTCCAAATATTTTTTTGACACTATGGGGGCTATATCGTATACTCTGACAGGAGAGTTCTTCCTGTGTCTGCTTTGCTGATTTCTGAATTTGTTAGATTTGCTGGTAAACAAAAACAAATTTGGAAAATAGCAAAGCAGACACAGGAAGAACTCTCCTGTCAGAGTATACGATATAGCCCCCTATGACTGACTTAAACAATTTAAGGGAGCTATATCGTATAAGCAGGCAGGACAAGAAAAATGCTGACAAGAACAGTGTAAGGCAGACAAGACGGGCCAGAATTTGGTATGCTGTAAGCTTCCTGGTTTCAACTGCCTGTGATCGTAACGATTTGCCTTGTTTACATTTCTCTGAATTTTTGTACTGCAATTTTGTCTCTTTTTTTCACATCGATTTATAGATAAAAGTTCTGCAGAATGAAATTGCATATGAAGTCTTTTTTAACGCATTGATTTTTCTGCTGATCAGCGTTACCATGTATAAAGTATATAAAGTATTTTAAGTATTATTAAAAGTAATTTTTAGAAAGGTAAAGATTTTTTGCATAGGATTAATTTATGCATGTGAGAATGGTCTAAGAAATACACATCTAAATACACAAATATATAAGAATACTCACCTTGATTAATTACACTTGTGGAAAATTGTAAAAGTAACTTTGATTTTTAAATACAATATTTTTCATTTTTCTCGAAATGAAAATAATTAGATTCATTCGATTGATAAAAATTGTATTGAGACGTTCAAATATTTAAATGCCAAATAAAACTTTGAAATTTTGTAATAAATAAAATTAATGAAATTGTTTAATTTATTAACCGTTGTGGAATTATTAAGCGGATGTGGATTCAATATAAGTGGATTATCCCATCCCACATGCATGTACCAATATTCCCTCCATAATTTTATATATAATGATAAAAAAATTTGTAAACAGAGAGAATTTTACTTTAACAGTTAACCAATATGTTTCTAGTAAAAAAATAGAATAATGTAAAAATTTACATTTGATAGTAAACAAAAAATTTAATGGTTCATTTTCATAAATTAAATACCGTCAATTCTATTTTTTACTGGACGGAAGTTTGCCAGTAAAAAAATAGCATGAGGAGGAATTTTCCTTTTAACTTGCTAAATTTTTTCAGTCATCTAGTAATAAATAGTAAACGTTTGTGATTTCTAGTACTAGCAAGCACGTTGTCGAACAAACCTATTATCTTTATTTTATGTTGTCACGTGTTTTTACGAAAAATTTTTAGGTTTCCAGATATGATTTTTTTGATTTTTTTTTTTTTTTTTTTTTTTTAAATTCATGATTTTTTTGCTTTTTTTATATATGTACATAACTATATAATGGACTTTCTGCTGTAAGCAGTATAACCCACATATTAAAGCAACCCTGTAAATATAAAATTCAATTCAATTATATAAAAAAAATTCAATTTTAAACGAACGAACTTATATACATACATAGATACATAGATACCGCACGCATACAGAATGTTTCCACAATGACCAGAAGAGACAAATTGCCTTACGCAACAATGACATGTATTCAATATTATATATATTTCAATTGAAAGCTAATAAAAGCCTGTACTTTTCAATAGCTCTAGTAAAAGGATACTTTTGTTAAACTTTTTTTAATAAAAACAAGCTTTTTAACAAACAAAATTTTTGAAATTGTTTAAAAGGTATTTTCTCGTAAATTAATGCACATTTTGAAGAAATGTATTGTACATAAAATGTCAGCAATAAAAAAATATTTAAAACGGTACCCATATCAACTTTATGGCATGTACAGTTTTGGAGATATCACAGTAAAAGTTTACAATTTCGAATGGCTATAACTCCTAAACCATGAGAATTTCCCCCTTTTTTAAAAACTATTAAGTTCATTAGACGAAAATCTATACACCGAAAAATTTGCAAAAAAAAACCTCGTGGCCGCAAAATAGACTTTTTCCAGAATTTTTAAGTGAATATTCACTGTGGATGTATCTGGCAACTATTATCTGCTGACGTTCTACATGTAGAAAAGAGACTTTATAGGCACTTTCTCACTGCAGTGTTTATAAATAGCTATATTATTAATATAGCTGTATAGTATATTATTCTGTATAGTTATATTATTTATAGCTGTTAGCTATAAATATACGCGAAGAAAAGAGATGTTGGTATAAAATTCAAAGCCGCCTGTAAATTAAACAATATTCAGAAGTTATATTCGTCTGCATGAATTTCCCGAAATTCAGGTTACAAATTTTTTAAAATATTTTGTGCTTAAATTGCAAAATATATCAGTTGTATATCTAAAGTGAAGTAATATAATCGATCTGAATGTGTATTTTTATATTAATAATGCATAAATTCCTTGCTTTTTGTATGCACACGGTAGCCTTCTAGTCCCCGAGTCTCATGACAGCTCGGACCCGAGAAACTGTGTCGATTTACATACGTATTCTGAGATTCACGAACTATTGAATCGTCTCAAAATTGCATTGCAAAAAAATAACAAAAATCGTCTCTTTGTTGTTGTTTGCAATGCAATTTCGAGACGATTCAATAGTTCGTGAATCTCAGAATACGTATGTGAAGCTTATGGTATTCCCCATCTCAGACAGGCTTGACCGAAAAGCCTGCAAAAATAGCAACAAATTGCGATTTTTCTTGAGGCTCCCGTCTTGTTTTTAATGTATACAAAATCTTGAAACCTACGAAAAAATCGAAGCAGACGCAGGAAGAACTCTCCCGTCAGAGTATACGATATAGCCCCTTAAATTTAAAATACTTTGAATATTTAGATTTTATTTATGAATTGTTAAGAATATTGTTATATACGATATACATAACATAACAAAATTTCAAGTTAATCGACGCCCTACTTTTAGGGATTTTTCGTTTTTCCTTTTGCTATTTTCCGAATTTGTACTAGATCTTGCAGGTAAACAAGAATAAATTTGGAAAATAGCAAAGCAAAAACGGGAAGACCGTCTTGTCCTGCGTATACAGTTAGGGGTTAGAGTTTTGCAACCATAAACATACGCAGGTTGAATTCTTATATATATGTAGATATGGAGCTTGTTGCACAATTTTTATAATTTTACAACTGTCCTATTAAAATAAGCATTGTAATCTACTTTTTACTTACCCATTAATATGCGCATTTGCTTTTTTCCAAAAAGCCGTGTAAGCAAACTGGAAATGGTCAAACCCATTTTCAAAGTACTCGTGAGATCGCCGAGCTGACCAACTTAATAATTTAAGTGAGGTTTCCCTGTTAACTAAATTTATTGTATACTTTCCTATTGTGTTTCGTTATTTAATTAAACAATTCCCAATGTTTTCTTATTATAGCAACTCTTGATAAATGCAGAAAAACATGAATATATAAAAACGTTTTAAATTACTAAAAAGCGAAGTGGATGACGTGTTTATCTGCGGTTCTTTAGCCAACGAACAGTGTGGCCAGATGTGGGCATTAAAGCTTAAAGGGCACCACAGACGACGCAAACATTGCGCAAAACGGCTGTTGTACAATCTTTTGTGTCGTTTAGTGTAGTCAACGGGTATAAATAGTAATAAGAGATTACGGGGGTTATTCCTGAACGCCCGGGACTTTAATTCCCATGAATTCTTCTCAATTATGCTTTGTTATTTTCGCTGAACAGATGCTTTGCTTTTTGAAAAAGAAGAACAAGCAAGCGAGTCCCGATTTTACGTATGTTGTTGGTTTTCTTACATGCTTTTCAGGTCTGTAGATGAAAACATACGAATTCGAACCACTTTTAGAACCTGATGTGATTCGTCTTTCACATGTCATACAATGCCCATCGGAAAACCATGCGTCTGCATACAACTATCCAATGCATACAACTATCCTATGTTATTTTCGCTGAACAGATGCTTTGCTTTTTGAAAAAGAAGAACAAGCAAGCGAGTCCCGATTTTACGTATGTTGTTGGTTTTCTTACATGCTTTTCAGGTCTGTAGATGAAAACATACGAATTCCAACCACTTTTAGAACCTGATGTGATTCGTCTTTCACATGTCATACAATGCCCATCGGAAAACCATGCGTCTGCATACAACTATCCAAAAATTTGTGCACTATTTTTTTAAATACTTATAAAAACACATTCAGATACACTTTATTACTTCAACGTGCATTTATATCTAATGAATTTTGCAAAATATGCACAAAAAATGAAAAAATTATTTAACCCCAATTGCGCACCATCAAAAAAATACTTCAAAGCACGGTTTTGTTTACAGGCGGCCATTTTTACACCAACAACAATCTCCGACATTAGCTCCAATTACTTTAGCTCTTTTTCTCGCGTTTATTTATAGCCATGAACACAGCCGAAACAAAGTTCCAATGAAGTCTCTTTTCTACACCTCGGTTTCTGTATACCAGCTCACATGGCTGATAAGACATGTCAGCCAACCGATGTTACCAGATACCACTAAAGCGAATTTTCGCTGCAAAATCTTTAAATTTTTAAAAATTACTTAAAGGAATATGTAAAATACTTCAAGCTTGGTAACAATGTTTCGTCTGAGTTGGTATAGTGAAATACAACAAATGACAGACAAAAAAAAATAAACAAAAAACATTACGTAGAACCGTCCCATAGGCTCCGAATATGTATGTTTTGACTGATGGGACTCGCCAGTCACTCCTGGGCCTTCAAGGCCCGGGCGTTCAGGAATAACCCCGTACATTAAGTAAGAGAGATGATAGATGAAAAAGTATTTAACGTTTTACGGTCTTAGCGACGCTGACAAAAAAATTTGCCACTTTCGTTTTTCCTTCACATCTTTTGTCATAGTAGTTCAGTGTTTTGGTACTGTCTTCCAGCCAGTGGCGTAGCTGGGGTTTATGCCACCCGGGGCGATTAATCAAATTGCCGCCCCAATTAAGTGCTAAAATTTTGAAGGTAAACTTATTTGTGTTATTATTTCGTTATTATTTATTAATTTTTATTGAATATTAACAGAAAAAGATAGAAGATAGATCCGATATTGCTGACCGATATTGCTCTTTTTCAATTTTTCTAAAATACGCACACACCCGCTTCCACACGCGGTCAAAACAAAACTACGAGTCCGGTTCGGCTGAAACTTTGACAGTAGGTGTCTACAAGAATATACTACACGAAAGTAAATTTCTCTTGCGATCGTGGCGACCATCGGGTGGTGAGGCTAAGTACTTACCGGACTGCCCTCGTATCTAAATACGGGAGACGGACAAAATCCCTAACGACAAAATCCCGAAAAAATGGCATTGCATAGCGTTCTTTTATTGCTTTTCGTAAAATAAGCGCTATATCCGCAATTTTCCGGGGAGTTCTATTGGCTGAGAGTAAACTTAGCAGCAAACACAACGGTTTGTTTACCAAGGGTTACAACTCCTACCACATGCAAAAACTCTGTATGCGAAAATTATACTCGTATAAGCAGCGAAGCCGACGTTCTGCTTACCCAAGGGTACTATCACTAACCATACAACATATAGACCGCTAAAAGTCACTTTTTTCTGGTCCGCAAATCTTTCTGTAGCCTGGGTCCCACAAAATTCTTTACTCTCATTTTCTCTTTAGGTGAGCAATTGTTTTTGCCAGAGATAAGGAGATACGACACTCGATGACTCATCTCAAAAAATTTCGTTTGACGCGTATTTTTTATGCTCTGTTGAATTCACGTACACAATATATGAAAGCTTGCCCTGTTGTTGTTTTTGCTTATTTCCAATTTCATAGCAAATCGTTGAAATGTGTATCGAGTAGGTTGAAAAAATTTTGTTCACCATTGTTTACAACAACATTGTGCAACAACAACCGCAAAAGTAGACGTCACATACAATTTGTGAAATTAAAATCTTTTAGTTGGGCAGAAGAATTACAAATTTTCTAGCACGAAAATTTATTACTGAAAATCTGTGAATAAAAATGTCTATCTGCACCAAATGTATCAAAGCTTCAAGTGAAGCGGGTAATAAATATAATGCGAGAATTTTATGTTGAACATCCCGTAGCCAAATTGATGGTAATGGCCAGCCAGATGCAAGACGCTGAAGTGGGAGATGGAATAATTTTGTGGTTATATTTCTGTGGCACTGTTAGAGGCTGCAGAAGAATTTCTATATCTGGGTATAACCACATCGGATTTTTCATAGCATTGGATAAGTCAGAGATACTACAGAAACTGGTGTGTCATGAAATCAAAGCTTTCCGCGACATTTCAAAAGTCAAATAATATGGACAAAAAGAATTCCTTACGAATTGATATTATGTCTGACTGCTTGACTTCCAAATTCGACTTGCCTCGTGTGACACGCGCTGTCAATGCTATTATATTATCCCGAATTACTGGGTTATTGCGATAAAGTTGGCATTGAGGAATTAGGTGAAACAACAGTTGCTGTTTTCAGGTAATGGCCAGTAATAATAAAACATTATAGAGTTTTAAATTAATATACTTATTACTTTGCAGAAACGAAGACGTCGACTCACGTATTTCTACAATTGTCGTACGCGGCGCTGCCGATAATTTCATCGGTGACATTGAACGAGCCATCGATGATAACGGTAATAATTTGAGCGAACTTTTTCGTGATGGCCGCTATGTGCCTGGTGCTCGGGCCACTGGAATTGAACTTGCCACCCATCTGGCGGCATATGCTGATACACTCCCCGGATTGGAGCAATATGCTGTGGGAAAATTCGCGGTTGCTTTGAAAGTATTTTCGAAGGCATTAGCAGAGAATATTTGGAGTTATTTTTAGGCCTATCCAAAAGAAAAGGAATGTTACTTTGCCTGCTAGCTAGACAATTCCGATAAAATTAAAGTGTAGAATTTTGCAAATAAAATCGATTTATATTAAGAAAAGTTTGACTTTCTTATTTTTTTATATTTATATGCTTTACTTTAGATATACATATAATGAACTGTACATACTTCAATCTTTAAAAATCGCTTGTTTTGGAACGGATCAAATAATGTGTTCAAAGAAAAAGGAATCTGGCATAAGAGCATTTAAGATTATAACATAATAAACTAATTTATTTGGCTGTGCACCAAATTGGGCTGCAGACACGTAAGTTAGGCCCTCACGAACAGGGTTCAACCTCTGCTTCACCGATTTGCAACTCCTTGGTAAGCGTTTCAAAACACATCTCCGGATTACTCTTAGCCAACAGCATGAATTTCAGCAAACGCATTTTCTTTATTGTTTGCTCGTGATTGAGGCCTTCTATATAGGCGTTCTAGAATTCTATATAAGATGGCAATTTATCCGACACAAAAATCGATTAGATCGTGTATTTTGTCCCCTTCTAGGAAACACACTGGCTTAAATGCCAGCAATGGATTCAATAAAAATTTTTTGGGATCGGCCAAGGCAGTGACAACACATTTCATACTATCTTCGCGAGAAACACAAGCCGTTTCTGCAGTACATGTTTCTGGTAATTTAAAAATTACTTTGGCGTAAAAGTCAAGATTTGTATCCTTAGTAACATCATGCAGAAGACGTTAAAGTTTTTGCTTTTGTTCGCCGGATGGAGGACAGTTGGAAAACTGGGCTTTAAGATGGATGATCTACTTTAAAGAAGACTTCCAAAACTTGGTCGCATTGTTTGGCAACTTGCACAAGATGATAAAAACATGATAACGTTGAGGCGATGTGGTATCCGAATTATTGAATATCCGAATAAGCGCCGCAATCTAGAAGAAAAGAAAGAATATCAAAAGAGAGACCATAAGCTATAATATGATGTTTTTACTTACGATTGCAGACAAACTTTTGCAAATGTAGCAAATTTTTGTACCGTGTTTTGACAATTATCATTTTCACATAAACAAAAAAGGTAAAATTTTTGCAGTCAATATAAGCGGGTGCGATGGAGTAGGATGTCCCCCAAATTTTTTATTTTCAGAAGTTTATAGAAAAAATATCTAATTTATATACATTATGGGGTCATTCAATTTGTTGCAGTAAAACACTTTTATTTACCAATTTTTTCTTATATAACAGAAGAGTCATATAAGAGATATATATATTTTGTATTATTATTATTAGTCAAATAAACTGCGACTGCATAAGTTTCAAGTTTCTATTTACTATTTATTTCTTTTTTATTTGCAAGGAAACAAAACTAGGGAGAAAAGTCATTAACAATTATTTAAAACAAAGAAAAAATTGACCACAGTTTTTGACGTTTTGAATTAGAAACACCCCCTAGAGTTATTTTTAGGCCTATCCAAAAGAAAAGGAATGTTACTTTGCCTGCTAGCTAGACAATTCCGATAAAATTAAAGTGTAGAATTTTGCAAATAAAATCGATTTATATTAAGAAAAGTTTGACTTTCTTATTTTTTTATATTTATATGCTTTACTTTAGATATACATATAATGAACTGTACATACTTCAATCTTTAAAAATCGCTTGTTTTGGAACGGATCAAATAATGTGTTCAAAGAAAAAGGAATCTGGCATAAGAGCATTTAAGATTATAACATAATAAACTAATTTATTTGGCTGTGCACCAAATTGGGCTGCAGACACGTAAGTTAGGCCCTCACGAACAGGGTTCAACCTCTGCTTCACCGATTTGCAACTCCTTGGTAAGCGTTTCAAAACACATCTCCGGATTACTCTTAGCCAACAGCATGAATTTCAGCAAACGCATTTTCTTTATTGTTTGCTCGTGATTGAGGCCTTCTATATAGGCGTTCTAGAATTCTATATAAGATGGCAATTTATCCGACACAAAAATCGATTAGATCGTGTATTTTGTCCCCTTCTAGGAAACACACTGGCTTAAATGCCAGCAATGGATTCAATAAAAATTTTTTGGGATCGGCCAAGGCAGTGACAACACATTTCATACTATCTTCGCGAGAAACACAAGCCGTTTCTGCAGTACATGTTTCTGGTAATTTAAAAATTACTTTGGCGTAAAAGTCAAGATTTGTATCCTTAGTAACATCATGCAGAAGACGTTAAAGTTTTTGCTTTTGTTCGCCGGATGGAGGACAGTTGGAAAACTGGGCTTTAAGATGGATGATCTACTTTAAAGAAGACTTCCAAAACTTGGTCGCATTGTTTGGCAACTTGCACAAGATGATAAAAACATGATAACGTTGAGGCGATGTGGTATCCGAATTATTGAATATCCGAATAAGCGCCGCAATCTAGAAGAAAAGAAAGAATATCAAAAGAGAGACCATAAGCTATAATATGATGTTTTTACTTACGATTGCAGACAAACTTTTGCAAATGTAGCAAATTTTTGTACCGTGTTTTGACAATTATCATTTTCACCACACATAAACAAAAAAGGTAAAATTTTTGCAGTCAATATAAGCGGGTGCGATGGAGTAGGATGTCCCCCAAATTTTTTATTTTCAGAAGTTTATAGAAAAAATATCTAATTTATATACATTATGGGGTCATTCAATTTGTTGCAGTAAAACACTTTTATTTACCAATTTTTTCTTATATAACAGAAGAGTCATATAAGAGATATATATATTTTGTATTATTATTATTAGTCAAATAAACTGCGACTGCATAAGTTTCAAGTTTCTATTTACTATTTATTTCTTTTTTATTTGCAAGGAAACAAAACTAGGGAGAAAAGTCATTAACAATTATTTAAAACAAAGAAAAAATTGACCACAGTTTTTGACGTTTTGAATTAGAAACACCCCCTAGAATCGATACCAATGCAAAAGACGCCGATGCAGGTTTCCTAGGAAATCTGCACTAAATTCCGACTAATTTTGGCCGATTTTGCGATTGTATCGAGAAAAATGCATGTATTAGTAACGAGTGTCTCATCTCATAATCTCTGGTTTGCACGTGAGGAATGCAAATGCTGGTAATACGAGAGCAACAGAACGGCGACTTTCATTGGCAGTCTCGCCTCCTCGACATGTGGTAGATATTTATCAGGAAGCTGTACTTGCAGCCTTTTTCAGTCACGGTTTGGGGTTTTAAGAGATTTCAACTCTGGAACTTTTACATAAACAATTTAATTAATAGCTCTAGTATTCAGAATTCATTCATTAAAAGGGCCGTTTCCTTTGGAAGTGGTGTAAGTCTGTTTTATAAAAAATGGACTTAATGATGAGAAAAGTTTCAATTTAGAGAACAATCTTTTCAAAATCATAAAACAGAACATTCCTCCATAAAAATTGCATTGCATTCAAAATGCAAACCTGTAAATATCTCGAAATAAAACAGTGGACTTGTCCACATTTAAAGAAAACTTCTTATATTTATAAGGTAACCAACCAAAAAATATTCATTCAAATGGAAAATGAATTTGTGTTAAAATTTGAGAATAAATATCTCTTATATAATAAATATATCTTCTCTATATATAAAAATGAAAGTCCTGACTGACTCATTAACGCTCAGGCCAAACGCTTGGACCTAGAAAGCTGAAATTTTGCAAAGACGTTTCCTTAATGATGCATAGCATAGCATAGCACTTAGAAAGGATATTTCGAAATTCGACCCCTAAGTGGTAAAAAGGGGTTGCAAAGTTTGTATAAGGAATATTTTATTTGTGGTCAGATTTGCTTGAAACTTGGTCTTAATACTCTTTGGTATAATTAATCAAATACATATTTCGGCATTTTTCAAATTCCCCTTCAGGAGTGAAAACGGGTTGCAACCTTTGTATGAGGAATACAAATATATGAAATATACAAATATATCAAAATGAGGAATACAATTTCATTTGTGGTCGGAAGCAACGCACGCTTTCTAACCATTTAACCAGAATGAGCCACAGCAACGCGGGGACGGGTACATCTAGTCTTTAAATCAATTTCTTCAATACACTAAGATTTATAATCGTTTATGACTATATTACTTAAGGTTTAAAATTGTCTGGACGGGAAATAAGATGTATTCAAATAGGATTTCATATTACTTATTTTTATTGATGATCACAAATTGACAAGATTGTTATCTTTACATACATATTTGGAATGAATAGTTTTACCAAAAATATTCGTAAAAAATTTATTTTGTTTACTAAAGTGGTGATAAAATGGTGGTGGCGTCGTTATTAGTTTTAGAAAATGGTATTAAAGCTTTTGGTAATTTTCTTATAAAAAAAGGATCTATGTGCGGCTCATTGTTAAGGAGCACAATAAAGTGTATTTCGCGCTTTTCGCTACTAAGGTAAACAAATCAACTGCGTGTATATATAGATGGCTAGATGCCAAATTTGTAGAAAATGCCAATTTTTTACCAATTTGTCCTTTAAAGTTTACGATAACTGATAATCTTAACTCTCTAGCAGCTCTAACAATTGTAGAACTGTACTCACACACTCACAAAACACTAACCCAAGTATAACATTTTGTAAATTTTCCCAACACACCGCGACGCGGAAATCTAAACGGCATGAAAGTTCATTTCAATCGATTTACAGTCGATTCAGTGTTTCAGGTCGCTCTATTCAATCGATAGTTGGGTAAACGAGGCACTAACATTTATTTAGAAGAATCAAAGTATTTCCGTTAACTGCTCTTAGAATGGATGGGCTTGGGACCGCTGGTTGTGTTCTAAATGCGTTTGGAATAGTACATTAAGTGTAAAGTTGGTTGTTTACAGGTAGTTAACGGTCGCCGCTTGCCCATCTGGCAATACAAAGATAATACTCATGAACCTCATTCGCCAATTCGTTCAAAAGATGTTATGCAAGCAACATGGCGCCGCGGTGCAATGTCCCAGTGCCGCGAATTGTGATATCGGCCATAAGGCTTCATTAATTAATATTTTTCTGTCAGATGGTCAGCAGATGGCTTCCTGTTTGGCAGTCTCTCCAACCGGAGATGTCCGCTATTGGCCTTCCATTGCACATACCGGTTCCTTCGTTAATGTGGCAGGTAATTTGGATGGTCAGGAATTCGATAAACTGCTAGAAGTGCCAGCTCAACAGGAATACTTGTTGGTCCATGTGGTTGTGACTAACAAGTATCCCTGTTGAGCAGGCACTTCTGTCTTGTATTTCTTCAACTCGTGAATGGACGCCATGTATTACTTCACAAGATGATGCGACTGGTTTTCTTGGTGGAATTGGCAAAAAATTTACATCAATAATAATTGGCATGAATAGCAGCGCGGACAAAGAAAATGTAAATATTATGAAGTGTAATAGTAATTTGTATAATCTTAGTTTAAAATGACGTTGGCGTATTGCAAATAGTGGTAGTGTCGAGGATCTCCAATTTGAAGATGTTGATATTGTCCAGAAAATGCGTGATGAGTTTTATCAAAAGTTTTGGAGTTCAAGATGTTGGTAGCCCGAGTGATGGCAAATGTCGAAACTGAGTAATAAAAGACTTTCTATCTTCTGTTTTAGCTGAGAGTATGGACGTTGAAATCCATTTGCTGGATATGCAAATCAATGAATATAAAATTTATATTTTTGCTGGCGCTGTAAATCTGGCTCATACACCAAAAATGAATTATAGATTATGTGAGTAGGAGCGATTTTGAAAATCAGAAATTGTTGAATATTGAAGAAATTATAATTGTAGGTTAAGTACGCCATTTTTTTTGCACATGCACAGGTCCACGTGCAGGTACTCGCACAGCTTGTTTCGTCGATTTCTTTGCCACCGGGGAAACATCGTGCAACCGAGGGAGGTTGCAAATTTTTTGGGAACGCTTTAAGAGAAAGCCTGGGTAACAAGGACCCAAGGACGTCATCTGTCTTTATGACGGTATGGGAATGCATGAATAAACATTATAATTATTTATTTCATTAAAGGGAAACATTCATTCATGAACTAATTTTTTTCATTTTAGCTGACTAAGAAATAAATTCGACTTCAAAATTAGTTATATGGTTTTCGGTGTGACCGTTAGAACCGCACTAGGTTAAAAACGAGTGACGGTAAAACTCATAAAGCATTGAAAACATACATATCACCCAATATCACCCGCCTGCCTCATTATTTACCCTACATTTTTCATATGTCGATGTGAACTAATAACAAAGTGAATAACCCTCATCCCTTCGAGTGTAGGGTATAAAAAATAAAGAATTATAGAAATTCCTTCTCAACCTTTTCTCATTTGTCACATAACACAACAACTGTAATTATAGGAACGACTGTTAGTGACAAACAACACGAAACCAACAATACTTTGGAGCAAGTATTTGTAACGCATTTTGCAACCACTGCATCAACAAATTACGCGATTGGCGAGGGCTGGTAGTGGGCGAGGCACAAGTAATATATTTAAGCATTTCCATTGCACTTCCTATATCTTCAGCATTGAGTTATAGTCTAGTAACTAGACTCTAGTCATGGTATCTAACCGGACATGCATTTCCGCACTTCGTCCCTTGCACCGGTGGAAAAATTGGCTTTTCATTAATACTAGAATAATTTAATTTCTCTCATTTTAATTCAAGAGATTTCCGTGCAAAAGCCAGAGCTTGCGTCGCTTTTCTGACAATATTTATTATCCTGTGTCATCCTTTATAATGCTTTTAATTGACACATTGGTGCATGCAACCGTTTTTAATCAGAATTCTAGGCTGGCTCAGCCACAGCCCATGGCCAAGAGGGTGGAACAGGCAGGACGAGGAGAGAAAGCAGTACAGCAACTGTGCTCGCACTAAAAATTGATTAAACCTCTAAAAAACTCATTCCATTCGGCAGACGAGAGTACAATTAACTCATCTGCTTGTTGTTGCTGTTGTTGTTTTTGTGGTGCAGACTTTTGGTTTAAAATGCACACCGGCGTCGCTCTTTTAATGCGCTTTTATTGGCATAACAACAGATGACAACATTTTTGCATTGAAACAATTTTTGCCATACTTCGTCTAAAATAAAATCACCATGCAGCGGAGCTCCTAGTCCTGAAGGGTTCGATTCCTCACCACAAATACACATTTTTGGCCAGTTAGAGAAGCAGTTTGTGGGCCAGATTGGTTGGTTTAAATTGATAAATAACAAAAATTCGCTTTTTAGGATAAAATATAATAGGCCTAAAATGGTTTGCTTACTTCTTATGGGAAGGCATGATTTTGATCTCACGGATTGGCCTATTCCTTTTTACATTATGCTGCCAGTTAACATCTGTCTTGACACGCTTCATGTTCATTAGACGGTGAAAAAGCGTTTGTATCGAAATCTCGCCTAATTTGTTTAAGTTTTATCTACAAATTCTTCTGGAATTCCTCAAAAAGATCCCTTCCACAAAATGTATGCACGTATTCATTTCCGTGTAAAAACATTTCTTTAAATTCAGATATTTAACATGTAATTCTTTATTAATACCTCTGATTTCATAATTCTTTAAATTGTGTATGTGCTAATATTAGAATATATGGCAAAAACATTCAGATGACTACATTTATTTAGTATGCCAATTTTAAGAGACAGAATTTAATGTGACAGTGTCCCATCTCATTATCTATTCTCTATTGGAAGCAGCAATTTTGCAATCCGCCGTCTTACTTCTCATTGGTTGTCGTGCTTTCAGAGAGTATCTATCTAGTACGTTGCTATCGAAACGTTCATTGTGTTTCGCAGAGATAATGAGATGGGGCAGTTGCTTACTGATCCCATAAAATTTCGTTTGACGCGTATTACCGCCTTCCTCGAACCACTGGTATTCTCTAGCTTGGCGCATAAAATATGATTATTGGCAAAATCAAATACTGTCAGTGTTAAAATATTTGTTGCTTTAATTCAAAAAGCGGAGACGCTTAGATTTTCTTAAACAGACGTTGTGTTTTTGTGTATGTATAACTATAGTAAGAAATATGTTTATCACAGGCATAAATAACTTAACTTTTATATGTTACTTTAGAAAAAAAAAACTTTTATAAAATTAAAAAAAAATCATATTTCACGATAAGTCCGTTGATAAAATTTATATATATATTTATATATTTCTGTACAGTCGAAAGGGGCAGTGATGATTAAGGGCAAGTGGTCACTACCTTTCGGCTTGTGGCATTATGAGACCTAGTTTGTTGGAAACTACATAGTTGGAGCTCTCCAACGAGACCACGTACTAGCGAATCCTACATTTGTTTGATTGAGAATTTTTCGAAGCGAATAGTGCAAAGAACCGCTCAAACGAATTGAATGCTACTTTCGGAAGTGTGTTTTATAAATTGGGCCCTTATTTCCCTTTTTAAGGTCCTCTTTAAAAATACCAAAAGGTAACAACACTTTTGCATAAAAAGCGATAGAAGAGAACAATATATGTAACAACAATCAATTTGTTACAATACCTACTCGCTTGCACTTGACTATTCATCTCATTATCGATTCTATATTGTAAACAGCCATGTTGCAACATTGTTTCTCATTGTGGGCGTGCTTTCAAAGAGTATTTTGCTGTTACTATCGGATAAGTATAGTGTGTGTGTGTGAAGTTAACCACATGCCGTCTCGTTTATAGACATTTTCTTTGTTTATTTTTTGATGAGAACAAAAGTGAAGTCGTTTTTAATTTTGATGACGATGATATTGTAATTAATTGGGTTGGTAACGAAATCCCGAAAGACAAAATCCCGAACGACAAAATCCCGAACGACAAAATCCCGAAATGACAAAATCCCGAAATTACAAAACTAGTTATTCTCCATCTTCTTGAACATTTTAAAACCACTAGCAAACAATTCCAAGAAAGTAATAAAAAATTACTCTTATTTTACTTCTTTAAAATTATTATTAAAAAATAAAAAAAACATTTTAAAAAAAATTTTAGTAGAGCCCTCTCGGAGGCTCTGAGGTGAGGTGATATGAGGTTTTTTGCATACAGGTTTTTCCGCGTATTTGCAGCCTTCGGCTGCGGCAGGGATAATAACCCTCAATCAGCAGAATCCTCACAGTCATGTGAAGTTTTTTGCATACAAGTTTTTTCGCGTATTGGCGGCCTTCGGTCGCGGCAGGGAACATAACCCTCAATCAGCAGAATCCTCACGGTCATGTGAAGTTTTTTGCATTCAGGTTTTTTCGCACATTAGCAGCCTTCGGCCGCGGCAGGGATCATAACCCTCAATCAGCAGAATCCTCACGGTCATGTGAAGTTTTTGCATACAGGTTTTTCCGCGTATTGGCGGCCTTCGGCCGCGGCAGGGATCATAACCCTCAATCAGTAAAATCCTCACGGTCATGTGAAGTTTTTTGCATATTGTAGATTATAACCTTCAGACAACAAAATTCTCTCGATATTACAACTTTGCTTTTCTGCCATTGTAAAGAAAGGCAAGTAGGCGCGTACTTCGCTTCGGAAAAAATTTTGACTTAAATGTCATTTCTTCATTAATTTAAATTTTATTTCGTGATTTTCGGGATTTCTCATTTCGGTATTAAAAATTTTTCGGGATTTTGTCGTTTCGGGATTTTGTCGCATCGGGATTTTGTCGTTTCGGGATTTTAAAATTTTTCGGGATTTTGTCGTTTCGGGATTTTGTAATTCGGGATTTTGACTGTCTCCCTAATTAATTAGTTATAAAAATGATATTCCATAAAAAATTAGTTATTAAAAAAATATGTAAAAAATATGTCCAATTCTGGGTTCGAACCGTGGCAAATTTTCGGCATGCAGAAAAAGTTTATATAGAAAAATTGTTTGTGTACAACAAAAGTGCGATGGTGTTGTTGCTTTTCTTGGCTTCTAAAAGCCTGAACACAACAAAAAGCAGCTTTGCTGCTATAGCCAATTATAATGTGCAAATTACGTTGGCTCTTATAGGAAACGAGAAAAAAACAAATTGCCACTCGTATTCCAGCTACAATGCCGCGATCATTAGATCTATTTTGTATCTTGCAGCTACACAAAGAACCGCTCAAACGAATTGAATGCAACTTAAGGATGTGTGTTTTATAAATTGGGCCCTTATTTCCCTTTTTATGCTGCTCTATAAAAATACCAAACGGAAGCAACACTCTTTGCTTAAAAAGTGATAAAGGAGAATAATAGTGTCCTACTTTTGCAATCTTGCATCTCACTGTGGCGTGCGCTTAGACAGTAATTTGCTGTTGCTATCGGATAAGTATAATGTGTGTGTGTGTGAAGTTAACCACATGCCGTCTCGTTTATAGACATTTTCATTGTTTATTATTTGATGAGAACAAAAGTGAAGTAGTTTTTAATTTTAATTACGATGATATTATAATAAATTAGTTATAAAAAATATATTCCATAATAAATTATTTGTTAAAATATTTTAAAAAATATTTTAAAAATAAAATTGTTTGTGTACAACAAAAGTGCGATGGTGTTGTCGCTTCTCTTGACTTCTCAAAGCCCGAACACAAAAAAATGCAGCTTTGCTGCTATAGCCAGCTAAAATATAAAAATACTTTGCTATTGCAATATTAATCTGTTTAGCTCTCCGAGTTTGACATCCTGTGGCTTGTCGCGGCTGCAAGATGCGGCTATTGTGTTCCGTCTTTATGTTTAGGGCTAAAGTTAATTTAACTTGCAAAAAAGTTGCGTTTGCCGATGGAGCGAAGGTAGCCGAAGTGGTTGGGTTGGGTTGGGTTGGGTTGTCAAGAGGGACCCTATGGGCCATCCAGTTGATTACTGGATATACCTAGGCCAATGGCCCATTGTGCACCTCCGTATATGGAAGGAAGGAAAAGGAAGGGGAGTAAATCAGGGCTGATGTAGCCTTTGCTCAAATAGCCTCGTGCATTTCACGAAGCTTGAAATTGCAACCCATCCCTTACTACCAACATCCTTAAGGGTGGTAAGCTGTGTTGAGCCTAAAGTCTGCAACCTTATCCTGCCAAATGCAGGACAGTCGCACAAGTAGTGCTCTAGGGTCTCAGGCTCCTCCAGACAGGATCTACAAATATCAGATTCCATCCTCCGGAATTTCCGCAGGTGGCCTCTGAGTTCGTTATGACCCGTCAGAATACCAATGATCTTCCTGAGTTCGACCTTACTTCTTGATAGAAGTTTCTTCGTTTGGGCTGCGTCAGGGTTTCCCCAAAGTAGCTTAGTCACTTTGGAGCCCGTCGACTCGTTCCATGAACTCAAATGCGTATCATACGCCCATGCCGATATTTCATTCCTTATGTATTGGAAAGGTTTTTTGGCTGCAGCGGTAACCTCCGGTGCGCCCTTCCATTTTCGATCCATCCGTGTATATATGGATGTCTCGGTCTACTGCCTCAAACAGTCCGGAGTTCCAGTCTTCCCTTTTCGGGATGATGGTCTCTACTGGAGTTCTTGAGTAGATTTCCCGGATGCGGTCGCATTCCAGAGCCAAGGGTTCTATATTTATGTGGCTCATTATGGTTTGATGTCCGGTAGTGCGGCCCCAATAGAACCAGGAGCCTAAAACCTTGAGTCTAGCTGCTGTTATTGCGGCCTTAAGCCGAAGTGGTTAAGATGCGCGCCATTCAACATAGAAGTCGTTAGTGAGAAACAGTGCCTGATTCTTACTAACCAAGATAGAATTAGATAGATAGATAGAGATAGAAACAGAGATAGATACAGATAGAGATAGAGATAGAGATAGAGATAGAGATAGAGATAGAGATAGAGATAGAGATAGAGATAGAGATAGAGATAGAGATAGAGATAGAGATAGAGATAGAGATAGAGATAGAGATAGAGATAGAGATAGAGATGGAGTCTATTTGTTTAATTTCTTATGTTTAGTCCCTGCTTAAAGCTTTTTCTTATATAAAGCTACTTAGGCTGTTTGTTTGTTTATGTTAAGTCCTTGGGCGAAAAGGTTCACGGTTCCACGATTAACAGAAAACTCACCTTTATTTGTTCATTCTCTTATGTTTTTTGTGGTTGCTATAGATCTCACTGGTTTTTAATGGTTTTAGGTTTACAAGTTACATGGCAATAGGTTTAAAAGTTACTCGGCATAGATGGCCAAGAGCTCTTAAATTGACTATATCTCGGGTCTGGCTGACCAAGAATCAAGGATAAAATGCGAATATCAGACTTGTTCAGGAAAAGTGACTACATATTAAAGGCACTTAAAAATTCTTGGAATAAGTTATCATTTTGGTTCGAAAAGAGTAATCGTTAAAAACTAATTCACAAAACAGAAGTGATTTATGAATCACGCCAACGTCATTCCCGGCCTAAGGTAGTCCACTGTTTAACTCAATGTGCCTAATCCCATCTCCAACTTATCAACATCCCTGTCCTCACGAACTCAGCCTTAATGCTATGAAGGCCGTCAGCATCACAGCTTTCAATCTGTTTTTTGATTTTAAATTTTGTCTTTTTGATTTTTAATTTTTAAAAATTTTTAAAAAAACATCATTCTTTCTGATTCGAAAACACAAATAATGGTTCATGATTTTATTTATTGTAAAAGGTTACGTTATGTGTGGCATTATGCATGGTTCCCTGCTTAATTCTTAATTCCCTGTTCTGTATTCTTACTATATAACGATAGTATTATTTATAGAGTTATGTTGTGTTATGTGTGGAATTATGTATGGTTTCCCGCTTGACTTATTTGTATTCTTACTATATATGATGATTGTATTATTTATAAAGTATGTTTGGTATTATGTATGGTTCCTTGCTTGAACTTAGTGTATTCTTGCTAATATGACGATAGTATATTTTAAAGAAGTGTGTGTGATAATGATGTTATGCTTCTTTGCAAATGGTTGGTTATGTGTGGTGCTAAGCATAGTTTCCTGTTTAAACTTTGTATTCTTACTAGTATAGTGTTAGTATTATATATAAAGGTGTGTGTGATAGCTTGTATTGTTATGCATAATTCACTATTTAAGCTTTGTATTCTTACTGTTATAGTGTTAGTGATGTTTATAAAGGTGTTGTTTCATTACAGACGGTTGGTTATGCATGTAGAATACAGGTTACAGCTTGTAGTGACGATGGGCACAGTGGCGTGTATTTTTTCTTGTGCAAAAATCTGTGGCGGCATCAAGAATGTGAATAGATATAATATGTATAATAAATTAGATTGCTAATATTCTTATTGCTAATATTCTTATTGTAACTAGATTATTATATAGCGGGTCATAGGTACATTGTGTATAAAGATAAAATGAATGTTCAATTTTATAGTGTGTAGTGGTATTTTCATCATCCAAGGTTTTAATGTGTAACAAGGAGCTGTCAAGTGGAGGAGTTTGACAATTTGTGGCTGTAGATGGAAAAGTTTGATGTTTACTGGAGTTTTGGTAAGGATATTTAATATTAATGTTTTTACAACCATGTAAGGAGGGGAAAAATGTGATTGATTTAGTGGGAGTGTGCTTATAAACGAATAGTGTTGAGAAACATCTATGGGTGATGTAGTTTTAACAGGTGGATATGTTGTCATTTTGTAGGTTGTTGTAATGTTTTGTAAGTTGTTTTGATGTTTTGGTGTGTGTGAGGAAATTTAATGTTTTATGGAGATATGTGAGTGTACATTTGTTGAAATATTTCATGTATTTATTATTTTTGTAGTGTCGGTCTATCGTATTTGAGTTAGTTGGCAGGTTGTAGTTGTCAAATGGAAAGTTTTTGGCAGGTTGTAGCTGTCAAGTGCAGGAGTTTAACAAATTGTGGCTGTAGATGGAAAAGTTTGATGTTTACTGGAGTTTTGGACAGGTATATGAACAGGTGGATATGTTGTCATTTTGTAGGTTGTTGTAATGTTTTGTAAGTTGTTTTGATGTTTTGGTGTGTGTGAGGAAATTTAATGTTTTATGGAGATATGTGAGTGTACATTTCTTGAAATATTTCATGTATTTATTATTTTTGTAGTGTCGGTCTATCGTATTTGAGTTAGTTGGCAGGTTGTAGTTGTCAAATGGAAAGTTTTTGGCAGGTTGTAGCTTTCAAGTGGAGGAGTTTAACAAGTTGTGGCTGTAGATGGAAAAGTTCGCCTGTGTTTCGCGCAGTGAAAGTGCGCTTAATTACCGTCTGGAAGAGCTGATCGTATTATTGTTAGGGGGGTTAAATAGAAGGCGAAACTTACCACTAATGCGTCCGTTTTCAAGTTTCTCTGAGTGCTGTCGCCATCAGTGCAAGCAGGCAGATGCTTTTCATTCACTTCAAACAGCAGTGGCGTGTTCGAACCCGGCTTTCGGTTGCCAAATTTAAACTGCGACTGAACCGTTTTTGCACTTAGCCACACGGCTTCATAGAGTGTCAAATTGTTTCTTACATGAAACAGAGTTGAGTACATATCGGGCTCATTCGCTAAGAATCGCACGTTTATCAATTTACTCAATCCAGCTGGCAACAGAAATGGCTTTGTAGGCACACCGTCGCCTAACACGAAAACGTCCTTATCTGTTAAATAACAATTTGTACAGATGATGACTACCTCGAGTGGCAGCGACAGTTGCGTGTCCTTCGAAAATTTGGGATCCGAGAGGAAATAATCGATGAGAATTGGATCCGTAGCCGGGTTCGTTAAATTTACTTGAATAATTTGTTCTTTCCCCACTTCCGTAGTTGGAAAATCTGTCTTGCCGTTTACTCTGTATTAGCTGAGAGTATGGACGTTGAAATCCATTTGCTGGATATGCAAATCAATAAAAAAACAAGTAAGAGCGTTATCTTCGCCCTGGCCAAAGCTCATATACCCTACACCCGCATCTGTCGAAGTGATAAAAATGGGCGGGTGACACCTACTTTTTTCTAATTTACAGGAAGCACATTTTGATCTATTAACTCATCTACAACACCGCTTTCCTTACCAAACACCTCATTATATGGTATAGTATATAAGTGGGCGTGTCACACCCATTTTTGGGAATATATTTAAGTCTAAGATGGTGGACTCGGAAATAAAATCTTAGCTGAAAATTCGGTCAACAAGCTGAGAAATTGAGCTAAAAGCATGAATGAGTGCATATTTTCTATAAAAAGTAGGCATGGCACTGGTCCGATTTTTCAATACCAAACAGCGTAGGATAACAAAGAATATTCGTGCCAAATTTCATGACGATAACTCTATTCGTTCTTCTGTAATCGTGATTTCCACAGACAGGCAGACGGACAGGCAGACGGACGGACATGGCTAAATCGAATTAGGAGTTGATTCTGAGCCAGAATATATATACTTTTCTATACCTGCCACGCCTCCTTTAATGCGTTACAAACGGAAGAACAAAGTGAATATACCCTCATCCCTTCGGGTGTAGGGTATAATAAAATTTATATTTTCGCTGGCGCTGTAAATCTGGCTCATACTCCACAAATGAATTATAGATTAAGTGAGTACGAGCGATTTTGAAAATCAGAAAGTGTTGGATATTGAAGAAATTATAAATGTAGGTTAAGTACGCCATTTTTTTTGCACATGCACAGGTCCACGTGCAGGTACTCGCACAGCTTGTTTCGTCGATTTCTTTGCCACCGGGGAAACATCGTGTAACCGAGGGAGGTTGCAAATTTTTTGGAAACGCTTTAAGAGAAAGCTTCGGTACAAGGACCCAAGGACGTCATCTGTCTTTATGACGGTATGGGAACATTATAATTATTTATTTCATTAAAGGGAAACATTCATTTATGAACTCATTTTTTTCATTATATCTGACTAAGAAATAAATTCGACTTCAAAATTAGTTATATGGTTTTCGGTGTGACCGTTAGAACCGCACTAGGCTAAAAACGAGTGACGGTAAAACTCATAAAGCATTGAAAACATACATATCACCCAATATCACCCGCCTGCCTCATTATTTACCCTACATTTTTCATATGTCGATGTGAACTAATAACAAAGTGAATAACCCTCATCCCTTCGAGTGTAGGGTATAAAAAATAAAGAATTATAGAAATTCCTTCTCAACCTTTTCTCATTTGTCACATAACACAACAACTGTAATTATAGGAACGACTGTTAGTGACAAACAACACGAAACCAACAATACTTTGGAGCAAGTATTTGTAACGCATTTTGCAACCACTGCATCAACAAATTACGCGATTGGCGAGGGCTGGTAGTGGGCGAGGCACAAGTAATATATTGTTACGTAAATTTTAATATTTGACGTTTTCGATTCTCTCGGTTCGATCTCTGGATTGCAAATAATCCAATAAAACACAAAAGCTTACTTGTTTCTAATTCTACAGATTTATTATTACACTTATTATTTCCACTTATTATTTTCTACACTTATAATTCAACACTGGTCAGTTTGCTCGTAGATGGCACGATGTTTCTTGTTCAACGATCAAATTCGAACTGTCCTCGCTGCGCCATCTGCGGTCTATTTATATGCGAGCTGACACTTTTGTGGAAGGTTCTGGAATTATCTAGTAAATTGTCGATCTCTCTCTACTTTCTATCTCGCGATAGATGTCGTGTTCATTGCATGCATGCTGTCGAAGATTCTCGAACTATCTATTTCTTTCTATCTCGCGATAGATGGCGCGTTCATTGCTTGCATGCTTTTACTCATGCTTACGTCATACTGCATGCTTTTATTATTCATCATTTCTCACCATGTGTTTTCTAGTGTTATCGTGAACCTTCGATTATAAATTCGTCACAATATTTAAGCATTTCCATTGCACTTCCGATATCTTCAGCATTGAATTATAGTCTAGTAACTAGACTCTAGTCATGGTATCTAACTGGACTAGATGCCATGGTATCTTGACTAGACTACAGACTTGTGTGACTGTGAGTGAACCAGGGAAGATCAAGAGAAACTGGAAGCTAAAAATTTGCGATCAGGCTTTGGCCAGTTTTTCCTTTTTCTGTAAGAAGAAAAATTGAATCGGATAATTTCGTTGTCACTATTTCAATCGCCGAGAAAATAATGACATGCATTTCCGCCCTTCGTCCCCTGCACCGGTGGAAAAATTGGCTTTTCGTTAATTCTAAAATAATTTAATTTCTCCTATTTTAATTCAATAGCTTTCCGTGCAAAAAAAAAGCTTGCGTCGCTTTTCTGACAATATTTATTATCCTGTGTCATCCTTTATAATGCTTTTAATTGACACATTGGTGCATGCAACCGTTTTTAATCAGGAATTCTGGGCTGGCTCAGGCACAGCCCGTGGCCAAGACGGTGGAATAGGCAGGACGAGGAGAGAAAGCAGTACACACGGAAAGCAGTTCGACGGAGAGACGCGGCATTGAGGTAACCATTATGCAACTGTGCTCGCACTAAAAACTGATTACACCTCTAAAAAACTCATTCCATTCGGCAGACGAGAGTACAATTAAGTCTCTCTGCTTGTTGTTGCTGTTGTTGTTTTTGTGTTGCAGACTTTTGGTTTAAAATGCACACCGGCGTCGCTCTTTTAATGCGCTTTTATTGGCATAACAACAGATGACAACATTTTTGCATTGAAACAATTTTTGCCATACTTCGTCTAAAATAAAATCACCATGCAGCGGAGCTCCTAGTCCTGAAGGGTTCGATTCCTCACCACAAATACACATTTTTGGCCAGTTAGAGAAGCAGTTTGTGGGCCAGATTGGTTGGTTTAAATTGATCAATAACAAAAATTCGCTTTTTAGGATAAAATATAATAGGCCTAAAATGGTTTGCTTACTTCTTATGGGAAGGCATGATTTTGATCTCACGGATTGGCCTATTCCTTTTTACATTATGCTGCCAGTTAACATCTGTCTTGACACGCTTCATGTTCATTAGACGGTGAAAAAGCGTTTGTATCGAAATCTCGCCTAATTTGTTTAAGTTTTCTCTACAAATTCTTCTGGAATTCCTCAAAAATATCCCTTCCACAAAATGTATGCACGTATTCATTTCCGTGTAAAAACATTTCTTTAAATTCAGATATTTAACATGTAATTCTTCTCATTGGTTGTCGTGCTTTCAGAGAGTATCTATCTAGTACGTTGCTATCGAAACGTTCATTGTGTTTCGCAGAGATAATGAGATGGGGCAGTTGCTTACTGATCCCATAAAATTTCGTTTGACGCGTATTACCGCCTTCCTCGAACCACTGGTATTCTCTAGCTTGGCGCATAAAATATGATTATTGGCAAAATCAAATACTGTCAGTGTTAAAATATTTGTTGCTTTAATTCAAAAAGCGGAGACGCTTAGATTTTCTTAAACAGACGTTGTGTTTTTGTGTATGTATAACCATAGTAAGAAATATGTTTATCACAGGCATAAATAACTTAACTTTTATATGTTACTTTAGAAAAAAAAAACTTTTATAAAATTAAAAAAAAAATCATATTTTACGATAAGTCCGTTGATAAAATTTATATATATATTTATATATTTCTGTACAGTCGAAAGGGGCAGTGATGATTAAGGGCAAGTGGTCACTACCTTTCGGCTTGTGGCATTATGAGACCTAGTTTGTTGGAAACTACATAGTTGGAGCTCTCCAACGATACCACGTACTAGCGAATCCTACATTTGTTTGATTGAGAATTTTTCGAAGCGAATAGTGCAAAGAACCGCTCAAACGAATTGAATGCTACTTTCGGAAGTGTGTTTTATAAATTGGGCCCTTATTTCCCTTTTTAAGGTCCTCTTTAAAAATACCAAAAGGTAACAACACTTTTGCATAAAAAGCGATAGAAGAGAACAATATATGTAACAACAATCAATTTGTTACAATACCTACTCGCTTGCACTTGACTATTCATCTCATTATCGATTCTATATTGTAAACAGCCATTTTGCTTTCCGCCATGTTGCAACATTGTTTCTCATTGTGGGCGTGCTTTCAAAGAGTATTTTGCTGTTACTATCGGATAAGTATAGTGTGTGTGTGTGAAGTTAACCACATGCCGTCTCGTTTATAGACATTTTCTTTGTTTATTTTTTGATGAGAACAAAAGTGAAGTAGTTTTTAATTTTGATTACGATGATATTATAATAAATTAGTTATAAAAAATATATTCCATAATAAATTATTTGTTAAAATATTTTAAAAAATATTTTAAAAATAAAATTGTTTGTGTACAACAAAAGTGCGATGGTGTTGTCGCTTTTCTTGACTTCTCAAAGCCCGAACACAAAAAAATGCAGCTTTGCTGCTATAGCCAGCTAAAATATAAAAATACTTTGCTATTGCAATATTAATCTGTTTAGCTCTCCGAGTTTGACATCCTGTGGCTTGTCGCGGCTGCAAGATGCGGCTATTGTGTTCCGTCTTTATGTTTAGGGCTAAAGTTAATTTAACTTGCAAAAAAGTTGCGTTTGCCGATGGAGCGAAGGTAGCCGAAGTGGTTGGGTTGGGTTGGGTTGGGTTGTCAAGAGGGACCCTATGGGCCATCCAGTTGATTACTGGATATACCTAGGCCAATGGCCCATTGTGCACCTCCGTATATGGAAGGAAGGAAAAGGAAGGGGAGTAAATCAGGGCTGATGTAGCCTTTGCTCAAATAGCCTCGTGCATTTCACGAAGCTTGAAATTGCAACCCATCCCTTACTACCAACATCCTTAAGGGTGGTAAGCTGTGTTGAGCCTAAAGTCTGCAACCTTATCCTGCCAAATGCAGGACAGTCGCACAAGTAGTGCTCTAGGGTCTCAGGCTCCTCCAGACAGGATCTACAAATATCAGATTCCATCCTCCGGAATTTCCGCAGGTGGCCTCTGAGTTCGTTATGACCCGTCAGAATACCAATGATCTTCCTGAGTTCGACCTTACTTCTTGATAGAAGTTTCTTCGTTTGGGCTGCGTCAGGGTTTCCCCAAAGTAGCTTAGTCACTTTGGAGCCCGTCGACTCGTTCCATGAACTCAAATGCGTATCATTCGCCCATGCCGATATTTCATTCCTTATGTATTGGAAAGGTTTTTTGGCTGCAGCGGTAACCTCCGGTGCGCCCTTCCATTTTCGATCCATCCGTGTATATATGGATGTCTCGGTCTACTGCCTCAAACAGTCCGGAGTTCCAGTCTTCCCTTTTCGGGATGATGGTCTCTACTGGAGTTCTTGAGTAGATTTCCCGGATGCGGTCGCATTCCAGAGCCAAGGGTTCTATATTTATGTGGCTCATTATGGTTTGATGTCCGGTAGTGCGGCCCCAATAGAACCAGGAGCCTAAAACCTTGAGTCTAGCCGCTGTTATTGCGGCCTTAAGCCGAAGTGGTTAAGATGCGCGCCATTCAACATAGAAGTCGTTAGTGAGAAACAGTGCCTGATTCTTACTAACCAAGATAGAATTAGATAGATAGATAGAGATAGAAACAGAGATAGATACAGATAGAGATAGAGATAGAGATAGAGATAGAGATAGAGATAGAGATAGAGATAGAGATGGAGTCTATTTGTTTAATTTCTTATGTTTAGTCCCTGCTTAAAGCTTTTTCTTATATAAAGCTACTTAGGCTGTTTGTTTGTTTATGTTAAGTCCTTGGGCGAAAAGGTTCACGGTTCCACGATTAACAGAAAACTCACCTTTATTTGTTCATTCTCTTATGTTTTTTGTGGTTGCTATAGATCTCACTGGTTTTTAATGGTTTTAGGTTTACAAGTTACATGGCAATAGGTTTAAAAGTTACTCGGCATAGATGGCCAAGAGCTCTTAAATTGACTATATTTCGGGTCTGGCTGACCAAGAATCAAGGATAAAATGCGAATATCAGACTTGTTCAGGAAAAGTGACTACATATTAAAGGCACTTAAAAATTCTTGGAATAAGTTATCATTTTGGTTCGAAAAGAGTAATCGTTAAAAACTAATTCACAAAACAGAAGTGATTTATGAATCACGCCAACGTCATTCCCGGCCTAAGGTAGTCCACTGTTTAACTCAATGTGCCTAATCCCATCTCCAACTTATCAACATCCCTGTCCTCACGAACTCAGCCTTAATGCTATGAAGGCCGTCAGCATCACAGCTTTCAATCTGTTTTTTGATTTTAAATTTTGTCTTTTTGATTTTTAATTTTTAATTTTTAAAATTTTTTAAAAAAACATCATTCTTTCTGATTCGAAAACACAAATAATGGTTCATGATTTTATTTATTGTAAAAGGTTACGTTATGTGTGGCATTATGCATGGTTCCCTGCTTAATTCTTAATTCCCTGTTCTGTATTCTTACTATATAACGATAGTATTATTTATAGAGTTATGTTGTGTTATGTGTGGAATTATGTATGGTTTCCCGCTTGACTTATTTGTATTCTTACTATATATGATGATTGTATTATTTATAAAGTATGTTTGGTATTATGTATGGTTCCTTGCTTGAACTTAGTGTATTCTTGCTAATATGACGATAGTATATTTTAAAGAAGTGTGTGTGATAATGATGTTATGCTTCTTTGCAAATGGTTGGTTATGTGTGGTGCTAAGCATAGTTTCCTGTTTAAACTTTGTATTCTTACTAGTATAGTGTTAGTATTATATATAAAGGTGTGTGTGATAGCTTGTATTGTTATGCATAATTCACTATTTAAGCTTTGTATTCTTACTGTTATAGTGTTAGTGATGTTTATAAAGGTGTTGTTTCATTACAGACGGTTGGTTATGCATGTAGAATACAGGTTACAGCTTGTAGTGACGATGGGCACAGTGGCGTGTATTTTTTCTTGTGCAAAAATCTGTGGCGGCATCAAGAATGTGAATAGATATAATATGTATAATAAATTAGATTGCTAATATTCTTATTGCTAATATTCTTATTGCTAATATTCTTATTGTAACTAGATTATTATATAGCGGGTCATAGGTACATTGTGTATAAAGATAAAATGAATGTTCAATTTTATAGTGTGTAGTGGTATTTTCATCATCCAAGGTTTTAATGTGTAACAAGGAGCTGTCAAGTGGAGGAGTTTGACAATTTGGGGCTGTAGATGGAAAAGTTTGATGTTTACTGGAGTTTTGGTAAGGATATTTAATATTAATGTTTTTACAACCATGTAAGGAGGGGAAAAATGTGATTGATTTAGTGGGAGTGTGCTTATAAACGAATAGTGTTGAGAAACATCTATGGGTGATGTAGTTTTAACAGGTGGATATGTTGTCATTTTGTAGGTTGTTGTAATGTTTTGTAAGTTGTTTTGATGTTTTGGTGTGTGTGAGGAAATTTAATGTTTTATGGAGATATGTGAGTGTACATTTGTTGAAATATTTCATGTATTTATTATTTTTGTAGTGTCGGTCTATCGTATTTGAGTTAGTTGGCAGGTTGTAGTTGTCAAATGGAAAGTTTTTGGCAGGTTGTAGCTGTCAAGTGCAGGAGTTTAACAAGTTGTGGCTGTAGATGGAAAAGTTTGATGTTTACTGGAGTTTTGGACAGGTATATGAACAGGTGGATATGTTGTCATTTTGTAGGTTGTTGTAATGTTTTGTAAGTTGTTTTGATGTTTTGGTGTGTGTGAGGAAATTTAATGTTTTATGGAGATATGTGAGTGTACATTTCTTGAAATATTTCATGTATTTATTATTTTTGTAGTGTCGGTCTATCGTATTTGAGTTAGTTGGCAGGTTGTAGTTGTCAAATGGAAAGTTTTTGGCAGGTTGTAGCTTTCAAGTGGAGGAGTTTAACAAGTTGTGGCTGTAGATGGAAAAGTTCGCCTGTGTTTCGCGCAGTAAAAATGCGCTTAATTACCGTCTGGAAGAGCTGATCGTATTATTGTTAGGGGGGTTAAATAGAAGGCGAAACTTACCACTAATGCGTCCGTTTTCAAGTTTCTCTGAGTGCTGTCGCCATCAGTGCAAGCAGGCAGATGCTTTTCATTCACTTCAAACAGCAGTGGCGTGTTCGAACCCGGCTTTCGGTTGCCAAATTTAAACTGCGACTGAACCGTTTTTGCACTTAGCCACACGGCTTCATAGAGTGTCAAATTGTTTCTTACATGAAACAGAGTTGAGTACATATCGGGCTCATTCGCTAAGAATCGCACGTTTATCAATTTACTCAATCCAGCTGGCAACAGAAATGGCTTTGTAGGCACACCGTCGCCTAACACGAAAACGTCCTTATCTGTTAAATAACAATTTGTACAGATGATGACTACCTCGAGTGGCAGCGACAGTTGCGTGTCCTTCGAAAATTTGGGATCCGAGAGGAAATAATCGATGAGAATTGGATCCGTAGCCGGGTTCGTTAAATTTATTTGAATAATTTGTTCTTTCCCCACTTCCGTAGTTGGAAAATCTGTCTTGCCGTTTACTCTGTATTAGCTGAGAGTATGGACGTTGAAATCCATTTGCTGGATATGCAAATCAATAAAAAAACAAGTAAGAGCGTTATCTTCGCCCTGGCCAAAGCTCATATACCCTACACCCGCATCTGTCGAAGTGATAAAAATGGGCGGGTGACACCTACTTTTTTCTAATTTACAGGAAGCACATTTTGATCTATTAACTCATCTACAACACCGCTTTCCTTACCAAACACCTCATTATATGGTATAGTATATAAGTGGGCGTGTCACACCCATTTTTGGGAATATATTTAAGTCTAAGATGGTGGACTCGGAAATAAAATCTTAGCTGAAAATTCGGTCAACAAGCTGAGAAATTGAGCTAAAAGCATGAATGAGTGCATATTTTCTATAAAAAGTAGGCATGGCACTGGTCCGATTTTTCAATACCAAACAGCGTAGGATAACAAAGAATATTCGTGCCAAATTTCATGACGATAACTCTATTCGTTCTTCTGTAATCGTGATTTCCACAGACAGGCAGACGGACAGGCAGACGGACGGACATGGCTAAATCGAATTAGGAGTTGATTCTGAGCCAGAATATATATACTTTTCTATACCTGCCACGCCTCCTTTAATGCGTTACAAACGGAAGAACAAAGTGAATATACCCTCATCCCTTCGGGTGTAGGGTATAATAAAATTTATATTTTCGCTGGCGCTGTAAATCTGGCTCATACTCCACAAATGAATTATAGATTAAGTGAGTACGAGCGATTTTGAAAATCAGAAAGTGTTGGATATTGAAGAAATTATAAATGTAGGTTAAGTACGCCATTTTTTTTGCACATGCACAGGTCCACGTGCAGGTACTCGCACAGCTTGTTTCGTCGATTTCTTTGCCACCGGGGAAACATCGTGTAACCGAGGGAGGTTGCAAATTTTTTGGAAACGCTTTAAGAGAAAGCTTCGGTACAAGGACCCAAGGACGTCATCTGTCTTTATGACGGTATGGGAACATTATAATTATTTATTTCATTAAAGGGAAACATTCATTTATGAACTCATTTTTTTCATTTTAGCTGACTGAGAAATAAATTCGACTTCAAAATTAGTTATATGGTTTTCGGTGTGACCGTTAGAACCGCACTAGGTTAAAAACGAGTGACGGTAAAACTCATAAAGCATTGAAAACATACATATCACCCAATATCACCCGCCTGCCTCATTATTTACCCTACATTTTTCATATGTCGATGTGAACTAATAACAAAGTGAATAACCCTCATCCCTTCGAGTGTAGGGTATAAAAAATAAAGAATTATAGAAATTCCTTCTCAACCTTTTCTCATTTGTCACATAACACAACAACTGTAATTATAGGAACGGCTGCTAGTGACAAACAACACGAAGCCAACAATACTTTGGAGCAAGTATTTGTAACGCATTTTGCAACCACTGCATCAACAAATTACGCGATTGGCGAGGGCTGGTAGTGGGCGAGGCACAAGTAATATATTTAAGCATTTCCATTGCACTTCCTATATCTTCAGCATTGAGTTATAGTCTAGTAACTAGACTCTAGTCATGGTATCTAACCGGACATGCATTTCCGCACTTCGTCCCTTGCACCGGTGGAAAAATTGGCTTTTCATTAATACTAGAATAATTTAATTTCTCTCATTTTAATTCAAGAGATTTCCGTGCAAAAGCCAGAGCTTGCGTCGCTTTTCTGACAATATTTATTATCCTGTGTCATCCTTTATAATGCTTTTAATTGACACATTGGTGCATGCAACCGTTTTTAATCAGAATTCTAGGCTGGCTCAGCCACAGCCCATGGCCAAGAGGGTGGAACAGGCAGGACGAGGAGAGAAAGCAGTACAGCAACTGTGCTCGCACTAAAAATTGATTAAACCTCTAAAAAACTCATTCCATTCGGCAGACGAGAGTACAATTAACTCATCTGCTTGTTGTTGCTGTTGTTGTTTTTGTGGTGCAGACTTTTGGTTTAAAATGCACACCGGTGTCGCTCTTTTAATTTGAATGGTATTTAAATTAATTGAATTTTCACGCCTCACAAACTCAATTCAATAAGTCAGGTCGTGCATCGGCCCAACGAGACGACATTTCATTTCTTACTATTAACTTTTAATCAAACAAATTAATTTGTTTATACTTCTGCTCATTTTCGTTAAAAATATTATTCTAGAATTTTCGCTCCGTTTTGTTGGGATTTTATTTCAATGAAATCATAGCAGATTTTTTACAAAAATTATAGGATTAAAATCGCAGGAGCACCAATAAAAAAAGTATTTATTTTCCCATACATGCAATATATACATATACACACTCACACAGACATACATAAACTAGCGGATGGACGACTCGAATTCCGTGTCCTCAGCGCAGTCCTTCGCAACTTCGCTGAGCGTGTGAAGGCGTGCGTATATTTTAGTCCTTTTGCATGCAGAGTAAGCAAATTCAATGCTGATTTAGGAACATAAAATAATTTCATTGTAAAATGAATTCATCTCGTCAATGCTTTAGGAAGCAAGGATGCTACCAAGTAAAAGAAAGGAAGGAACGAAGGAAGGAAGTTAGTTGGGAAGGATGACAGCGTGGTGGACTTAAATCTGAGGCAAAGACCGACAAAAGTTAGTCTGCTTATTTATTCATTCAAACCACCGAGTCAACCTACTACGAAGCCAGCATACAGATGCACCGGTTTCGACTTTCGACACGTCCATCCAACCCACCCACCATCTAGCTTCTCTCAGTGTATATCCCCATACCAGTATTTCGTAGATGCTACGGCAGTAATCACTCTCAAATACTGAATAATTAATTATCGTCATTGTCAAGGAAGAAAACACGATTTGTCCCAGCAAAAAGTTTTAGATACTAATGGTTTTATTACTAATGGCTTCGGTACTGAAGGACTGAAGACGAAAGTAACTTAAGAAGGAATTTAAGAAACACTTGATTAAAAGTTCACTTTTTGTATTTTTTCGCTTTCGAACAACGATCAATAAAGCGATGACAGAAAAGGATCTTTCTAGTTTGATCTACTATTAGAAGAAGAAGAGGAGATTTCTAAGAGAATTACTATGCAACAAAAACCCCGCACATACAAGAAGTTGTATAGGAAAAACCAACACATGCAAAGAATCGAGACGATTGCATTATACACATCTGCACGCGCTCTGTTTTATTTTCTTCCTATTTTGTTTGTGTTGATCAATGGACTGCGCTAGTGGTGCACAGTGCGCTAGGGTGCGCTAGTAGAAAGATATGATATGAGGAAGGGATAAAGGAGTTTGGCGAGATATTGACAAGGGTCGGAACGGGGGCGCCAGGGCGTATGTCAGGGCAGTCTGTGGTAACCCACAACGACGAACTACCGGTGAGAGCAGTCTGAATCCAGAACCATGAAATGCTCTTTTTCTAAGCCGTGCAGAGTACTCCTTTCCACTTTTTTCCCGTTTTCGCTGCTGTTAGCGTTAAGTCTTAATACAACGATGGCAGCAGCAGAAGCATCCTTTTGCACACACGCTCACCGACACAGTTCGAGATATAAATATTGCTCCCATTAGCCATATTCAGATATATATATATGCGACACACACACACACTTATTGTGTACGTATGCATCTGTAGAGACTTGCATTCTTAATGCTGTAGCAACGCATTTATTGAATGATTTATTGCTGTCGCTATGGTTAGTTTAGCAACGGAAATTGCAGCCACTCACCAGCACACAAATACGAGTACAAGAATGTGTGCATGCGTACATACAGTTTCGCATACCAATACATGCACCCTTTATGTATATGGAAGCACTTTGAACAAATTGTGTTCGTGCCGAGTACAAAACGCTTCCTTAACAAACTTGTATATACATAAGCGCATGTATGTGTGTATGAATGTATTTATACATGTATGCGTGTGTGTGGCCACTCTAGACGAATTACTGAACTTTTTGGACCATAGACAGCAGAACTTAGCGAAGGAAGTTGAAGAGTGCAAACTCGAATTTTCTAGCCTTAAAAAGAAATACGACCAAACTCTAGTAGCTAGACAGGTAGAATCAAATTTAATTCAGGAACTAGAGACAGAAAATAAAGCACTTAGATGTACTTAGAACGTTAACGAAAATTTCACAGAAGAAGAAATTCAGAACCTACCCACACTGACACAAGCGAAATTAGAAATCGAAAACCTGAGAGAAGAGAATAGAATTTTAAAACAGAAAAAACTTCAAAGACGTAGATCTCTCTCTCTACCTTCGCCTGGCGATAGTGCTAACATAAGCCAGATAAAAACAGATATTAAAAAATCTGAACAGAAAATAACAATCACAAAGATGGGTATAGAACAAATCGCAAAAACTGTGAATAAATTAGTGCCACTGTTTTCTGGTTCACAATCACCAGACATAAGAAGCGAAATTTATAAATTTATTGAAGGATGTGAATTAGCTAGCAAGGGTTTTAATGCGGATGAGACACAGGATTTAATATCCTGCGTTAAACAGCGCCTACACGGCGATGCGTTCAATTTGGTCCGACTAAGGAAATTCGACAAATTAGAAGAGCTCTACTTACTGATCAAGAGTACTTATTTGGAGACAATAACATTGGCGTCCGTGCAACAGAAAATACAGAGTTGTAGACAACTACCTAATGAAAATGTCCGTTCGTTTGCCAGACGTCTCACTTCGTTGAAATTGCAAGCTGAGGAGTTAATGGATATGAAATATCCGACAGGAAACAATTCATCCTTACATGATGAATTACAGCTATCAACAATGTTAGCATTTAAGACGGGGTTGACAGACACCACGTTACGAATTCATTTGTTAAATGTACACGCGAAAACGTTAGACGAACTAATTGACGCCACAATAAAAGTTCTGGAGGTAATAGAGCTAGGAAATACATCGAACTGTCCTTCACAACAAGACATTGTTAAAATTAATTCTGTAAGCTATCGACCACAACAAAAAATAAGTAGCGACGTACGATCCAAAACATGGAAAGACAATGCGCAAAGAAATGTAATAAGACCAACTTGTTCCTTTGTAAAAAGTCAGGGCATACCCGCGACGAATGTAGGACAAGAAAAAACACTCCATACTGTGAACATTGTACGAAATATGGACATGAGACGAACTGGAGGTGTAAGAAGAACGATTCTCGTAGCAAGAATAATGATAGTCGATACCCAGCAAAAAACGACTGGACAAACTGAAATTCGTTTAACGGCGGCAATCGCCAAAATACAAAACTAAATAATGATAATTATAATAACACTAAGTGGGAGAGAAATAAGAGGTCACAATGCCTCTGGTGTAATAGACCAGGGCATAATGCATTTAATTGTAATGCGAAAAGAAATTGGGAAACTTTTCAGGGAAACCAACAGGGGCCCAGACTAGGCCACTGATCTGGGAACCCGAAAAACATTGTAACTTTAGGCCAGACAAATCGGAAATTGTAAACCAACGTCCAAGAAGACTGTTGATACGCTTCCAATTAATTGCCAAGAAAATAAAAATTCAAATAGAAACAATAACTATCAAGAAAACAATAGTAAAAGAAAAAACAAAATAACCCAAAAAAATGCTGACGCGGACAAACTGTCAGTGCAAAAAATACAGCATTGGAATACAAAGAAAATAAAATCAGAACGAATAACCAAGGGTATTCAGAACCAAATAATAACATTAAAAAACCAAAAAATCAAAAAGATACAGTAGTCGACAAACTTTCTGTGCAAGTTCCAAATACTGCAATTAAAGAAAAATGTTTACTCCTAATAACATATATAATACAGTTGCTGTGCACTGTAGCATATATAACAATTAGAGAGATTAAACAAAAACTTCTCGAAATACATCTCGCCCAAAATATTAGTCAAATGTTAGAGAAACTTATACAAATGATTAAAAAGGTAATAGATTATAAAAACACACGAAAACATAAATTATACAAAATGGGAAAATTAAATAAAGGTAAAAATTTTAAGTCAAAATTCCACAGGCATGTGATGTACACAGAGACCGATACAGTTAATGACGTGTTCATTGAAATACCTTTCAGAGGAGCAAAAAATGGAAAACTCATATTACTGGTCGACTCTGGTGCAGATGCAAGTCTCGTAAAGGAAGACTCATTAAACGAGTCATTGATACTAAATACTAACGAAATTAAAGATTTAAGTGGAGCTTTCGGTGGTTGCATAACCACGAAAGGCTCGTTTTCAATATTTCATAACGACTTAGATTTCCATTTTAACGTAATTCCATTTAAACAAGGAATACCAGCAGATGGCATAATAGGTAGAGACAACCTATGGAACTAATCTGTAATCAACACAATAAATAAAAAAATAATTTTTTATCAAGATGGGAAGCACAAAACATCGTTACTGATGCAATCAAAGAGTTAGAAAAAATAAATAAACAAGAAGTGATACGCGCAAGAACTATAAAAACAGTTCCGATAAATATTAATACAAATATTCCAGTGGTGATTATCCACAAAGAGGAAGTTTCACCAGGAACTTTATAGGAAGTTTATATGGCAGAAACACTTGTAAATGTTGTAGACAATAAAGTTTATGTACCCATACTGAACTCAACTGAATGCGACTTTACAATGAAAGAAAATTTTTATCCTAAATTCTCAAATTTTAATAAGTATAAGGGTCCGTCCAATGGTACCATAAATACGTTACAGCAGATGAGCACAAAAGAAAGATTAGAAAATTTATTGAAAGATTTACAAATAGACCCTAATCTAAACAGGGAAGAGAAAGAATCAATAGAAAGAGTATGTGTAAAATACCATGACACATTTCTTCTAGAAGGTGATAAATTAACGGCGACACAAGCTCTAAAACATACAATACCTACAAAACAGGGACACCCACCTATTAACCAAAAACAGTATAGGTTACCACACACCCATAAGGAAGAAATAAATGAGCAAGTAAACAAATTGATAAAGGACGATATAATTTCCCCAAGCACCTCCCCTTGGAATTCTCCAATACTACTAGTTCCAAAGAAATCCATAGGTAATGAAGGGAAAAAATGGAGACTTGTGGTAGATTTCAGGAAACTTAATGATATCACTATAAAGCAAGTTTTCCCAATACCGCGCATAGACGAGATTCTAGACCAACTAGGACACTGTCGATATTTTTCAGATACTTTAGATCTTGCTAGTGGGTACCATCAAATCTTAATCGACAAAAAAGATAAAGAAAAGACAGCTTTCAGTACGAGTCTAGGTCATTTCGAATTTAAAAGAATGCCGTTCGGGTTAACCTCAGCCCCAGCAACCTTCCAACGATTAATGAACCAAATTTTAACCGGGTTGCAAGGTATTGATTGTTTCGTATACCTAGATGATATAGTTTTATGGAAGAAACTTACAGCAGCATGAAGACAGGCTATGTAAGGTATTAGATATATTGCGGAAGCACAATTTAAAGTTAAACACGAAGAAGTGCCAATTCCTACGCAAAGAAATAGTATATCTAGGACATAAATGCTCGGAATTAGGTGCACTTCCAGACCCCCAAAAGGTGGAATGTGTTAAGAAAGTGAATCCACCAAAAAGTAAGAAAGAAGTACAGGCTTTCCTCGGGTTAGTCAACTATTACAGAAAATTCATTGCAAATACTGCAAAAATAGCTTTACCGATAAATAAATTACTTAGAAAGGATACTAAGTTTACCTGGTCTGACGATTGCCAAAAAGCTTTCGAAACATTAAAATCAGCAATAAGTTCCCCTCCGATATTAGCCTATCCCGATTTTACAAAAACTTTTAATTTAACAACTGATGCGAGCAATGAAGCTTTAGGAGCAGTTTTATCACAAGGCGAAATAGGTAAAGACAGACCTATAGCATTCGCAAGTAGGGCATTAAACGACGCTGAGAAAAGATACTTAACAATAGAAAAAGAATTTTTAGCAATAGTTTGGGCAACTAAAAATTTTAGAGCATACTTATTAGGTAGACCTTTCAAAATTTTTACAGACTACAGCCATTAAGGGGCATAGCAAATTTAAAAGATCAGACATCTCGTTTAGCTAGATTCAGGCATAAATTATCAGAATACGACTTTGAAATTATATATAAACCAGGGAAAACAAACTTAAACGCTGACGCACTCAGTAGAATTCCACAAAATCGTGATGATATTGCGGCAGTTCAGACACGTGCAAAAACAAAATTAAAGGAAATAGAAGGCACGAAATCTAGGAATGCAACAGACAACGATAAAGAAAAATCTGACAACAATGCCGAGGATGAAAATCCCAGCTATAAGAAAGACCTAATAGTTTTGAATAATCCAAAAGAAATTCAAACAATTTTAAAAGATTTTCATAATTCCCCGTTAGGAGGACATCAAGGTGCAGTAAAAACATTTTTAAGAATTAGAAAACAATACAGATGGCCAGGCATGCAGAAACAAATAAAAGATTACGTTAAAAATTGCCTAAAATGCCAAACGAATAAAAGTTCAAAATTAACTAAAATGCCTATGGTGTTAACAGACACACCACAAAAACCTTTCGATAAAGTTTATATGGACATAGTTGGTCCACTCCCAGAAACAACGTCAGGAAACAAAAACATATTGACTTTTCAAGACGATTTTTCAAAATTCATGGCTTGCGTAGCAATTCCAGACGCAGAAGCCAACACAATAGCTAGGGCCTTTTACGATGAAATAATAACTCGTCATGGTATTCCAAAAGTTCTGGTGACAGACAATGGAACAAATTTTGTTTCAAAAATTAAAAAATTACATATTACACCCTATCATCCACAAGCAAATGGTTCTTTAGAACGTAGTCACAGAGCGTTAGCAGAATACTTACGAAGTTTTGCAAAAGAAGACGGATCAAATTGGGATCAATGGTTATCTGCAGCAATGCATGTTCACAACCATACCCCACATATAACAACAAAACAGAGTCCATTCCGCACGCTGTACGGTTTCGACTCAGAAATGCCAACAAATCTAATGCGTAAATGCAGCCCACTGTATAACGCAGACGATCCTGCTAGAGTAAAAAAATTTTAAATTCAAAGGGCGCATGAATTAGCTAGGAAAAATCAAGAGAGGGCAAAAGAGATAGCAAAGAAGCAATATGACAGTAAAGTAAATCCAGTCACTTTTAAAATAGGAGATAAGGTTTTACTAAAAAATCAAACGAGGAAAAATAAATTTTCTCCAATATGGCTAGGACCCTACGAGGTAACAGAAATCAGAAACCCAGTCAACACCTCAATACTAATCAAAAATAAGCCTAAGCTCTTCCATAACAACCTACTCAAACCCTACAAGAAATAATATTATCAAAATTAACATTGACTACAGTATTAGAAATGGAATACCAAATTAATGACACTTTTCTTTTAATTTCCTTTTTTCTTTACTTTTACTACGCGACCAAGCATAAAATTTAAACATAAATTTTTATTAAAGGAGGAAAGAACGCAAGCAAACTACTATCTAAATAATTACTTAAATACAACCCTTACCTATAGTCCTATATTAACTTTTAAATACTAACGCTTCATCAAACTAATATTATGGAAAAATGTATACGTTTCAGTAAATAAATGTTTATTTATTTAAACGTGCAAGAATGATTTTCGAAAGTCTTCAAAACGAAAAGAGAAGACAACAATAAAACAAATATAATATATATAATATATATAATACATATACACATATACACCAAGAGATCCGTATATATTCAACGAGTAACTATACATATGTATGCACATCATAACCAAAACACAACTAGATGCATATACATAACGCTGCAAAAGAAATGCATGCAAGAAATATGATGCGACATTACCACTCACAAGCAAAGGAACAGCACAAAAATCGTTCCATATACCAGAAAAGTTTTTAAATAATACGAAACCACATTTCGGATCGTACAAAAAAATATTACATATCAAAGACAAAAACTATCAACAGTAAAAAATATTTAATGAGTTCACAACGGTCAAAGAAAAATATGTACCACATTGTACATAACCATTCTATAAACAGTTACATATACATATGTCTACACACACATACTTACATTATGTATATTATATACATTATATACACATATGCATAAATTTTCCATAAAATAATACACATAAAAGTAAGATATAACCGAAACACACAATTAAACACTAAATAATTAGCAAAGTATAAGCATAAGCACAAAATACAAAAATAATACTAAATAGTAAGCTCCATCATAGACAGTAAATAAATAATAGTAAATAATAAACACTCAAAATTTTATCAAAGCTACAGAATGTGTCAACAAAAGCATCAATAGAATCTAACTTTAAGTAACACTTTAGGATCTTAATTTAGTCGAAAAATAATGTAACACTACATAATTCCATAAGATATTATAATTAGAATTAAGACGATCCAGACAACAGAGAGAACAACTTCAGGAACATCGTAACAACTTCGCCCAGAAGAAATGGGGGGAGACACAAAAAATCAGTTTAACTTCAGGGTCAAGACAACGGTCGAGAAAACACCGACAATTTAAAAAAAAAAACAACAAGCGCAACATGATACCAAAACAACAAATGCACAACAACACGGTACCAAAAGACCAAGACGACGATGTAAGTCATCAGCTGTAATTTTAGGTGAAGACTAACTCATATATACTAAAGCAACATTTTCATTATTCTGGACAATGGAATGGCACAACTACACCGGCACCTAATAACAACATTAGGAAGCGTCTGGTAGTTAATTTAAGCCTGATTCCAAATTATAGACATCCAGTAAAAATAGTTGCATCACAACTCAAGTCATCTGTACCCAGCTGCATGCCAAGTCTCGAAATTAAACAAATCTTTATCGAACATAAAAAACCTAGCACCCGAAAATAAAAGATGGAACTGATCTACATACTCCACAGACCCAAGAGCGGAACTCTCAAACAACAACGCCCATCAAAACAACCGCAGACTAAAATTAGTATATCATAAGACTATCCATAAGAGTTACATAATTCAGATTAATCCTTGAATTCAAATTAATCCATTAGAAGCTACAAAAAAGAAAAAAATTAATATCGCTTCACGATCTTAATTTTTTCTTACATTAAGGGTGGAGGGATGTTGTGAGTCAGATAATTGAACTCATAAATATAGTTATTAAAATCGCAAACGTAAACACTACACAACACACAGCACCCGCAGTCCGCTCCTGGACACTCTAAAACGTTTATAATATTTAAAGCTGAATATGCACTTTTAGTACGTTTACCCCGTGACCGATATATTCGGTAGCACGCGGAAACAGTACGAATATATTTACAAAGCTGAACCAAATCGATAAGCAATAAAATACGATTGGGGAAAGGTTCAATAAAAACTCAATAAATATAACGAGTTAACATAAAATTATTGAGTGGAAGTAGAATAATAAGAACAAGCACTATGTTAAGAATATGTAAGAGCACTACAAATGTATAACATAAATATTGTCACTATATTTACTCTAAGGAAAAGAACGGGATCAGCTCGGATATAAAAACCCGAGCGATCCAGAATAAAGCGAGAATTTTATCAGCAGCCAAACTAATCGGCTCGTTTAATTCTTTTGCCTAGTAACAGCAAAATTCCCTTTAAAGAGTGCCAGCTCTAAGCAAGGCACCTTGTCTGTCCACGCCGCGTTCCACGCCGGACACAAAAGTTAGGGCGACCTTTTTATCTCCTGGGAAGGCGCTTGAGTTTTATATATACATATATAGTAAGGATTCAGAATACGTGGTCTCACAACAATACGACACTATACATTCTACATAGCAGTATTGCTGCCGTTGTTAAATACGTGGCAGTATTGCTATTGTTTACAAAACATAACAGTATCACTACCGTTTCCAGTACGTAGTGCGACTGTTATTGTCAAATCAAATTGTGTACGTTTCTGGGGTCACCAAATAGTGTCCTTCAAAAATATACACAACACCGATAAGACTTCTCCGTTGCGTGTATCTTTTAGAGGTTAAGAAGTGCAAGGACTGATTCTCCCGGCGCGCATTTTTCTTAGGTGTTCGAGTTAGGTCGTTGGCACAATAGCCGGTGGGACTCTCCGCTAATCGTCCGTTAGGATCGAAAGGCACAAAAATCATGTTAAAGGCATGGTACGTATACCTTAAATGCAAATCTTACTCTTTTTCCTCATATGAAAACACGAGTCCACTATATTCACTATAGGTATTGGTTCCTCTGTTACGAAGAGCACCCGATCACGACTAACTTTGGCAAACACAATGATATCGCTAAACAGCAGTGTCCAGTACGGCTTCACTGATCTTCCTTCCACTCGCGACAGGTCGCCACCGAGAATCCACTGACGGCCTTGGACCGCCAACGTAAAAGGCTTACATTTGGTGAAAACCCCTCTGGATTCTAGATCCTGCAGCGTAAGAAGCGGCCGCCCTTCCCCCAGCGGCTTTATAACGCCGCTGCTGACAGTAATCTCACGATAGGCGGCCTGAAGCTCACTAATGACACTACTGAAATTCTTGTGCTCTTCGCTATCCACATTGCAGTTGGAAGACAGCAGCTGCATGAGCTTCAGAATTTCGCGGAAATGTTGCAGCGGTCGATGGATTAGCATGCAGAGATCGGGTCGCTTGCGGGGCACTTGAGGTTCCGTGATGAAGTTTATAAACTCTGAACCACCTTGTCGGGACTTGTTTACCTAAAAGAAACAGGAAAACAGACCATTTAATGGATCGAAATAAAAGGGAAAAGAGTGTTGTTTGGAGATATCAAGGACACAAATTTCATAAATCTCGAATTAAATAAGGAAATATAGTAAATGTTCACTCAGTAGCATACAATCGGCTCTCTTAATTCCATTGCAGTACTTCTTGTAAGCGGCACAAATTGCTGTGGTTTTTGAAAGATAAACCCGAGAGGCGAAGCTCATCTGCGGCTCTTGATCGTCGTTACAGAGTTGCTCTAGAATATCCTCCGAAATCCGCAACAGCTCGTCTATGTTTTGAAAGAGAGTTCGATGGTCGTTAGGCGAAATGAGTTCCTTACGCTCTTGCAGCGGCTGCACGAAACGCTGCATACCGAAATGTAAAGCCGAGATGAAATTCTGCTCACGACTGATGAGCTGGAGCAGAAAACGCCGACGATTGTCGGTGATTGGAGCAATTGACTAAGAAAATAGGCGAAAGATTTATATACAAAAGAAAGACAAGAACCAGAACTGGATATAGCAAATGTCGTCGACTGAGGTAGTCAGTTTAAAAACTGTAGTAGCGGATAGTAAGAGAAAGGCAGCAGCATAAAAAATGCGGACACATTCAAATTTCTCAGATATAATACATGGGAGACAGTGAAAATCCCGAAATGAAAAAATCTGGACGCGACAAAACTTTGCCAACACTTAATAACACTGAAATTTTTTTTTGTCTCAGAAGGAAAAATATGTATATTCATGCATGAAGGAAAAATAATTCTTAGGAAGGATTCTAACAGTATTTTTTCTTTTGAATTCAAATATTATATTGGGGTTTCCGTATCACGTACCGTATCACGTACTCAAGAAAAATTTCACATTGAAAAAGAAAATAGTATTAAAGAATTACACTTACTAAGTGTAAGTGTTGGGTTTAATGTTTTTCTGCGGCCGTAGGCTGCTCACGCAAGACACTCTGATACAAAGAAGCTTTGGCAACCGAATAGTTGTTAAGCTTCCTAACAAATTTGATACTGGGCCCGTTGTGTAATTTCGGGAGTTTGCCTCATCGCGATTTTATCGTTTCGGGATTTCGTAGCCTCGCGATTTTGTCGTTCAAAATTTCGTTACCAAAATTTCGTTACCAAAATTTCGTTACCTAAATGTCAGACTTCTTTATAATAAAAAACCGTGCTTTAAATTCATAATTTTAGAAGAGTTTGTCATATAACTGTCTGTGAACCCAACTACATGTTTACCCTACTAGGCGACATATGTATTACCCACTACTGTAAAACAAGCAGAGTTTGTAAAAAACTCAAAAGACTCTCAGAACATAAAAATACTGAACCTGCTCTTCTTACTTAATTTATTCTCACATTTTGCTGAATGTGACCTGTGGCAAGTGCAGACGTCGCTTTGCCGCCTCTATAGAGCTAGTGCCCGAACGGGCCGTCAAGGGCCGTACTCCTACTGCACCACCTGAGCCGCTTTCATCATTCATCACCAAGTTGCTGCTGCTATTCACCGCCGTTGAGCGGGCTGCTGTTCGTGTTGCCGTACACAGTGCTGGTGGTATTTGACTGCTTCCGGATCCAACCCCTCCTGAAGCAGACCTTCTGAAAAGCTCTAAAGTCAAACTGGCGCCCTGCGATAGTATCAAGTTGAGAACATCCGCCTCTGGCATAGTAACGACGTTATGCTTTTCCACGAATATCACGTAGTCACCTGGCAATAGGCCGCTGCGTTCGGCTGATAGACCTGGCTCTATTTTTTCAACGCGGGGTGGATGTGTCCACACGATTGAGAACCCGAAGCTACGTTCACCAGTTCGCGTCAATTTTTTGGTCATAGTAAACGGCGTGCGTCCCAGCGGCTTGCTTAAAGATGGGCGACTTGCCGAACTACCGCCTGCGCCACCTGCAGCACTGCCGCTGGTCTGTGCCACTGCTACAGAGCTTGAGAGAGTGGCTGCGACTTCTCCTGGTGGATCCAGTTCAAGAAAGCGTAGGAACAAATTCTCATCGGCATCGCGTTGATGAAGAGCTTTCTTGCTAAGAGGGATATGTTGTTCGTGGGTATTCGGAGGAGGCGAATAAGCTTGAAGAGCCGTGCTTTCCATGCTAATAACGTCGTCTTTGTCGTTGTCGTTGTTGTTCATGTTAGTAATGCTTCCGATGGCTGTGCTTGCAGTTTTAATACCACCGCCCTTCTGACGCGCCAAAGTTGTCATGTGTGGGGGCTTCAGTTGCGTGATAACGATTGCTGGCGGAAGAGCCACTTGCGGAATATCACTTTGCGTTGTTTCTATTTCAGTTTTTTTTCCTGTCTGATGCTGCTGCAAGTACTGTTTTTTTTGAGCTAATTGGCCGCTGATTAAAGTCGGTAATTTTGATTATTGACAGCTATTCTTGGAAAGTCTTTTTATACCAGTAATTTATTATATTTGAAACAGAAATCTGGTCTGTAACTATGCCTTAATCTGACATAGGACATGCGATCATCGCCAACAGTCGCCTACTTGAAACGATGTTTGATGTAGGAGTATTTGTTGTTAGTGTTACTTTCCTGCAGCTTTCAGTAACATATTCAATGATGGCGCATTCGTGCGGACACCAATCGCATTGGCACTGATTGCATTGTTTGATCATAATAAACCTTTTCGGCGCGCGCCTCTGTGCTGAAGAATACAATATGCAATTAAATGTTTGTTTCGTAAAATTTCAAATTTTCTGGCATAGAAAAGTTTTTAAATAGCTTTGTACTCAAACAACGCCCACCGTCCGTGCCGAAAGCGTTTATTTATTACTTTTAGCGCCTTCAACGTTTTTACTTTTGTTAGCTTTGGAAAAAAAATGTTGTAATAGTTTCGCCATTTCCTTTGTACCTTGCGCCTTAGTTCATATCTTTAAGTTTATTGTTATAAAAATCTCTTATCAGGCGTTATTCTCAGACTCTCTAAGATATTACAAAATTTTTTGGGTCAGATGGGAGAAACAATACACATTGCTTGAAATTGACGAAACGATCGATCGAAACAATTCTTAGGAACGAACTTTCGCCATAAATATTTTCAACCTCTATAAAACCTAAAAATATACATATACTCGTATTACTACTTTTATCTACATAACTGGATGGGCTGGACCTACAGAACTGCATTCTTAAACGGATGTAAGAGGTAGGTGCAAAGTTTTATTAAATTTAAACGTATTGCTTTCAGAAATGCATACTATCAGAGCCTGCAGACCTTATCGATTGTTGCGGCTACAACGTATCTGCGGAAATCATACTCATGACGTAATATGACGAAGCTAATACATTTCTAATATTTAGAACACGCTCTGTGTGTGTGTGTTTTTTTTTTTTTTTTTTTTTTTTGTCGGGTGGAAACCCCTCATGGGCACTGGTGCTAGAGCCTCTAAGCGACCAGTAGTGTGAGACTCCTACTCACTAAAACCACCTCGTCTCGTATTCATCACTCCCACGGAACTGCCGCAAAGCATTACGTCGTGGGAGGAGAGGGCTTTTAACTGCTCGTACTCTCTTGCGATCTCCGCGCCTTCTCCAAATTTCTCTGCTCCAACATGACTAGCGCGGTCATTCGACACACAGCCTTCCAGATCTCTCTACTCTTTAGCATCAGATCAACCACAGTCTCTGGTGTAATAGTCGAGCCTATTTGACACTGCAATTCAGTTCTCAAAATTACGTAGCGAGGACATTGGAAGAAAACGTGTTCTGCGTCTTCTAAAAACGATGGACCGCAACATTGGCAAAAGGGATCGCGTTCGTATCCAAAACGATGTAAATACGCTTTGAAGCAGCCGTGGCCACTTAACAGCTGCGTCAGATAAAAATCAACTTCTCCATGCGCTCTATTTAACCATGGAGCTAAATCGGGTATCAGCCTGTACGTCCATCTTCCGTTTTGTGCATGACGCCATATCATTTGCCATTCCCTGATTGCAAACTCAACTGCACTAGGACGCGAGGTAACGATACGCTGCCGTATATCGGACTCAGCTCCAGCGTCTGTTGTTCTCAATGACATCCCCATCACCGTCGATCTCGCTAACAATTCCAGGGGAAGCAATCCAGCCAACACAAACACAGCATCCTCTGAAACAGTGCGAAACGCGCAGCACACTCTAAGCGCGCATCTTCTGTAGGCCGATTTTATCTCACGCGCATAGCTCTTCCGGCGTAAGGCTTCCTCCCAAATAGGCACTCCATAGAGAATGCTAGATTTTACTACCCCAGCTAAAAGCTGCCTTCTTTCTTGCCTCGGACCCCTCACATTCACCATAATGCGGGATAGAGAAGCGACCATTGAGGACACCTTACGATGTATATATTCCAGATGATACTTAAAAGAAAGTCGATTATCAAACATAATACCCAAATATTTAATATAAGGCTTGGATGAAATCACACACTCTCCAACCCTAATATCAACGCTTTCTACCGCTTTCCTGCTGCTTATTAGAACCGTCTCTGTCTTATGCTCCGCCAAGCTGAGTGACACTGACGTGAGCCAATTTTTAACCATAGAGATTGCCGACTCAGCTACCTCCTTTATCTCCTCAAGGTGCTTTGCAACCACTACCAAAGCAGCATCATCTGCGAATCCGACCAATCTGGCGCCAGTGGGCAAGTCCAGCTCAAACACGTCGTCATACATTGCATTCCAGAGGGGTGCGGCCAACACCGATCCTTGTGGTACTCCTCCCCTTACAATATATTCCTTTGTTCCATCCTCGGTCTCATAAATCAAAACTCGCTCGGACAGATAGCTCGATATAATATTGTGGAGGTAAGGTTCAACCCCAAATTTCCTCAGTGCCTGGAGAATCTTTCGCCAGCTCGCTGAATTAAACGCGTTTTTTACATCTAGTGTTACTACTAGGCAGTACTCCTTAGAGCCGCCCAGCCAGCGCGAACCTTCAATCGCCCTCCCCGCCATCTCTTTCACTAGATGCAGTGCGTCTATTGCCGATTTTCCTTTCCTGAAGCCAAACTGCCATCTGGAGAGTCGACTTCCAATGGAGTCCTCTAATCGCTGTTTTATTATTTGTTCAAACACTTTACCTGCAGCATCCAGCATGCAAAGTGGTCGATAGTCTGATGGACCCACTGGGCTTGCCGTTTTTGGTAAGAGTACCAACCTCTGTCGCTTCCATATTTTAGGAAACTTTCCTTCCACCATGCAGCTATCGAACACCGACATCATCATTTCAGCACGCGCAGCAGCAACTGTTTTAAGGGCAATATTGGGCACGCCATCCGGTCCTGGCGCTTTACTTAATTTAAGTTTCCTAACCGCAGTAAGGACCTCCTCTTTAGTAACCTTCGACACCTGCTCCACGTCGCATGCTATTTCTACTCTTTGGAAATCACCCTGGTCCGGGAAAAGGGTACTTACGATATCCGACATTACGCGAGGACATAAAGGTGGAACTGATTTTTTTAGCTTTTTTAGCACCAGCTTATAAGCCATTCCCCATGGATTGTTTTCTATATCGTCACATAGCTCTAAAAAACTTTCCTTCTTACTATTCCGAATTGCTTTCTTCAGCATCTTCCGCTTATGCCTGTATATTAAATTATTATAATTTCGGTCTTCGCTGCTCCTCGTTCTGTAGCAAACTCTTCGCGCCCGGATTCTGTGTGTGTGTGTGTGTGTGTGTGTGTGTGTGTGTGTGTATGTGTTTGTGTGTTTTGGTGTGTATGGCGTGTGTGTGCCTGTGCATACCTATGTGTTTACTCTCTTTTTGCAATTCTTATATATGTACATATATTCTCTTGTTGCTTTGCTTCCATTAGTTGCGACAAAGGCAAAAATGTGACTACCAGCAAGCTTCAATGCTGCATTTTTATCATTTTCGAAGAAATGAAAAAATGTTCGTCAGTATAAAAAGTCGGAGGTTGTTATTATTTAGAGATTCCTCTCTGTTCATTTTCAACACGCAGTAAAACGTGTTGGCCGATTAGAAATACAGACAAAAAACATCGCATAATTAAAATTTTTTCATAATTGATTTAAAATCGTGATTTAACCTCTTACAGAATTTTGTTAGGAAAAAAGGGTGAAAGTGGTGACTGAAGAATTAGTCTTTCCTTACACACATCAAACGATTTCTGTGCAGTTCTCTGTGCTGTACTCGTTTTCTCTGCGTAAGAGAAAATGGGTAACAGGTGCCAATGAAATCTCTACAAAAACTTTTAGTATTTGGCAGCAGTGATGGTACTCAGGTATCAAAAAATAACAAAAAACAAACAAGAAATATTTCACGATTCAAAAAATGTATTTGCAGAACGAAAACACGAGCAAATGAAAGCGAAACAACAGAACTCAACTTTTAATGCCAGAGCGGAACACAACCCGATTTTACCCTATTTTTTATAGCACTACACGTGGGCCAAAGCCGTACTAGTATTTTCTCCCTTCGCATGTGAAAGCGTAAGAAAAAGTCCTTGTATTGTATCTATTTGTTGGTTTGCAGGTGTAGATTATTTTTGTTGGAAAATAGGTTAGCCGTTGACTATCCCTCCGTATTTCTGTTGTTATTGCGTTTTGATTTTCTTTCTACGCTGGCGTGAAAAATGATGCAGCTGTACAAATGCCAATATGCATGCATATGTGGAGAAATGTACATATAAATAATCAGGGGCACATACCCGCCCACTTTGAACTGCATTTAACAAAATCAGTCAAGCTCATTTGCCCTCTTTTCGGCAGCATTGAAGCTAATTTCTTGCCTAAGAATTTTACTGAATATTAAACCCTGGATTTTCTTGAAGTGTCCTGAAAACTAATGAAGCAACTGTGAACATACAAATTGATTCGTATTAGATTGACTTATAGCCTGAACACAGTCATTTCGTTGACGATGAGCGATGAGCGATGATAGTTGTCAAACAAACAAAAAAAAAAGAACAACACGTACTATGTGGCTAAGGAATTAGAAATCGAGCGACCACCGACGGTGCTTTCGTCGACGAAAGCAATCAATTAAGACAATCCATATCCCCATACATTTTTATTTTAATAGTTCGCTTTTGTGTATTTTATTCCGAGCTTTCAAATTTCACAGAAATTTCACAGACGAAAACTTGTGTTCACATACTTGTTGGGTCTTTTCTTTCCATTATCTCCTATTTTGTCTTATTTGTTTTGTTTTTCTAACCTCAAGTATAATAAGGACGAAGAACTGGGACAATCTAAAGACGAACAACTACGTAAATTATAAGGGTGAGGAAAAGGAAACGGGAGCGAAAGATGAAATCAACAAAAATATAAAGGAAGGTAAAATAAAATATCGCTCTGGAAGTTTTAAAAAAGTTACGATGATGCATTTATAAAGATTCGTGACCAGCAAATATATACGAGTATAATAGTTAAAGGTACAAAAAAACACGAGTCGTATGAATAACAGTGAAAGCAGGAAAGAAAGAGAGAGAGAGAGAGAGAGAGAGATTTATAGTAAAACAATAAGCAGAAGAAACAACGAGAAAAGCGCTGAAATTAAAGATGGAAAAGGATAATGGAATATACAAATCTGGATACGATAGTGGAATGAGTGTTGTTTTTTCTTTTACTGCAGTGTTTAATATTTCGGTCGCTGACGCGGGACCCATTGTATCTATTCTCTTATGTGAATTTTCAATTCCAAAAGTGAGTCTCGTCGGAGATACGAGAATAAAAATATCTCGTCCATTCCAAAGAAAAATTTTCGTTATTCTCAAAACTTTAAAAGTTTAAAAGAATCACTTTAATCTTTTGCCCACTAAAATTTAGTTTAGTAAATTTAGCTGTATTTATTATGAGTTTCTCGGGATATAATTAGTTTGCACCATGTGAGAAGAAGAGTTGTAGTAGTTGATAGTTAACCTTAGCAGAACTTTTATCTGTCACACCACCAAACCGACCATTCAGCCAGTCTCTTATTCAAACAAAACGTTTTTTTTTACCTAAAAATTTTTTATTTGCAGCGACCACTAAATCAACAACTAAAGCAGTCTATGCAACTTAAATTGCAGTAAGCAAATCTCGGAACAAAGCGAGAAAAGAAAAGAGAGAAATAGAGAAATAAAGCGTTGGTTGCATCAATTTTCACTTATAATTTTTCTGGTACACAGAGAAAAATAGTACCACATAAAAATAATAAGATCTCCTTATTGAGCGATTTTACTATGAAATCTTATTAAAACATACAAATAATATGCTTTTTTCATAGAGAAATCTTATTAATTTTATAAAGAAAATCTTATTGTCTTGAAACAAAAAGTTAATCTGATTAAATCATGATTTTAATAAGAATTACATATTTTTCACCCCTGTAAATCATGAAATCAATAAGTCTGTTTGTATGAAAGTATGAAAAATTCTTATTATTTACTTCTTCTAATAAGAAAAACTTCTTATATAATATTATTTATAAGAATACCTTATTAAAACTAACAACGAAGCCGAACTTCACATCTTTTTTCGGAACTCATTCGTTTTTGAGTTTACTGAATTTGATTTTCAGTACACTATCGTATATCGAACGTGCCATTACTTGTGTGCCAGAAAAAAACAATATATGAAAATATTACATTCAAATGAATAAAAATATAATAATGAATAAAAATATATACAATACTAATATTACAAGTGAAAATATGTTTAGTGAAAATACCGACATATTGGTTATACCGCTCCTGTTGCTCGATTTGGACGAAATTGTTCAAACAGAAGAAATTTTCAAATCTTGGGTCTTAAGTGCCGGTATTTGTACGCTGCTGCAAACCTATGGAATAAATTCTTTGAAAATTTTAGAAAAAATGGAATTGGACGACATAAATAATTTTTTTGCCAATTTCGACAGTGTTGGTTATTTTGGCGACCGCATAAAATTCAAAGCAGGTCTAAAAGGGTGGAGGGAAAAAAGGGTAAGTACGATAATTTCCTAATACGGTTACAGGATTTCTACATTCAATTCACCATTTTGCAAATCGAATTTACAGCCCAATTCTGGTCGAGTTACAGAACTCAACACAGTGACACATGTAAATTTAATTGTGTGTTGTTGGATTTTATATACTAAAATACACACATATACATGTATTGAACATCCCAGCAAACAATATGAGTCTTCTAAGAATCGGGAAAAAAAAATTTACCCAAAATGCTCCTCCGATTGCTCTAACTTCTTATCCAAAGCCATAAAATCTTCTAGAGTCAGAGACGGTTGCTTTGGTAAGAGTGAATGTAGAAAAGATTGACAAGGTTGCTCCTGCAGGATATGATTCATATTTCAATCATAAGATCTTTTTCGGAGTCCCTTTTTGGAGCACACATACATATGTACATATTTTCTTCCGAAAAAGGAGTATTTTTGGAACTCATAAATATGAACGCTTCTATAAATGTTTCCAGGGATGTGAAATATATTTCAATTTTGAATAGTAAAAAACTTATCTCAAAGATTGTTATAATTAAAAAAAAGCGATTTTTGAGTTATCGGGGAGAAAAATAAAATGTCTTATAACGATATGAAGTACTGGGCCAAATCCATTGCGGAAACTTTCCCTTCAGAGAATCCGGTGAGAATCATGACTTTAAACGAAATACAAATGCATAAATTTTTCATTTAATTATTCTCAATTCATTCATTTATGTTATATCTCAAAGGAAACATACTTTACCAGCTGTCGGAAACCAGGGAAAAAAAAACCCCACCGGTAAACTGTTCTCACGCTGGTGTAACAAAAAAGAAGAAAGAGTACCAATAAGCAGCCTATCTGACACAGCGATACAAATAGAAAACTTACACGTAACTAACGGTATACATATGTAGCTGGCTTGTGTTTATTTTTTTACTTTCAAATCTGTCAACAATTATAAAAAAAGTTACAGAATTGAAAAATAATTATTGATGTTATTAAAAATTATTGAAATTGAAAAATATAGCAGATGAATTTTATGAGAAGAAGTGTTGGCTTCAGCATAACTGTTCTCCGTGGGAAACTGTGAGGGCTTATTGGAGGGATACAACTATATTGAGAACAAGTAAGAGCGATAACTTCGGCCTGGCCGAACCTCATATACCCTACACCCGTAAAAAGTAGGCGGGTGACGCCCACTTTCATTTAATTTACATATAGTAAATTTTGATATAGTAACTCATTTTTACAGCACCGTTTTTCTCAACAAACACCTCATTATATGGTATGGTATACCGGTGGGCGTGTCACGCCCATTTTTGGGAGTGTATTTAAGTTTGACACCATGGACTCGGGAATGAAATTTTAGCTTTAAACTCGCTCTACAAGCTGGGAAATTGAGCTAAAAGCAAGGGAAAATTCATATTTTCTATAAAAAGTAGGCGTGGCACTGGACCGATTTTCTCCATTTTCAATACCAAACAGCCTATGGTGACAAAAAATATTCGTACCGAATTTTATGGCATTAGCTCTATTCGTTCTCCCGTAATCGTGATTTCTACAGACAGACGGATGGAATTGGCTAAATCGACTCAGGAGGTGATTCTGAGCCAGAATATATGTATATACTTTTCTATACCTGCCACGCCTCCTTTAATGCGTTTCAAACGGAAGAACAAAGTGAATATACCCTCATCCCTTCGGGTGTAGGGTATAACCAGTGAGTTGCAAGATGAGCAGCAAACATCATTGAAGGCACTTCTGGAATGGCCACGTTTCAATGACTCCAAAGGCTACGAGCTAGTATGTATTATTATTTATATGTACATATGTATTAAAAATTAAGTATTTAACATTGTGTTTCGTAGATTGATATCGATTTTGAAACACTTTACCCTGGGAGAGGTGATCTTCTATCCAAATGGGGCAGTTTCTACGATAAGATCATGCTTGTTGATCTTATTATTACAATTACAATTACAATTACAATTACAATTTTATTTTTATACCCTACACCCGAAGAGATAAGGGGATATACACTTTGTTCTTCAGTTTGTAACGCATTAAAGGAAGCGTGGCAGGTATAGATGGTATATAAAAAAAATTTATATTGTTGGAAAAAGCAGTAATGGAAATGAGTTAATATATAAAAATTTACTGTTTATAGAGGAAACATTTACTGTTTATCACCGCTTCAACAGATGCGGGTGTAGGGTATATGAGCTTCGGCCAGGCCGAAGTTAACCCTCTCACTTGTTTCTATTTCGAATTCGCTTTTTTTATAAATTTATTCTTTAAATCAGATTCTAAACACTGTATAGCCACACTACTTCTACATTCAGTACTTCAGCCAGTTCGTTGTAATAAAAAATGCAAGCCAACTATTGCAGACGGCCAAGATGATTTTGTGTTTCAAGTTAAAACACAAAACGATCTCATACGGAAACTTGAGCAGCTAAAGGCGGAATTTTGTGAAAGGAAGGAAACTCTGCAGCCAAGGATTGTCGTTGTGGGCCTAGACATTTCAAAACTTTAACAGTACTTCGTTTATTTTAATGGGATCAAATATAACTGTTGCACTTATCTAAAGTGCATCGATATTATTATTAAATTATGTTACGTTTATAAAATTAAAACACTCAGAAAGAAGCAAGTTAGTTTGGACATTTTTGGAACAATACTTCTTTAATATTGTAACGAGTTTTTCTTTAGAGCCGGGGTATCCTCAGTGGCCCCAGTGTCCATTATTGAGGGATCTCGTAACCCTCCGGGAAGTTCACCACCGTTACCGAATTCCACACGATTGACTAACGTGTCAATCAATTCACTGGCTAATTGATAGCTCAGCTCGGACGGGGCAGAAGGTTTTTCGCTTAATCTACTTATTTTCTATGAGACGGGCAGAATGCCCGACGACTTATGGTCGCTTACAAAAGATGGGAATGCAGGAGTACAGTAGTTTTCTATAGACAGGCAGAGTGCCCGACGACTGATGGTCGCTTACAAAAGATGGAAATGCCGGAGTACAGGAGTTTTCTATAGACAGGCAGAGTGCCTGGCAACTGACGGTTGCTTACAATTTCTAGCGTGTTACTAATACTCTTTCTTATAATAATACGGTTTTCTTATATACTACAAAAAAAAGGTTTAAAAAGAGCTGGTCACAAGACCACAAAACTACCCAGCGAACTGGTTCGTAAGTCAAAAAGAGTTTGGTCACAAGACCACAAAACTCCCCAGCGAACTGGTTCGTAACAGCCAAAAAGAGTTAGGTCACAAGACCACAAAACTCCCCAGCGAACTGGTTCGTAAATCAAAAAGAGCTGGTCACAAGACCACAAAACTCCCCGGCGAACTGGTTCGTAAGTCAAAAAGAACTGGTCACAAAACCACAAAACTCCCCAGCGAACTGGTTCGTAAACGGAGACGGGTTTGAACCTGTATCAAGGAAACTTCTGTATTTACATGTGGAGGGCTATAAACCCATCTCACCTGTATATGACAGTTTTTGTCCTGAGCTTAGGTTGTTGGATGAGCGCAAAAACGTGTCTTAAGAGTATTAAGCTTGTTAAACTGGTCGGGAATTGTATGCACTTCATGCAAAAATGAAAGCAAAAAGGGAAAAGTGCATCTGTTTGTAATCGTCTCTTTATTTGTTTGTTGATGTGTATGTTCGTCTATATGTACCTGTTTGTGTGCTGATTTATGTTTCTTATTTGTACTGTGAGAAATCGATGGTACGATTTCAATTCCTTTCAAAGTTAGTATTTTTTATAATTTTTACCAATTATATGGCGACGGAATATATTTATTATTATAAACAAGTAAGAGCGTTATCTTCGGCCTGGCCGAAGCTCATATACCCTACACCCGCATCTGTCGAGGTGATAAAAAGTGGGCGGGTGACACCTACTTTTTTTTAATTTACAGTGAGAAAATTTTGATCTATTAACTCGTCTACAACACCGTTTTTCCTACCAAACATCTCATTATATGGTATAGTATATAAGTGGGCGTGTCACGCCCATTTTCCAGAATATATTTTAGTCTAAGAAGGTGGACTCGGGGAAAAAATTTTAGCTTTATATTCGCTCTACAAGCTGAGAAATTGAGCTATAAGCATGGGAAAATTCACATTTGCTATTAAAAGTAGGCGTGGCACTAATCCGATTTTCCTCATTTTCAATACCAAACAGCCTATAATGACAAAGTATATTCGTGCCAAATTTCATGGCGATAGCTTTATTCGTTCTCCCGCAATCGTGATTTCTACAGACAGACAGACAGACAGACAGACAGACAGACAGACAGACAGACAGACAGACAGACGGACGGACATGGCTAAATCGAATCAGGAGGTGATTCTGAGCCAGAATATATATACTTTTCTATACCTGCCACGCCTCCTTTAATGCGTTACAAACGGAAGAACAAAGTGAATATACCCTCATCCCTTCGGGTGTAGGGTATAAAAATTAATTGTAATGTGTTTTTATACCCTACACCCGAAGGGATGAGGGTATATTCACTTTGTTCTTCCGTTTGTAACGCATTAAAGGAGGCGTGGCAGGTATAGAAAAGTATATATATTCTGGCTCAGAATCACCTCCTGATTCGATTTAGCCATGTCCGTCCGTCTGTCTGTCTGTCTGTCTGTCTGTCTGTCTGTCTGTCTGTCTGTCTGTCTGTCTGTCTGTCTGTCTGTAGAAATCACGATTGCGGGAGAACGAATAAAGCTATCGCCATGAAATTTGGCACGAATATACTTTGTCATTATAGGCTGTTTGGTATTGAAAATGAGGAAAATCGGATTAGTGCCACGCCTACTTTTAATAGCAAATGTGAATTTTCCCATGCTTATAGCTCAATTTCTCAGCTTGTAGAGCGAATATAAAGCTAAAATTTTTTCCCCGAGTCCACCTTCTTAGACTAAAATATATTCTGGAAAATGGGCGTGACACGCCCACTTATATACTATACCATATAATGAGATGTTTGGTAGGAAAAACGGTGTTGTAGACGAGTTAATAGATCAAAATTTTCTCACTGTAAATTAAAAAAAAGTAGGTGTCACCCGCCCACTTTTTATCACCTCGACAGATGCGGGTGTAGGGTATATGAGCTTCGGCCAGGCCGAAGATAACGCTCTTACTTGTTAATGTTGTTCGTACTGAGGTTCGAACCTGGACTGTTTTGGTCGTGAGTAGACTACTCTAGCCACTAGGCTATGAAACTCTTTGAGTATGAAGCGGTTAACAATTAAGAAATAATTTGTAACGATTTATGATCGTTACAATATAAAATCAGAACAGTTTTCAGCCGTTGCAAATCTGTTGAGCAAATTAAATACACTTTAAATACTTCCTCAATACTGCTTAAAAATGTCAAAAATATCTTGCTTCATGTGTAAATACACCTTTCCAAAACCTAATCAACTCATAGATCACTTAAAACAACATCATGGTGTACCATCAATTTTCAAATTAACATGTAAACAATATAAGTGCAGACAAGTGTTCCACAACATACACGCATTTAAGAAACATCTAACAAAACATATAACAGAAAAACTAAAAGAGCAAACGGCCTACACATGCAATGAAGATCATATAATTGAAAATAATCCAAGAATTCTCGACTCCAATACTGGGTCCGACAAAACCGCCGAACTATTAGAAATGTTTTCCTCTAGCTTTAATCTACGTTATCATTTCTTCTTCAACTTCATAACAATACTAACTTTGCGAGATAAGATATACTTAAAATACAACAGCTGATAGCAGAGTCCTTTACAAAACCAATATCAGATATTGTGCAGAACTTACTTGACAAGGATAAAAATAAATTACTAGTAGAACTATTACAAAGTGTTTCCAATCCTTTTTCTGCAATGAATACTGAGTATAATTTTTTAAAAGTGTAAGAAAATGCTAAAATGTTCAAACATCCCCAAAATTGTATAATCAGTAATGAACTTTCAGAAGTAGTTGTCAATAGTAACCCCACTGTGGCATCAAATAATGTTGAAATTTGTCTTATGGATGTACCTTTTCAAATTAAGAAATTTTTTGAGAGCGATGGCATATTAAAAGCAACTCTTGATAATATCGCTCATCTTTCTAGCTCACATTTGTATTCAAATTTTATAAATGGTGATTTTTGGAAAAGTTTTAATATTGATAAAAATAAAATCACGTTACCTGTTTTCTTATACTTAGATGATTTTGAAATAAATGACCCATTGGGTTCAAAATCAGGTCAGCAAAAGGTTTGTGGAGTATATTATAACTTTCCTGTCATACCAAACTATCAAATTGAAAGGCTAACAAATATTTTCATAGCTGGATTTATAAAATCGCGAGATATTAAGGAATGCGGTGTGAATATATCATTGACACCTTTGCTTAATATTTTTAAAAATTTAGAACAAGACGGTGTTGAAGTTGTAACAAGTGACCGAGTTTATCACTTGTATGTAAAATTAAATCAAGTTTTAGGGGATAATTTAGGGTTGAACACTGTATTAGGATATGTGAACTCATTTTCTGCAAATTCATTTTGCAGGATTTGTAAACGTTATAAACATCAGACTAATAAAGACTGTGTTGAAGTTCCAAATGATTTGAGAAATAAAGGAAATTATCAGGAGGATATATTACTTAATGATCCTACTCATACCGGTATTAGGGAAATGTCTGTGCTAAATACATTACCACACTTCCACGTAACTGATAACGTAGTATGTGATATGATGCACGACTTGTTTCTTGGGGTATGTAAATACAATTTATCCAAAATATTACATTACTTTGTTTATGAAAAAAAAACATTTTCCTTAAATTCTCTTAACTATAGAAAGCAAATGTTTAAATACGGGGAGACAGAAATAGCAAACATAAGCCCTTCTATTGAAAAATTACATATTCAGAATGCTTCATTTAGAATGAATACCAAACAAATGAAAACGTTTATTAATTTTTTGCCTCTTATAATAGGTGATTTAATCAATGCAAATAATGAAGTATCTAAGTTTATGATTTTTTTTGTGAGACTGGTGGATTTCTTACTTTTACCTAATTTTGATGACAACCTTTTAAGGGATCTTGGATTATTAATAAAAAAACATAACTCACTCTACCAAACACTGTTTAGAGACACTTTAAAACCAAAATACCACAATCTTGTCCATTATCCAACTATTATCAAAAAATTAGGTCTGATTAAATATTTATGGTGCTTCAGGTATGAGGGTGTGCATCAAATTCACAAAAAATATGCGAAAAGCATTACATCTAGAGTTAACATTCCATTAACACTATCTATAAAAGCATCACTGAGATTTGCAAATTCTGTTTTAAATAATAATTTTTTTCAATCAGAATACACATATAATGCTCTAGAGACGATTAACATAGAAAATAATTTATATATTTCTATCTTAAATTTGGAAATGAATGATTTGAAGTTATATAAACGAACAAATCAAGTAATTTTTCGAGGCAAAACTTTTAAAATAGGATATATAGTAACGATATCTGAGAAAAATATTCTAATCGTTTACAAAATTATTGATTTTTTTATTAAAGAAACGGATGTAAAAGTTGTTGTAAAAAAATGGACTTGTTTAAATTTCTCAGAAAGGTTTCAATCATTTTTAATTGGAAACGACACTGAAGAATATTCCTTTATAAATTTTACGTCATTGGATGGACCACCTATTCATTTTTATATGTTAAATAATGGTTTAAAAGTAATTCGTCGAAAGAAATATTGGTAATTGTAATGTTATTACTAGGGCTAGGATTTTGATGACCTATAAATAATCAAAAAAATGCCCTTAAAACAATGCATTTATGCCCTGAAAACCTTTTAAAAATGCACTTAAAAATGCCCTAAAAATTATTAAATGACCTAAAATTAGCTTAGTAAAAAATGAGCTTTTGTACTATTTAGTATTTGGAGTCGTAATTTAAGTTGTAGTACATTAAAGTTTAATTATTTTACATTTTTTCCCAAAGATTTACATAAGACACATTATTTAACTAATGTTTTGTACTTACTGCATTGCACTGTACAATAAATATTTTATGTAAAGATTCAAAATTAAAACTCTGACGATTGTCGGCTAATAAAGTCTTGTACATAGAAATTGTCCTTTCTACTTCAACTGAAACAATAGGCGCATACTTAAAGTACGCTATGGCACTGGTCAGTAAATTACTATCAATGGGATCCAGTGAGAATTCTTCTCCAGATAGAACCTTTGATATGGAGCAAATTATTGCATAGCCTATATTCTTAAAAATTGAAATTTATATTTCACATTTACGAACAACATAAATATGTTGTGTAAAAATGCTCTTATGTGTTCAAACAGGCAAAAAATGCAAAAAATGCCCTATCAAATCAATGAAATACAATATATGTATATTGTGTAAAAAATGCTCAAAAAATGCTCTTATGTGTTTAAACAGGCAAAAAATGCAAAAAAATGCCCTAACAAATATGTCTTAAAATGCTCAGTGTATCACATAACGCATAAATACGAAAGGAGTTATGTTTCTGACTTACTAGAAAAAAGATGCAATTTCATCAAAATCCTAGCCCTAGCTATTACCAATATTTCTTTCGAATTACGTTCAAGCCATTACTTAACATATAAGAATGAATAGGTGGTAATAGATATATTAACATTTTTAAGACGCTTTTTGTTTTTATACCCTACAGCCGAAGGGATGAAGGTATATTCACTTTGTTTCTATACAAGTTTGTACTATTTGTACTATTATGTAATATAAATATGTACTAATAATGTAAAATATGTACATATATGTATATATATATAATTGTTATTCTTAAAATATTGTATGAATAAAATGAAATAAAAACATTAATAATTTCTTTTATTTCAATAAGACTCTAGGAAAATAATAAGATTTTCTAATTAAATTTGTATTTTAATAAGATCTTCTCTATGGAAAATAATAAGATTTCCTTTTTGAACTCCTATTTTAATAAGATCTTCTTTATGGGAAACAATAAGATTTTCTTATTAAATTTGTATTATAATAAGATCTTCTCTATGGAAAATAATAAGATTTCCTTTTTGAATTCCTATTTTTATAAGATCTTCTCTATGAAAACAATACGATATTCTTATTGAATATGTATTTTAATAAGATCGTCTGTATGAAAAACAATAAGATTATCTTATTGAATTTGTATTTTAATATGACTGTCTTTTTAAATTTTAATCAAATTTTCTCTATGGTTTTAATAGGGCTTCCTTCTTGGATGAAAAGCATAGAGAAATCTGATTGTTTTTGTTCTATTTTATGTGGTGTTTTTGCTCTGTGTATATTTTCCACATTTTAAACCCACTGTCAACTTTAAATTAAATTAAGTACCTATACGCAAAACCAACATCTGCTTTTTTACCTTTTTACTTTATTTTCGTTTAATTTTTTTTGAACATTACATAATTTTTTGTGGCATACTTTGGGCCGATTTAATTGACATTGACTACCTCCTTTGTATACGAATATACACTTATCTTAAGGGCTTTTTCCGTATTCTTGTCCAAGTACATAATTCGATTCTTTCACGAAAACCTCTTTGGTCCCAGTAATTTTAAAAATATATTGTATGTTTTACACATATATTGTATGTTTTTTTTTTTAGCACTAGATTTTTCTTCTATTCTCTAACGCAACCGAAACTTTCTTATGCTCGAAGCACTTAAAACGAACTGACTTCCAAACCATCGAGTGTGCTGAAATCTTGCACAAATTTTCTGTGCCTAACAGACCACCACCAAAACTTTCATTTCCAGTGAGCGAAATCCTTAAGCAGAGTTGCCAACCCTGTGATGGGTCACGAATTTGTAAGCATGTAAATGTCTATGAGTGCGTCATTGCTACCTATGACGGATTTAACTTCCAGGATTTGACTTCCAAAAACCTGAGGCTACTGCGAATAAGTTTCAATACCTGAGATACAAAATATAAAATGAAGAATAAGAATTGGAATTCTTTTTACCACACCCTAAATGGGAAATATGGAAATTTTGCTTTTAAAAAAACGAATGCGAATATTCCAAGACAAAGAGCCTTTTCCACCTTCAATAGGAAAATGTACTCCTGGGCACTTCATGAAATGCATCCTTAGAAAAGAAAACTCTCCGCCAGGTTCGCACAGACTAAAATAATTTGTATACACTCAGAAAAAGTCTCGGTTGGAAATTTACGCTAAACATTATAAATTTATATAAATTAAATTTAAATTTATTAAATTAAAATATAATTTATATAAATTTATATTCGACAGCCCCGAAATTACTAATTTATTCACAATACGTGAACATGAAAATTCTGTCCTAAATTAAAAGAAATTTAATGTTAAATGCCGATATGGCTAAGTTTTAAACTGATTATTATTATATAATTAAAATTAAGACGATTAAATTATATTGTCTTATGCATTTATACACTCAGAAAAAACTTCCCAGCAAAAATCGTTAATGATACGCCTTTTTTGTTTATAGTACAAGAATTAATAGGATTTTCCTATTAAAACTTAACTTTTTTTAAATTCAATAGTTTTTGAAAACTGAGGTATTCTAATAAGATGCGTACTGTTATTTATTTAATAGCACGAATATTTATGTTTACTAGAAATACTTTGAAATTAATTGTATTTCATCTATTGCTTTACTATTTGATTTATAGTATAGCCATATAATTTTATTACTTCGATCTCATTGCTGTTTAAGTTTATATGTATGTACTTATGTACTATTGGTTCAATGATTTGATTAGTGTGATCTTATAGTATGGTATACATACTACTACGCAATTAATAGTATGCATACAATTATATTGCTGAAAAAAATTAAGGGCTTGAATCAAATTAAAGCTCTGCAGTCAACGCAAAACCGTTCAAACTGCTATGTCTTGAAATTGCTTTCAACACTTCTTGTGCAGCTCTCTAGTACAAACTCAGAATCAATACAATAGTTCACAAATTAGAATTTTATTGTTGCTTAGCACATTGACCAAAAATAGTAGTAAAATCGTGTTAATTAATAGCCTTCTTTTTCTGAGTGTATGAAAAAATTCTAAATCACAAAAAAATAAGCGAATTTTACACACCGATTCGTTTTGAAGTTATAAGATGAAAAGTTATTATAAATTATTCATTTCACTAAACATTGGATGAATAAAATTAATTTAAAAGCAGTTGGTCGTGTTTGATGTAAAATTAATGTTAATGGCGCGAAATTATGTAAAAGTCTTTTATATTGTATAATTCTGTCCTCGATAAAATTACAATGACAATTCTCTCAGTGTACTAATAATTATAACAAAGCTTCTTGCTCCTTCAAGTTTTTATTTTACAGAAAAGCTCCAAAACGAAACCTTTCACGTGTATCATCAAACTACACATCATTTTCCAATGCGCATGCGGAAGAATAAATTTCATTTTATACGATAACTTTTTCCCTTCACTCGAACGCCATCCAGAGAAATCTATTCCAGACAAGGCTCAGTAGGCGGAAGTGATTTGCGCACAGCGTTCGTTTTCATGGTTCTTTTGTTGCAACGTATTGCGGCCTGAGTATAAATTTTACATCTTTATGCGAGTAAAAATGTTGTAATACTCTTATTATAGGATAATCAGTTAAGATTGTCAACAGATGTAGGTATTTGCGCGAATAAGCAGAAATTGTTTATGCAGAAATCATTTTAAGCTCGAGTGGCTGAAAACAAATCACAGAGCGTTAATCGGCGCAATGATTTCACAAATCGAATAATAGGTCATATTTTAATCAGAAGGCTTGAAATAACTATTTTGTGTTTTATACAAAAGAAACCAGTGAACTGTGTGAGGACGTAGGGTCTGCTTGGCATCCTATAAGGTTTCGACAATGATTATGGTGTCTCTTATCTTTGGATATCCTGTGTGAGGTGTCTTTTGTCTGTCATTCACAAGCTTTTGTAAGCTTTTGCAATTTTTAAAACGAATTACTGTAGCGTAGCTGGTAAAAAGTTGTGAAGCTCTGGCTCATAGCATTATTTTCGATAATCCCCGCGATTAGGAAGCGAGGACTCGTTTCTGATCACCGTGATCCTAAAAAGCGATTTCTACACTTTCGGTTATGTCGTATTTAATGTTTCTTGTTTTGAATGTAACCAGCGTTTATTGAAAATATAAAACTATGGACCGAGCGATAATACCAAAGTAGAATCGACAAAAATCACCTCGTCCCATTATTAAGAACAATGCCCTTAATGTTTTAATCGCTGTTGTTTGTTTTAATTTTTTTAGTTTAACTACATTAAAGAGCGTAAGGTAGCTCTAGGTAAATTTTCTTTGATGCTATAATAACCCAGCATTGCATCAGTAGCTAAGTAGTGTCCAACATATGGAACACAAGATAGAAACAAAGAGTTTCCTTAACAGGACCAATAAACGCTGAGAAGAATGGTAATATCTGTTTTAAATCATAATAATCTTTAATTTATGGAACACCAAATGAGCTAATCTATACTTCTATACTACTATTATAAATGCGAAAGTAACTCTGTCTGGCTGTAACCTTTTCACGGCTAAACTGCCGCAGCGATTTTGGTGACATTAGGTGTGGAGATAGCTGGAACGCTGAGGAGGGTCATAGGGTACCTATTTTATAAAAAGTTTACCTCTAAATAGGGGATGAAGAATTGTAGGGGAATTCAATCTCAGTTTTAAACTGAGTAAACATTGGGCTGAGCGGAATAGATGTCAATAATAAATGAATTTATATCGTGATAAGATACAAACAAGCATGTAGTACCTCTTGAGGCCCTCGAGTTGTCAAGGCAACTCCGGGCCTCTCCTAACAAATTAAAAAGTTTCGTGTATATAATGTGTGTGTATGCAAGCGAACGACTGTGATGTGTACATACATCATTAAATTAAACTAAGTTAGAGCAAGCACATCATTAAAAACTAAGTTAGAGCAAGCACTATTCCACGCGAACGAAGTTGCGGGCAACAGCTAGTATTACAATAAATAAAAGTATTTGGGCCAAAAGTAAAATGGACTTTGCAATTAATTGAATGAAAGCGAGCGTGCAGAAATGCAGAGTAAGGTAATGCGTTAGGTTGCGAAAAAGCAAGACAGCTGGAGCCGAGCGCCCATGAAATTGAAGATTGAGAACACTCATGTAATTAAAATAACACAAAAACCAATGCAACACAAGAATGTATGTATGTACTATATATCAGTACATGTTAGTAATAAATGACTGTTTTACTGTGCCTTTTTTCGGGCCATTAATTGAAGCGTTAATTCAAATGCTTCATTCACGTTCGAAAATTTTGCTTTAATTTTCCAACTTAGCAGGTTGCATACACATCCTAACCAAAAAGTTGATATCTTCAACCTTTTCTACTCATTCCCAACTTTAAAGGGGACAAATTTTCATTCGAAGTTTAAGTTACACGCCTTTCTGTTCACGATTTAAACTTAATAGTTAACAACAAAATTAAGAAATTTTCTAACCCAAAGAAAGTTAAAAAAAATTAAAAATTAAACTGTAATTTTCGACCGTGTTTCTACTTCTAGAAGAGCAGTCTTAGTTTTTAATTCCGTGTGCATTATTGCCACTTTTTAAGTTTCATAACAAGTGTTAGATTCTTTGGTGAAAATTATGTGTTAATTGATAGTTCGCTAGCAAGAGATAAAAAGCAAAAGGTAAGTGCGTTAACTCTGGCCTGGCAGAAGAATTTTAAAAAATCTGATTTTTTCAATTTTTATACAAAATTTTCAAATGTTGGATTCACAAGTTCGTGGTATCGTTGGAAAGCTCTAACAATGCACTTTCCAATAAACTAGGCCCTATCATGGCACAAGTCAAAGGGTAGTGACCACTGCCCCTTCAACAAGTATCAGAAATAATATAAGAGATAGAAAAAATTATACTTTTCAAAATTCATTTAGTCTTCGTAGAAGAATGTACCAAACTCCGACTAATTTCAGACGATTTTGTGAATGTATCCAAAAAATTCCAATTTTGTGTGCCACCAAATTTTAGAAATGTATATAGTAAAAATTAAAATGCTTGTTTTTATTACAAGTAAAATTTAAATTAAAGAAAAGTACTTATATAAATATATGAATATGTTCAAATTATTGAATAACATAATTTAAAGAGAAAATGTACAAATTATTGTACCTGTGCTTATGAGCACACGAAAGAAGTGAAAACTTCTATTTTCTTATATTCTACTTTATAGTATATTTTATTCTATTTCTACTTTTCTTATTCTAAATTGCACAATATATATTTATACGTATGTATGTATGTATGTATATCTATATTTTTATTTTATATCTGCCTCTTTCTTTTAATCTCTTTCTTTATGTTCCGCCAATTTTTTTAGTCGTAAAAGTGTGCCGCGACAAAAATAAAGTTGAGAACTACTGCTCTACTACACTCTGAAAAAAATGTCCTAATAAATCGTTAATAGTACGCCTATTGATTTTATAGTAGAAGAATTAATAGGATTTTCCCATTAAAACAAAAATTTTCTATTAAAATTAATAGTTTTTGAAAATTGAGGTAATATTATTCTAATGAGACGCATACTATTATTTGTCTAATATAACGAAGATTTATTGTTACTAGAAATACTTCAGCCTTAACAGGACAAAAGCAGTCCGTAGCCTAGGGGATGTGTTCTTGGTTTGGAATACAAAGAGTAGAGGAGCAGAGGTTCAAATCCCGACGACGCCATAAAAAAATTAAAGGTAAAATTTTGAAATACGAACTAAATTAAAAATCAGATAATTAAATTTAAATTATAATGTGGCCAGTAAAATGATGATAAACATTGAAAGTAAACATTGAAAATATAAAATAAAAATATAAATTAAATAAAAAAAATATGTTTACCAAACCGGGAATTGAACCTGTGACTCTGCGATTGTTAAACCCGCAAGTCAGCACTCTATGCTCCTGCCTATGCCCTCTATATATCTTGCGTATATGTAAATTTAACTTACATATATGTACGTTTGGCATTTTGAGAGCTATTATGTGACGCACTTTTATTTTAAAATGGGATACTATTAATTTAATAGTACAAAGCCAATATTAATACAATAGTTCAAAAACTATACTTTTAATGTTGCTAAGCACATTGACAAAAAACAATAGTAAATGCTATTAAAAAACTATTGATTTAATAGTATTTTTTTTCTGAGTGCGAAGATAATGAGATGGGACAGTTATTAACTCATCTTTTAAAATTCGGCTTGACGCGGATTACCGCCTTCCTCGAACGACCACCATTTTCTAGCTTAACGCATATAATATGATTATCAGCAAAATCAGATACTGTCAGTGTTTTAATAATTGTTGTCTTTTATTCAGAAAGCGTTGACGCTTAGATTTCTTCAAACTAATGTATTTTTTGTATATGTATTACTATAGTAAGAAATATGTTTATTACAAGCTTAAATAACTTAACTTTAATATGTATGTTACTTTAGAAATAAAAAACTTTTATAAAATTATAAAAAATTTATATGTAACGTAAGTCCGTATAAGTCCGCGGATAAAATTCATAAATGTATATTTTTAATGCAGACGAAAGTACGTTTGATTGAGAATTTTTCGATGTGAATAATATAAAGAACCGCTCAAACGAATTGGATGCGGCTTTCAGAAGTGTGTTTTATAAATTGGGCCTTTATTTTCCTTTTTTAGCCCCTATTTAAAAATTCCAAACGGAAACAACACTTTTTGCTTAAATAGTGATAAAAGAGAACAATATAACAACAATCAAATTGTGCCTACCTTCTCGCTTGCACTTAACTATTCATCTTAGAATATATTCTCCATTCTAACAGCCATTTTGCATTCCGCCATTTTGCAATCTTGCTTTTCATTGAGGAGGTGTGTTCAGAGAGTATTTGACTGTTGCTATCGTTTAGGTATAGTGTGTGTGAAAAGAACGCCATATGCTGTCACGTTTATAGAAATTTTATTGTATTCTCATTTTATGAGAACAAAAGTGAATTAGTTTTAAATATTAATTACGCAGTTTTACCTCGTTGCTTCGATGCGAATTAAAAAAGCACCGTTCAAACGAATTGAATGCGGCTTTCCGAAGTATGTTTTATAAATTGGGACCTTATTTCCCTTTTTAAACTGTCCCTCAAAAATTCCAAACGGAAACAACACTTTTTGCTTAAGGAGCAATAAAAGAAAACAATGGTTGCATTCAGAACGGTCAAGCCATGTTGGCTTTTTGCTTAATTTTTGTCTGAGGGGGTAGAAAGGTCAGAAGGGCTGACAAAGCATTCGCCATTTTTTCTAGCCAAAAATTTGTATGCTGCATCTGTTCAGAACTTTCTTCTCTGTCACTCATTTTCAGTGTTTTATTTCCTTCTCGTGTGGCGGCCACGTGGAATTTGGCATAAAGTGTTGTTGTTGTTTAAATGTTGTTGTTTTTCAGCAAACGTATTCAGAGCACATGATTTATTCTGACAAGAAAAAGCCAACAAGGCTTGACCGCTCTGAATGCAACCAATATAAGAAAAATAAAATTGTGTCACAATGCCTTCTCGCTTGCACTAACCTATTCAACTGTTTATTTCAGAATATATTCTTTATTGCAACAGCCATTTTGCATTCCGCCATTTTGCAATCTTGCTTTTCATTTCAGGGCGTGAGCTCAGAGAGCATTTTGCTGTTGCTGTCGTTTAAGTATAGTGTGTGTGTGTGTGAAGGACACCACATGCCGGTCCGGTTATAGACAGTTTCTTTATTTATAATTATATAATAACAAAAATTTATGAGTTTAAATTTTATTTACGCACTTTTATTTCGTTGCTTGGAAGCGAATAATATAAAGAACAGCTCAAACGTATTGAATGTGGCTCTCGGAAGTGTGTTTTATGAATTGGGCTCTAATTTCTCCTTTTTTAGCCGCTCTTTATAAATTCCAAACGGAAACAACACTTTTTGCTTTAAAAGAAATAAAAGAGAACAATATAAGAACAAAAAAATTGTGCCACAATGCCTTCTCGCTTGCACTTAACTATTCAACTATTCATCTCAGTATATACTCTGTATTGTAACAGCCATTTTGCATTCCGCCATTTTGCAATCTCGCTTCTCATTGAGGAGGTGTGCATAGAGAGTATTTTGCTGTTGCCATCGTTTAAGTGTAGTGTGTGTGTGGTTATATAAAGAACGCCATATGCCGTCACGTTATAGACATTTTCTTTTATTATCATTTTATCAGAACAAAAGTGAATTTGCTTTAAATATTAATTACGCAGTTTTACCTCGTTGCTTCGATGCAAATTATATAAAGAACCGCTCAAACAAATTGAATGCGGCTTTCCGAAGTGTGTTTTTTAATTTGGGCCCTAATTTCCCTTTTTAAACTGCCCTTTAAAAATTCCAAACGGAAACAACACTGTTGGCTTTAAAAGCGATAAAAGAGAACAATATAACAACAATCAAATTATGCCACAATACCTTCCCGCTTGCACTTGACTTTTCATTTCATTATCCATTTTCTATTGTAAAAAGCCATTTTGCCCTCCGCCATTTTGCAACCAAGCTTCTCATTGCTTGCGTGCTTTCAGAGAGTATTTTGATGTTACTATCGTATAAGTATAGTGTGTGCGTGTGTGAAAAGCACCACATGCCGTCAGGTTATAGACATTTTCATTGTTTATTATTTGATGAGAACAAAAGTGAAGTAGTTTTTAATTTTAATTACGATGATATTATAATTAATTAGTTATAAAAATGCTATTCCATAATAAAGTAGTTATTAAAATATGAAAAAAAATATGTCCGATTCTGGGTTCGAACCGTGACAAATTTTCGGCATGCAGAAAAAGTTTATATAGAAAAATTGTTTGTGTACAACAAAAGTGCGATGGTGTTGTTGCTTTTCTTGGCTTCTAAAAGCCTGAACACAACAAAAAGCTTTGCTGCTATAGCCAGCTATAATGTGAAAATTACGTTGGCTCTTATGGGAAACGAGAAAAAAACAAATTGCCACTCGTATTTCAGCTACAATGCCGCGGTCATTAGATCTATTTTGTATCTTGCAGCTATACAAAGAACCGCTCAAACGAATTGAATGCAACTTAAGGCTGTGTGTTTTATAAATTGGGCCCTTATTTCCCTTTTTATGCTGCTCTATAAAAATACCAAACGGTAACAACACTTTTTACTTAAAAATTGAACAATAGATGTAACAACAACCAAATTGTGCCACATTACCTTCTCGCTTGCACTTGACTATTCATCTCATTATCCATTCTATATTGTAAACCGCCATTATGCCATTATTCATTCCGCCATTTTGCACCCTTGCTTCTCATTGTGGGCGTGCGTTCAGAGAGTATTTTGCTGTGACTCTCGGATAAATATAGTGTGTGTGTGTGTGTTTGTGAAATTAACATCATGCCGTCTCGTTTATAGACATTTTCTTTATTTATCATTTTATGAGAACAAAAGGCAATTAGTTTTTATTTTTAATTATGCTGATATTATAAATAATTAGTTGTAAATATGATATCCCATAATTAATTAGTTATTAAAATATATAAAAAAAAATATGCCCAATTCTGGTTTCGAACCGTGGGAAATTCTCGGCATGCAGAACGAATTGACATAGAAAAATTTTTTGTGTAAAACAAAAGCGCTCATTGTGGGCGTGCTTTCAGAGAGTATTTTGATGTTACTATCGGATAAGTATAGTGTGTGTGTGTGAAGTTAACAACATGCCGTCTCGTTTATAGACATTTTCTTTATTTATCATTTTATGAGAATAAAAGTGGATTTGTTTAGAATTTTAATTACGCTAATATTATAAATAATTAGTTATAAATATGATATCCCATAATTAACTAGTTATTAAAATATATAAAAAAAATATGCCCAGTTCTGGATTCGAACCGTGGAAAATCTCGGCATGCAGAAAGAATTGACATAGAAGAATTATATGTGTAAAACAAAAGTGCGATGGCGTTGTTGATTTTCTTAACTTCTAAGAGGCCGAACACAACAAAATGCAGCTTTGCTGCTATAGCCAGCTAAAATATAAAAATTATTCTTTCTTTTTGTTGTTTGGTTACTCTTTGCTAAGCAGCTAACAGTTTTACCTCGTTGCTTCGCCGCTCGTAGCTGTAGCTATTGCAATATTAATGTGTTCAGCTCTACGAGTTTGACATCCTGTGGCTTGTCGCGGCTGCAAAATGCGGCTATTGTGTTCAGTCTTTATGTTTAGGGCTAAAGTTGATTTAACTTGCAAAAAAGTTGCGTTTGCCGATGGAGCGAAGGTGGCCGAAGTGGTTAAGATGCGCGCCATTCAACATAGAAGTCGTTAGTGAGAAATAGTGGCTGATTCTCACTAACCAAGGTAGAAATAGATAGATAGATATAGATAGACCTAGAAATAGAAAGATAGATATAGATAGATATAGAGAGATAGAAATAGAGAAAGATAGAGATAGAAAACATAGAAAAGATAGAAAAAGATAGAAAAAGATAGAAAAAGATAGAAAAAGATAGAAAATGATAGAAAATGATAGAAAAATATAGAAAAAGATAGAAAAAGACAGAGAAAGAGAGAGATAGAGATAGAGAAAGATAGAGATAGAGAAAGATAGAGATAGAGAAAGATAGAGATAGAGAAAGATAGAGATAGAGAAAGATAGAGATAGAAAAAGTAAGAGATAGAAAAAGATAGAGATAGAGAAAGATAGAGCTAGAGAAAGATAGAAAAAGATAAAAACAGAAAGAAAAAGATAGAAAATGATAGAAAAAAATAGAAAAAAAAAGATAGAAAGAGATAAAGATAGAGATAAAGAAAGATAGAGATAGAGAAAGATAGAGATAGAGAAAGATAGAGACAGAGAAAGATAGAAAAAATAGAAAAAGATAGAGATAGAGAAAGATAGAGATAGAGAAATATAGAGATAGAAAATGATAGAAAAAATAGAAAAAGATAGAGTTAGAGAAAGATAGAGATAGAGCTAGAGAAAGAGATACATATAAGGATAAGGATAAGGATAAGGATAAGGATAAGGATAAGGATAAGGATAAGGATAAGGATAAGGATAAGGATAAGGATAAGGATAAGGATAAGGATAAGGATAAGGATAAGGATAAGGATAAGGATAAGGATAAGGATAAGGATAAGGATAAGGATAAGGATAAGGATAAGGATAAGGATAAGGATAAGGATAAGGATAAGGATAAGGATAAGGATAAGGATAAGGATAAGGATAAGGATAAGGATAAGGATAAGGATAAGGATAAGGATAAGGATAAGGATAAGGATAAGGATAAGGATAAGGATAAGGATAAGGATAAGGATAAGGATAAGGATAAGGATAAGGATAAGGATAAGGATAAGGATAAGGATAAGGATAAGGATAAGGATAAGGATAAGGATAAGGATAAGGATAAGGATAAGGATAAGGATAAGGATAAGGATAAGGATAAGGATAAGGATAAGGATAAGGATAAGGATAAGGATAAGGATAAGGATAAGGATAAGGATAAGGATAAGGATAAGGATAAGGATAAGGATAAGGATAAGGATAAGGATAAGGATAAGGATAAGGATAAGGATAAGGATAAGGATAAGGATAAGGATAAGGATAAGGATAAGGATAAGGATAAGGATAAGGATAAGGATAAGGATAAGGATAAGGATAAGGATAAGGATAAGGATAAGGATAAGGATAAGGATAAGGATAAGGATAAGGATAAGGATAAGGATAAGGATAAGGATAAGGATAAGGATAAGGATAAGGATAAGGATAAGGATAAGGATAAGGATAAGGATAAGGATAAGGATAAGGATAAGGATAAGGATAAGGATAAGGATAAGGATAAGGATAAGGATAAGGATAAGGATAAGGATAAGGATAAGGATAAGGATAAGGATAAGGATAAGGATAAGGATAAGGATAAGGATAAGGATAAGGATAAGGATAAGGATAAGGATAAGGATAAGGATAAGGATAAGGATAAGGATAAGGATAAGGATAAGGATAAGGATAAGGATAAGGATAAGGATAAGGATAAGGATAAGGATAAGGATAAGGATAAGGATAAGGATAAGGATAAGGATAAGGATAAGGATAAGGATAAGGATAAGGATAAGGATAAGGATAAGGATAAGGATAAGGATAAGGATAAGGATAAGGATAAGGATAAGGATAAGGATAAGGATAAGGATAAGGATAAGGATAAGGATAAGGATAAGGATAAGGATAAGGATAAGGATAAGGATAAGGATAAGGATAAGGATAAGGATAAGGATAAGGATAAGGATAAGGATAAGGATAAGGATAAGGATAAGGATAAGGATAAGGATAAGGATAAGGATAAGGATAAGGATAAGGATAAGGATAAGGATAAGGATAAGGATAAGGATAAGGATAAGGATAAGGATAAGGATAAGGATAAGGATAAGGATAAGGATAAGGATAAGGATAAGGATAAGGATAAGGATAAGGATAAGGATAAGGATAAGGATAAGGATAAGGATAAGGATAAGGATAAGGATAAGGATAAGGATAAGGATAAGGATAAGGATAAGGATAAGGATAAGGATAAGGATAAGGATAAGGATAAGGATAAGGATAAGGATAAGGATAAGGATAAGGATAAGGATAAGGATAAGGATAAGGATAAGGATAAGGATAAGGATAAGGATAAGGATAAGGATAAGGATAAGGATAAGGATAAGGATAAGGATAAGGATAAGGATAAGGATAAGGATAAGGATAAGGATAAGGATAAGGATAAGGATAAGGATAAGGATAAGGATAAGGATAAGGATAAGGATAAGGATAAGGATAAGGATAAGGATAAGGATAAGGATAAGGATAAGGATAAGGATAAGGATAAGGATAAGGATAAGGATAAGGATAAGGATAAGGATAAGGATAAGGATAAGGATAAGGATAAGGATAAGGATAAGGATAAGGATAAGGATAAGGATAAGGATAAGGATAAGGATAAGGATAAGGATAAGGATAAGGATAAGGATAAGGATAAGGATAAGGATAAGGATAAGGATAAGGATAAGGATAAGGATAAGGATAAGGATAAGGATAAGGATAAGGATAAGGATAAGGATAAGGATAAGGATAAGGATAAGGATAAGGATAAGGATAAGGATAAGGATAAGGATAAGGATAAGGATAAGGATAAGGATAAGGATAAGGATAAGGATAAGGATAAGGATAAGGATAAGGATAAGGATAAGGATAAGGATAAGGATAAGGATAAGGATAAGGATAAGGATAAGGATAAGGATAAGGATAAGGATAAGGATAAGGATAAGGATAAGGATAAGGATAAGGATAAGGATAAGGATAAGGATAAGGATAAGGATAAGGATAAGGATAAGGATAAGGATAAGGATAAGGATAAGGATAAGGATAAGGATAAGGATAAGGATAAGGATAAGGATAAGGATAAGGATAAGGATAAGGATAAGGATAAGGATAAGGATAAGGATAAGGATAAGGATAAGGATAAGGATAAGGATAAGGATAAGGATAAGGATAAGGATAAGGATAAGGATAAGGATAAGGATAAGGATAAGGATAAGGATAAGGATAAGGATAAGGATAAGGATAAGGATAAGGATAAGGATAAGGATAAGGATAAGGATAAGGATAAGGATAAGGATAAGGATAAGGATAAGGATAAGGATAAGGATAAGGATAAGGATAAGGATAAGGATAAGGATAAGGATAAGGATAAGGATAAGGATAAGGATAAGGATAAGGATAAGGATAAGGATAAGGATAAGGATAAGGATAAGGATAAGGATAAGGATAAGGATAAGGATAAGGATAAGGATAAGGATAAGGATAAGGATAAGGATAAGGATAAGGATAAGGATAAGGATAAGGATAAGGATAAGGATAAGGATAAGGATAAGGATAAGGATAAGGATAAGGATAAGGATAAGGATAAGGATAAGGATAAGGATAAGGATAAGGATAAGGATAAGGATAAGGATAAGGATAAGGATAAGGATAAGGATAAGGATAAGGATAAGGATAAGGATAAGGATAAGGATAAGGATAAGGATAAGGATAAGGATAAGGATAAGGATAAGGATAAGGATAAGGATAAGGATAAGGATAAGGATAAGGATAAGGATAAGGATAAGGATAAGGATAAGGATAAGGATAAGGATAAGGATAAGGATAAGGATAAGGATAAGGATAAGGATAAGGATAAGGATAAGGATAAGGATAAGGATAAGGATAAGGATAAGGATAAGGATAAGGATAAGGATAAGGATAAGGATAAGGATAAGGATAAGGATAAGGATAAGGATAAGGATAAGGATAAGGATAAGGATAAGGATAAGGATAAGGATAAGGATAAGGATAAGGATAAGGATAAGGATAAGGATAAGGATAAGGATAAGGATAAGGATAAGGATAAGGATAAGGATAAGGATAAGGATAAGGATAAGGATAAGGATAAGGATAAGGATAAGGATAAGGATAAGGATAAGGATAAGGATAAGGATAAGGATAAGGATAAGGATAAGGATAAGGATAAGGATAAGGATAAGGATAAGGATAAGGATAAGGATAAGGATAAGGATAAGGATAAGGATAAGGATAAGGATAAGGATAAGGATAAGGATAAGGATAAGGATAAGGATAAGGATAAGGATAAGGATAAGGATAAGGATAAGGATAAGGATAAGGATAAGGATAAGGATAAGGATAAGGATAAGGATAAGGATAAGGATAAGGATAAGGATAAGGATAAGGATAAGGATAAGGATAAGGATAAGGATAAGGATAAGGATAAGGATAAGGATAAGGATAAGGATAAGGATAAGGATAAGGATAAGGATAAGGATAAGGATAAGGATAAGGATAAGGATAAGGATAAGGATAAGGATAAGGATAAGGATAAGGATAAGGATAAGGATAAGGATAAGGATAAGGATAAGGATAAGGATAAGGATAAGGATAAGGATAAGGATAAGGATAAGGATAAGGATAAGGATAAGGATAAGGATAAGGATAAGGATAAGGATAAGGATAAGGATAAGGATAAGGATAAGGATAAGGATAAGGATAAGGATAAGGATAAGGATAAGGATAAGGATAAGGATAAGGATAAGGATAAGGATAAGGATAAGGATAAGGATAAGGATAAGGATAAGGATAAGGATAAGGATAAGGATAAGGTTAAGGATAAGGATAAGGATAAGGATAAGGATAAGGATAAGGATAAGGATAAGGATAAGGATAAGGATAAGGATAAGGATAAGGATAAGGATAAGGATAAGGATAAGGATAAGGATAAGGATAAGGATAAGGATAAGGATAAGGATAAGGATAAGGATAAGGATAAGGATAAGGATAAGGATAAGGATAAGGATAAGGATAAGGATAAGGATAAGGATAAGGATAAGGATAAGGATAAGGATAAGGATAAGGATAAGGATAAGGATAAGGAAGGATAAGG